>BDCZ01000015.1:3625-169429 GCA_001662365.1 Chlamydomonas applanata | reverse complement strand
GGCCCCCCCCCCCCCCCCCCCCAAGTGTGCCTAGCTTGCCCTGCGCACGGCCCGCGGCCATGTGACACCTGCACATCGCAGCAGGAGCCTAATTTCAAAATCTGTGGGCGCAGCAAACAACAGCAGCACCGTTTCGACTGTTACCAACACCCCTGCAGTGTTCAGCAGCGCCCATGCGCATCGTGAGAAAAGACTCATGCCTGCATCCGGTCCGTGTCATGTGTCCTGTGTTGGGTTTCTTTCCCTGCTCTCTCGTACACCGTCAACATTGCCTTCTTCACACTTGAACACCACTGATACTGTGATGGCTTCAAGTGTTGGCAACAGCCGCATCGACTGTCTTGAAGCTTGGTGTGCGTGGCATACCGCCGGATGTATGGCTGGCTGATACGCGCAAACCCAGTTGCTTGCATGCCCCTCGTCCACTGTGACTCCAGTCAAATGCCAACCCAAGCGCAACATCGTTCGCTTGGCAGGTTCCCTCCATGACCTCTGGTAGGTGCCTGCTCGCATATGCACCCCCCCCCCCCACACACACACACCCCCCTATGCACCATGTTGAATGAGCTCAAACTACCTGCTTTGATACGTTCAGTCCTCCAACACCACCCGCGCAGCCACAGTGCCGTGGATGGATGCAGCCGGATTGAACACCGCCCATGTGCTCAACCCCCCTTACGCTCCTCCCCAGGGGGTGGTCCATACTCCTCCCGAGCAGCAGCCACACTCCCCCGGCCAGTGCCTCTTGAGCCATGATGCGGGTGGCTGTGGAGGCTGCTGGTGTGGAGCTGGCTGTGGGCATGCCCCCCACGCTTGTGGCTGCCGCCTCCTAGGCTGGGGAAGTCGTCCTCCAGATTGAAGGGGTTGGATCCAGGCCGGCTCTCACGCACCCCGGGGGCACGTGCCGGGCTGCTGGCACCCGCGCTGACTGCCCCGTCCGCACCCGCCCCGCTACTGCCTGCCACTACGCCACCGCCAGCAGCTGTGCTGCTGCCCGCAGCGGCGCCACTGCCTGCCGCAGCACCGCTAGCAGCAGTTACACCACTGCCTGCAGGTGCGGCATGGCCTGCCTGCCGCGCCCCGCCATGGCCACTGCCCTGCCCCCCCACTGTCCCAGCACTGGCATGGGAGGTCAAGGGCCCAGGATCCATGGAGTGCCGTGTGGAGGGGCGGCTGCTGGCACCTGCCACACTGCTGCTGGCTGTGCTGGGGCGCTCGCTGCGACTGCTCTCACTGGCAGTGTCTTGGGACGGCCTGCGCGGCCACAACAGCAGCACACTGTTTAGGGATGTGCAGCAGCGGCAGCGAGACTGCTGCCAAGTGTAGCCCGGCAACACCACACGACTTACGGCCACGCAGCTAGACACACCGTACAAGACATAGTACACGTGACACATGACACCAGTGTATGCGTGATGAAGACAAAGCATTCGTGACATCATTAGCAGGGGCGAGCAACAGGGGCGAGCACATGCCAGGCAGGCGGTGAGCATGCATGCACTAATGTAATGAACCTCACTAAGGAAGACATGAGATAGTTTGCGGGGCTTACCTGGAGGACAGGCCAGCATTCAGGCCCCGCCCCTGGCCAGGCGTGCGCCGCTGCTGCTGCCCCTCCTGCTGCCCTGCACTGCTGCGCTGCTGGCCACCACCGCGGTTGCTCCCTGCATCATGGCTCGCACGCCCCCGGTGGCCACCCTCCCCGGTGTGGTGGTGTGGGTGTGGGTGGCCTCTGTTACCCTCCCGGGCCGGCCCCCGGTGCTGTTGAGCTCCCCGTGATAGGTCAAAGGAAGGAGCCCGCGTGGATGTGGAGGAGGTAGAAGTAGAGGTGGGCCGTGCAGAGGTAGTCCCTGCTGTTGCTGCAGTGGCTGCTGCATTCGCCGCCGCAGCAGCTAGTGCTGCCTTGGACTGTGCCGGCCGTGCCGGGGGCGCCGTACTGATGTTCTGCATCAGGATCGCGGCCAGTGTCTTGCTGCGTGTGGGGGAAGGGGGCCTGGCACGGGGCGGCAAGCCCTTACCACCAGGTGCATCCAAGTTACCGCCACCAGTAACCCCGGCCTCTGCCCCGGCCCCCTGCTCGGCCACGGCAGTAGCAGCAGCAGCTGGCAGGCCGCTACTGCCTGGGCCATTGACCTCAGGCTGCCCACCCCCATTGGATCCCTCTCCCTCACGGCTCTGCATGGCGGAGGACCCCTCCCCATTCGCGACCGTTGCCAGCAACTGAGACAGGCGCTCCGAGTTGGCGGATAGGGATGTCCTTTGCAGGGAGGGCTGGGCTGGGCTAGCCATACCAGAGGAGGGCCTGCTAACAATGCCCTTCAGGGCATTAGAAGCCATCTCGTGGGCCTTGTCTGGGCTTGCTGCCAATGCGTGCACTGCATGGGGAGGCATGCTAGAGCCGCCGCCACTGCCATCCCTCCCATGCATGCCCTCCCTAGCATGCTGCGCTTGGCCATGCGGCACGTCCATGCTGCCCCGCCGGTCGCCTTGCACTGCATGGCTGCTGCCACGGTGCGCGCCATGCGAGTGGTCATGCGACGAATGAGTGATCCCACTGCTGTGCTCCGAGGCGTGGCGGCCGCCATGGCTGCTGCTGTGACTCCCATGCGAGCTGTAGTGCTGGTGGTGCTGGTTGTGGTGGTGACTGTGGCTGGAGCTAGGCCCAGGGGGTGCAGGTGGCATGACAGCTGGCCCCATCTTGGCTCTTGCCCCGCTGCTGCTGCCACCAGGGCTGCCTGCATGCTCAGCTGCTGCTTCAGCGGCCACCCGCTGCGCATGGTGGGGTGGCAGATAGCGGGCAACCGGCGCATGCGCCGCAGCATGCCCTGTCGCGTGCGCCTCATGCACCTCGCGCATGTCATTGCCACGCCCACTTGAAGCCGCCCGGGTGCTGGCCTTGCCGTCTGTGCTGCTGCGGGCTGCAGAAGGCGCTGGCTGCCCTTGGACTGACGCGCCCCTTGTGGCAGCAGCCCTTGCCGCTGCGGTCATTAGGCTGGTTGGGGGAAGCTCCTTGAGGCCTCGTGGGGGTGTAGTGCCCCCTGAGCCCCCACTTGTGCCACTCGCCTCACTCGCAGCAAACGAGCGGTTCCGGCCAACCGGTCGGTCTGCTGCTGCCATTGCAGAGGATTGTAAGGCGGCACTGTACGAGGGTGGACGAGGCATCCCAGGGATTGCAGGAGCTTGCTGCGCAGTGGTGCCAGCACTGGAGGCTGGTGCAGGACCGGGGCCCGGCGTTGATGCTGGAGCAGCAGGTGCGACTGCGGCAGGCTGGGTCGCGGTTGCTCCTTGCACAGCTTGTGCTGCTTGCGCCTCAGGATTCTTGGCAGCCGCCTCAGCAGCAGCTGGGGCAGGTGCACTAGCAAGCAGAGCTGCAGCTGCGCTGACAGCCTGGTGCGCAGAGTGTTGCGAGCCACCTGCGCCTCTTGCTGCCCTGGCCTCTGCTGCACCCGCATCTGACACGCATGGCTGTGCCGCAGCAGGCGCAGCCTGACTTTGTACCGTAGTTGGCTGCGCCACCCCGGGCCCTCCCGGCTGCTGTGCAGTTGCTGATACACTGGGTTCAGATTGCTGGTTCAGCAGGCCGATCCCTGTGCCTACAGGTAGCCCTGGCTCTCTGCCGGCTGCGGCAACGCCTGTGACGCCGAGACTAGAAGGCATAGCTGGTGTGGTTGGCAAGCTGGCAACCACAGGCGCGGTACCACCCCCTGAAGCATCCCGGCTGTCACCTGCCTTGACGGATGCAGGGCGGTGGGCAGGGCGCTGGCGGTGGCTGCCACCGCTGACGGCCGAATGCGCAGGGCTGCGTGCTGAGGCTGGCAGGGCGCTGCCAGCGCCCTGGCCCAGCTCCAAGACAGCCCCTGCTGCACCACCCCCAGATGTCGCCGCGATGTGTGCGTTATGAGCTTGCAAAGCTGCAGAGGTCAGCAATGGAGCGGGCAGTGGCTGCTGCTGCTGCAGAGGCAGCTGCGTCCCGCGGTGACCTTGAGGGAGGATCCGTGAAGGCCCCATGCTCGCCATGCTGGCAGCTGCCATGACAGCCGCCGCAGCTGCCATGGCCGCACTGGCCGTCGAGCCATGATGAACGACGCCGGCCACGTCCCCCACGCCACTGCCCACACCAGCCTGGGGAGGGTGTGTGAGCGCCGCTGCAGTGGGCAAGCCACTTGAGCGGCTGGAGCCACCCACACCACGCATGTGGCTTGCCCCAGGTGCGTCCACACCGGGTGCAGATGCCACCCCATGGACACCAGGCCTTCCCTCCATCTCTCGCAGGACGCTACCGGTGGGTGTGCTGGTACCGATCACCCGTGATGCGGCATGAGGCGCCTGTTGCCCAGTTGCTGGGCGGCCATGCTGCAACTCCCCATGCATTTCAACGCGGCTGGGGGCACCCCCTGAGCCGCCATACAGCGCATCTCGACTGGACGACTCTGACCCAGGATATGAGGTGCCCAGCTGTTCAGATGCTGCCCGGGAACCCCTTGGCCCCGGGTGTGTGATGTTCAGCATGGTGTGGGCTGCGTGCGTGCCAGCCGGCAGAGCCGAGTGTGCCTGCTGCAGTGCGTTGGCGAGCTGGGTGGCAGCCATGGCTGCGAGCTGCTGGTTGCCATGATTGCCATGCGGGTAGGCTGCCACATGAGTAAAGCCCATGGGCATGTGGCCGCCCGTGAAGGCGCTCAGCGGCATTGGCATCAGCAGCTGCATGCCGCCCGGGGGCGCTTCGCGGCCCGTTTGGTAGGCCTGCATGCCGCTAGGGGTGCTGACCATAAAGCCAGGTATGGCATGGCCACCAGCCTGCCCCCGCATGGGGCCATGCTCCACTTGCATGGGTACAGGTACCATCATGGTTCCAGAAACGATCGGATATGAAGGCATCCCCATACCAGCCGGCAGCAGCAGCCCATGCATGCCGCCAGCAATTGGTCCGCCCTGTAGCTGGCCACCCTGCTTTCCCAGGCTGCCTGTCTTGTGCCCAACTGCCGACAGCTGATGGGGTGCTGTGTGGTGGCTGTGCGGGGTTGTGGCTGGCACGGGCCCGGTGCTGGGACTCAACAGAGGCTCCCGCCCCTGGAGCGTACTGCCTGCGGTTTGGGATACACCAGAGCCAGACATTGGGCTGACTGGCCCATGATGTGTCTGCAGCACTGAGGGGGCGCTGGCTATGGGTGCGGCACGCGCTGCAGGTCCCTGGGCCAACGGCGCCGCCGCCCCACCAGGTGCAAGGGACGGCAGCAATGCCATGCCAGGGGGAATTGATGGTGGCAGAGCAGCTGCCACCAGCAGCTCAGCAGTGCTGCGGGTGGATGCTGGCGCGCTGGAAGGTGTGTCCAGATCTGACCACGGCTCGCCGTGTCCCATGCTCATATGATCTGCAAGATCTAGCGGGACGGGGCGGTACTCCTCCTTGGCCTGCATCACAAAGGCATCACATAGAAAGACATGTTACAATGTTTGCATCACTGAGGGCATCGAGACTAGCTACAGGCATACCCACATAAGTGCTACACTACATGCTGGCAGGCCCACCACACGTGTGCAGCAGCCGGGTTCAGGCATCCAGCGGCGAGGGCTTGTACAGCAAACTAATGGATAGCAGGTTCCGACAAGTTACAGACGAGCCCTGGTTGGGTAACGCACCTGTGCCTTACACCCTGCCTTCTGTGTGTCTGATGACACGGCCTCCAGACCGCTGAGGGTGAGGGACTCATTCCCATCCTCTGGCGTACCACTGGCAGCTGGCATCGCGGCTGCGGCTGCTATGTGTGCAGGGGGTACGGCCTGCTCCTGCAGAGGCAGAAGCGGCAGTGGCAGCTGCTGCTGTTGCTGCTGCTGCGCCCCGCTCTGGGACATGCGGCCCTGCTGCTGCCGCTCCTTCCGGTTGGGGTGCGCCGCACGGGGCGACGCGGTCATGGCGGCTGCAGCCGCTAGTGCCGCACTCGCTGCGGCTTTGGCGGTGCTCGGCGGGGGTGGGGGTGGTGGCGGCGGCGGCGCGCCGGCAGAGGGCGTGGTGGGAGCAGAGGCTGCTGTACCACTGGTCGCTGGCTCACCTGCTGCATTGATGCCATGAGAGGACAGCACGCACATGCGTGCAATCTCCAGGTGCCGATCCAGCCGTTCCCAGTCACCTGCCAGGGATTCTGGGTCTCTCCTTGCTGAGGTGTTGAGTGGCATCACCACGGGACCTGTGGATAGCGTGGGTACTGCTGCCGCGTCGTCTGCTGGCACTCTGTGCTGCTCTGCGCGCGGCTCTGCCGTCGGCCGTGCAGTGGGGCGCGCAGCGGGGGGCGCGGGGTGCATCGCATTAGCATACGCCCAAGAAGGCGGGGAGTGCTGGATGTTGTGAGCGAGGGCGGGGGGAGGCGGCGGGGGCAGGTGCGGCATGTGAGGGCTGGAAGGTGACATACCCATCAGTCCCATCCCCTCGAAGCTGGACGCCATAGCAGCCAGCAAGGTGTTTGCCGTGGCACCTCGGTAGAACTGGATGGCGGCTGCAGGGTGTGGTGCCGCACCGCGCTGCTGCGCCGTGCCGCCCGACCCTGGCCCAGCCTTGGTCCCAGCTGGCTGGCCAGCTGCAGGCTCCGCTGTAGGTGCTGTGGCAGTGCTGCTCGCACCACTGCCTGCGGTACCTGGGCCCTCTGTCGCTACTGTGCCCGGCGTAGATGTAACCTGCTGGTTAGGAGGCACCTTAACAGCATGGGGGGCCACCGGGTGGCTTCCATCCTTGGTGCTCAGGGTGCCTTCTGCTGCAGCAGCGCCCTGTGGTTGCTGCTGCTGCGGCGGCTGCTGCTGCTGAACAGCGCCGGCAGCGTGTGCAGCAGCATGGGCCGCCGTGTGTTGCATGAGGTAGTGAACGAGCAGCTGTTGCTGCTGCTGCTGCGCAGCCATGTGCGCGGGGTCATGTGAGCCGTGAGGAGCAGATGCCCCCTGCGCCAGCATCATGGCCATGGGCATGGGCATGCCAGACGCCATGAGCTGTGTCGCCATGGGGAGTGCCTGGGGATCAAAGCCTGCCGGGGGGATTGGCGTGGCTGGCCTGGGAGGCGGCCGTATGTAGTTGGGCGGCAGCATGCCTGGGGCCAGAGGTGCTTGTGAATCCAGCACCTCACCAGTCACTGGGTCCAGCAGCATCCAAGGCAGGTGGGTGGTGGGCGCAGCGCCCGCTGGCCCTGCGATAGGAGCCGTTATGCTGCCACTGGCTCCCACTGCTGCACTGGTCCCTGATGTAGTGCCACCGTTCGCGGACGCTTTACCGTCCACTGTACTGCTCGTCACTGGCTCGCCAGCCGCTGCTGCTTGGGTATCAACTGCAGCCTGGCTGCTGCTGGCTGCCCTGCTGTGCGAGTTTGCTCCAGCAGAGGCACCGTCTCCTGACACACCATCTTGTGCTGCTGCCTTACCAGTGCCAGCCTCACCCCCGGATGCTGGTGCTGGGCTGGTGTCCTTGGCACTTGCATGCTCTGTGTGAGGCTTGGCTGGCCCAGAGGTGGCTGGGGGTGGCGTCTGTGATGAGTTGCGCCGCGACAGCACCTCTGCCAGCTGCTGCTGCTGCTGCTGCTGCTGCTGTTGCTGCTGCTGCGCCATCAGCATGACGTGCAGCTGCTGCATGAGTGCGTTGTGATGCGCATGTGCCAGGTGTGCATGTGCCTGCGCCTGTGCCTGCACCTGTGCCTGCGCTTGTGCCTGCGCCTGCGCCTGAGCTCTCGGAAAGTTCAGGAACGGCTGCTGGGGCAGCTGCTTCTGCTGCTGCCCAGCCTGCGCATGTACGAGTGCCTGTGCTTGCTGCTGTTGCTGGAATGCCATTGCGGCCTCCGCAGCACTGACTGTCACTTGGGACAAGCTGGAGGTGGCAGTGGCTGCAGCATCGCTGAATGGGGTGTTAGGCCTGCTGTCGGCAAGGCCCTCCACCGGGGTGGATGGTGCTGACTCTGCATTGCCCCCGCCAGCAGCTGCCAGGTGATCTTTACTCTGCCTCTCCAGGGCAGCGGGAGAAGTAATGGTCATGGTGGTGTGCCCCTCTCCTTGCCTGTGCTGGTCCACAAGCGATAGGGGCCTGCCTGGAACAGTTCCAGCAGCCTCATCAGGGTCTGTCATACTGCTGCTTGCATTCTCGTCTGGCTGCTGCAGCACAGCGCTGCCCTGGGGGGTGTCCAGGGCCCCAGCCGCAGGGGGTGCTGTGGAACACGCAGATGCAGGGGTGCTGACAGCTGGCGGCTGACTGGCTGCACCACCAGGTGTGAGAGATGCCTGGAGCCGCTGCGCAGGGGAGGGGGCAGAACCTGTTGAGGAGGCGCCTGCTGAGGCAGGTGTGAGCAGCTCCCCTGTATCTGATGGCCGCCGCGCATTCGAGGCCATAGGCGTGGATGCGTATGGCTGTGCACCATCTTCGCCACCATCAGCTGCAGCAGCTGCTGCGCCATCGCCTGCAACGCTAGTTGATCGCCTGCGCGCCTCAGCCACAGCACTGTCGCCCTCCACAGCTGCTGGCTGTGCTGCAGCTGGCCGCATGCTGGGGCACCCCTCATGACTCCCGGGTGTCGGTTGCCTGGGTACCTTGTGCCCAGCCCCTGCATCCTCAGGTGCCACCGCAGCAGCTTCCAATTGGGCTGCGCTTCCTGCCATCACCGCTGTGGCGGCTGCAGCCTGTAGGGCCTTGCTCTGCTGCTGTTGCTGCTGCCGCAACATCTGGCCGTACAGCAGCATCAGGGTTTTCTGGGCCTCCAGCGAGCCACCTGCAAATGGCTGTGCATGGCCTGGCTGCCCCTGCGCCTGGTGCTGCTGCTGCTGCTGCTGCACCGCATGCAGCGCAGCCGTGTGGGCTGTCGCATGCGCGGCTGCGTGCGCCAGCAACCCTGCTTGGGATATGAAGGGCTCGGTTTCGGAGTTTGAGCGTCCACGCTGCGCCGCGTGCGTGGCCGCGTGCTGTGCCATGGTTGAGCTGTCACTCCAGCTGCCAAATGTAGGCGTGGTGGGGGTGGAGTGGGAATAGTGGTGATGCGGGAGCTGGCCGCCTGCAGCAAGCAGCGCATGCAAGTCGCCAGCACTCCGTGGCCCCCCGTATAGAGATGCTATACTGGGGGGTGGCTGCGCGTGCTGTGCCGCCGCACGCTGTGCTTGTTGAGGCAACATGCCCTGGCTCATCATCACAGCAGCTGCCTTGGCTGCGGCAGCGTACTGGGCACCCATGCCCATCTGAACGGGCACCAACCCCGGCAGCAACATCGCCTGCTGCTGTGCCTGTGCCTGTGCCTGAGCGGCTGCTGCACTAGCGCCCTGTTGGCTACCATGAGCACCTTGTGGGCCGGCCTCAGCTGCAGCTGCGGGCTGCACGCGTGTGCCCGCATGCTGGCCGGCGGCAGCAGCTGCACCCGCCCCTGCCCCTCCAGCCCCAGCTGCCTGTGGGTCCCATATGCTGTACGCGGCCTCGCTGCGTAAGTGCCGGTGCGGGCGCTGCGCGTTCCATGCGTTGCGGAAAAAGGTGTCCAGGGCCTCGATGGCCTCATCCTGCTCCTGTGTGTGCAGGGCCAAGGTGCATGCATGACGCTCTCAAATTGCAATGAACGTATGGGTGCTGTGCAACAGAAGAGGAGCAGGAGCAGGAGCAGGAGCAGGAGCAGGAGCAGGAGCAGGAGCAGGAGCAGGAGCAGGAGCAGGAGCAGGAGCAGGAGCAGAGGCGGGAGAGGGTCAGGGGGTGTGTGCCATCCATGCTCACCTTCGCTGCGATCGCCTCAAGTGTGCGCGCGCCGTGAGCAAACGCGCGGCGGATGCGCAAAAAATTGGCACGTGACACTGAGCGGCCGAGGTTGTTGGTGGGCAGCAGGGGATCCATGATGTTCAGGCTCTTGATGGCAAACGCACGCGGTGGCGCGTTTGCATGAGCACCCTCCCCTGGCTTCGAGCCCGCGGCTATCACAGCGTTGGGCATGTTGGCAGCTGGGGAGAAGCGTGAAAGCCGTGACATGACGGCATCCGTCATCAGTGGGTCTGTGGCCAGTGAGGGTGGCGGCTCGACTGCAGGGCAAGGGGCCAGCACAGGGACGAGGGGTGCACAACCCAAAGCAATACATACGAGGGGAGCATGAAAACGATGTGAGCTGTGGCGATGTGACCTGAGGGCATCCCACATCTGTGCTCCAGGGAATGGGTGCATGGTGTTGTACAATGGTTCTGAGCTGTGTTGCAGCAGCTCCAGGCCGTGGGAGCTGCTTGCCCTGGCGCCTGGGTCAGGCTCAGACATGCAGGCTTCTTTCATGCCGCCGTCTTTGTAATACAAACACCAAATACACTTTCACAGCGTCACACTACTCGTACAGCAATCAAGCATGGCGATCAAGCAGGTAGTACACCATATCTTGCAGCCCACCCTTGTAGTCGGGAAAGCTGGAGATGGGCACTGGACCTTGCAGGCTAAGGCAGTAGTGGTCCCAGTCAAACCTGCTGAACTCCTCAAGGAACAGATACAGCACCTGTGCGTGTGTGTGGTACAGCACCCGTGTTCAGTGCCATGCAGGCGAGGAGGACCATGCATGCGCAGCTTCCTTTCTACAAGGGCAGAATGCTGACGAAGCAGGCATGCCCAATCTTGCAGGGAGCCGCAGCCTTGTGGCCCCCATTAATACAGCCGTAGCGCTGCATATTAGCGGCCAGTGTCCATGCCTTTGACCAGTGTCATACCACAACCCAAGGCGTGCTCAGCTGTCAAACCAGCAGCTGCTCAGCCATCTGCTCCAGCTCCGTGTATCCCAAGCTCCCCCACCTCCAGAGGGTTGGTGATCTGGCGGTGGTGCACATTGAAGATGTACAGCACCAGAGTCTCCAGCCCATAGGTCGACAGCAGACCATGGTGTGCGCCAAGCACACGGCTCTCATAGTAGCACCACGCTTTGACCTGCGCACCAGCCCCGAGCACAAGCCAGCCGCAGTGAGATGCTGCTCCCATCCAGGTTGGTCTAAGCCCAGCGCCAGCTGTTTGAGTGGGGGCATGACGGTTGTGCAGGAGCGCTTGTCCCATGTGCCACACACGCCACGCCACGAGCCATGGCATGGACTTGGCCCATGCGTACCAGGATGATGCTCTTCTTGAACACATGCCCCTGCACCACCGTCTTGTCAATCTGCTCCAGGAACGCCAGCGCGCACAGGCCACCGTACTGGTTGAACGAAATGTCCACCTGCAAGGATCGGCAAGCACAAGAACGTTCAGCTGGTCACCTGGCACATCGTGCCAACCTCAAAAAATAGACTGCTCTGTCTCCACCACGTACCACGATGTTATCCACGAGGCATTTCAGTAGCTTGACCTGAGACGCAAAGTGGAACGAAGCCACACCTGAAACCTGAAGCTCTGATATGAGCCACAATACATTTCTGAGCATGCGCTTATCATTTCAGCAGCAGTTTGTGGTAGATCTGTCCAGCCCTGCTGTGGCCCAGGCGCCTACCTCTGCATTGATGACCTGCACATCCCCAATTTTAAAGGGTGCGTTGGCATTTCGCTGCTCCTCCTCCAGTCTCCCGTGCAGCTTGGGTGCCCAACTATCCTTGAGGGCTGGATCTGGGCAAAAGATGGACAGGTCGATGTCTCCATCCGGCAGGTATGTCCGCAGCGGCACCGATCCAAATGGCATGGCCGTGGCGTTGGGGAAGCAGCTGGTCACTATGGTGGACATGAAGTCCACGATGTGCTGTCTCCGGCATTCTGATTGAGACGCAGGCCGGATCTTGTAAATCAATTGCTCGCATCTTTCTCGTAATGGCTTGCCAAAGGTACACAAGGGCCTCGGCGCCTCTCCTATTGACATGGCTGCAAGGCTTCTAAATGTATCTACCTACATGATGCTGGTATCAATGTGCAAAGACCGGTCAAAACCTCTTTACCATAGCCCTAGGTTAGGGTTGGTGGCCCGTTGGGATCTGGGGTTTGGGCACTTGATAATGCTGAGGCTTGAACAGCAGAAGTACAGAGTCAAAAGCAATACATGCAGCTCCCATCTGGGTGCCAAGAAATGCAACATGCCAGTGCTGCCACACCTCTCCAATGCTGCGGCGCACGGCATGATCTGCGCACGGCAGCTTGCTTTCCTTGTCTTTTGGGACGTCATTCAGCTGGGCATACAGCCATGTAGTGCCAGAACCCAAGTCCAGCGTGGGCAAAGAGGGCCTGGTGAGCCGGCAGGGTGCTCACAGGCAGGTCTCAGGCTCTTGCTGTCTTGTGCAGCAGCTCAGTGGCCTCAACCACCGCGCTGCCATTGTGCTTCTGCTTGCGCGCTTCTGGGTTCTGAAGCATGGTGCGGGTGTGGGTGGCCAGCATCTGCTGCTGGTCGGGTAGTAGCGCCATGCCTTGCCACTGCCTGCCGTGCTGCTGTGAAACTGGTTCCGCGCCGCCAATAGTCTGCCAGGAGGGGTCTGCCTGATGCAGCTGTGATAGTTGTGATGGGTGCGATAGTTACAGCGCATGCACCAGCTCGCTTCACCGCCTACACGTCCAAAGTCTACATACGACCTGCAGAGCCAAGCACATAATGTGTTCATACGTACGGTATCAACACTTTTGTACCAGCCATGACCAGCATGACATGGGACTGTCGACGCAGGGAGGCTGTCAGGGCCTGCCTGCGAACCTCTCCACACCAGTCCTGCTCCCCTCAATCAAGACGGACTCTACTGCTGGCAGCTGGATGCCTGCCCAACCATCCCCATATGACAACAGCACAAGGAACAGATACCGCACGAGTCCAATGCCTGTGTGGACCTTTTCATCCTCTATGCCCAGTCTTCTCCAATATGCCGACGAACGCACCTATACGTACTTCCTGGCAAATAATGCGGCGCACCCCAGGCGCAGCCACCTCAGCACCCGCCCCAATACTGCATCAAAAGCACTAACACAAACATGCACAGACCCTGTTATTCTTGAGCTTGCAGCTTGTACCGGCTCGAGGCTCACACACTGTACCGCCTGCACATCATTGCCGTACAGCAGTCGTCTCATCTAGTATTAGTGCTACGCGCTTGGGGCTCAGGCCATGCACGTGCGCCCACACAGGTCCGAATCTCAGGTGTGCAACCCTCATGGATCCAAACGCCATTCACGCTCCCCTGTCTTGGCAAGGACGGACAGCACCTGTCAGCAGGAGCAAGGACACAGGGCCAGACATGGCATGGCGCGGAGGTGGGCAAGTGGCGGTGATGCTACGTGGTGATGACGCCTCCTCCCTTGATGTGCATGATTTAACAGTAACTATAACACGGTGTTTCAAAGATATGCCTGCGTGGGATGCCTGCATGTCGTAGCCTGATCGTCTCCTGCGCTGTGTATGGTGTAAGGTGATGCTACAAGCAAGCTGTGGTCTCAAGCTGGCCAGCACACCCCACGCAGCTGTCAAGGTGCCCTAGTTCAGGCGGCTGGCATACCTCTTGTGCTTTAAACCCTGTCACTGGCTTTGTGGCTTACCTTGAACTTATGTTCACCTGACTTGGTCTCCTCCAGGACCTCAATCTGCATCACACATTCTGCTACTGGTGGGCGTGTGAGGATATCCACACTCTGTCCGCCTGACACAAGCTGCGCTGTGTTGTGTGCGTCCACCACCACTGGCTCACACCTGCGGTCACACACCCACAAGCTGTACGTGCCCAAACAAGCTATGCAAGTATGCAGCATGCACCACCGTGCCGCATGACACAATGCATAATCCAAATGAACATGCGAGCGTCACGCGCCCGCTCTGCCAGCATGTTCAGCATGTACGGCGACTGACCAGGAAGCAGGCAAGTAGATGCAAAGCAGCTGGCCAGCCCTGCCAGGTGCTCTCCCAGCTAAACCCTGTTCCAACACCATCAGTATCTTCACTGCGCAGCTAGTTTTCCCAGCATTTTTGCTCCAGTGGTTTTTGAGCCCGTTTAGAAAGGGCACCACACCCCCACTCACTGGCAGCCACTGATGCAGCTGATTTTTGCCTGGCCCATGTGCTCATATGATTCCAAATAAGAGATGGACACGATCGTGTCGTTATGCTTCTCGTCCTGGAAAATCTGGAGGTACAGAAGTACAAGTACAAGTACAGCCAAGGGTCAGGCACGGGGTCAGCACAAGTGCTAGGTTGGCAGCTTGACACTACAGGTGCGGGCATGCCGCTGTAGCAGAAGGTCGGATTTAAGAAGCGAGAGCTGGCAGGGTCGCAGTCAGCGACAACAACTACCAGCACAAAGCCGCAGCACAGGCAGACACAACCCACTACGAGTTCAAAGTGGCGTCTGCATGCCAGTGCAGTCATAACGTCATGGTAACTCATTGGTATCGATACCTCATTGGTATCGATGGCTTGCACGCACCGTGTTGAGCATCAGCTTCATCACAGCGCCTGCGTCACTGGCCACCCAACCAGGCTTGTACTTGCGCCTTGCACCGTGCACCTGCACTCATGTGGAAATGTGGGTGTGGTATTGCCTACCTTGTACCTTCCCACAGCACAATGTGAGAAGGGGCCCCACACAACCTGACTGGAGTCATCGTGGGCAAGGACCATGCCTGCGCCAGACCCTGTCTGCAGCAGCTTTGCGCAACCCCACAAACTGCAAACACCAGATCAGAGTACTATATTAACTTCCGCACCTGGTATTCTGAGAAGTGCCACTTTTCCCCCTCGATCACCAACACTTTGGCGTCCCCAGCTTTTGTGGTGCGTTTTGCATTGCGCGCGTCTTCGATTGTGGAGCACCTGTGTTGCATGCAAGGTGCCATACAGGGTGGTGGCAGAGCAGCTCCATTAAGTGGGATGGGAACAGCTCAATTATAATAAGTGGATGGGGGAACAATGACTGCATCACTCGGTTTGCTGCCTGGCTGGCTGCACGGTGTATAGCAGTCGCATGGACGACCGTGCAGCACGCACAGGCACGCGGCGTGTTCACGGTGGGTTGATGCAACATGCAACTGGGCCGGTGTGAGCTCATAGCCAGGCGCGCACGCAGCTGTGTATAAGTTCAGGCTCTCTTAGACTTACGCACCGCAGGTGGGCCAGCATGTGGCCTCCAGGCCACAGAGGCTCCTGTGGGAGGCTGCTGGGTATCGTGGAGAGTGGGTGGGTTGCATTTGCCAGGAATCTCTCAGCCTGAGGTCAGGGTCGGATGCATGGCAGTACAGAGTTCTCGTACACCGTGCGCCAGCCAGGTAAGACAAGAAAGCACAACCATACAGCAGCCTACTATACCATGCGAGCTGCTCCTACCCCCAGCAGCAGCAAGACCAGTGCTGGCCACATTATTACGTGAGTTCTGCAGACCCATCTAATCTGCAAGCCACTCAGCTGCACAGTGCTTGCCTGAGCAAGGGTGTAGAGTAGGTAATCTGCATGTGCATTGCATGGCAGGAACGAAGGTAGGAGTCAGCCCACATGCATAGGTCGCACAGGAACGGGGCGGGGAAAACAATGCAAGGATGGTGTTGGACTGTGTGGCCAGATGGGCAGACAAAGCAGGCCAGGGATGGCGCCCAGCCCGCTGCTATGGTGCCTAGGGCAGGAGGTCGGCAGAACAAACAAAAGCTCGCAAAAGCTCTAATACAGTAGCAACCACACACTACACGCACTTAAGTGCGTACTATGAACCCAGCACACGAGCTGGCACAGGAGCGTACTGTAAGCGATACAGCGCACTTGATTATCTGCATTTTGTAAGCTCATAACTTCGTTCACGAGCATAAAATTGTGGGTACAATTGTGCTGGACCACCCAGTCAGCCAGCGTGCACGCCACGCAACCAACTACCCACCTGCCAGGAGCACGGAGCCGATGGGGCGTGGGTGGATGACATCATAGTGGATTCCAGAAAGAATGCGACAGTCTGACAGATCGCCCAGCACCGGGTGTGGCACCTTCCCGCCATTGTATACACGCGCATGCTGCAGCGCCTTATCCCTGAGCAGGGAAAACAGAAGGTGCCTGCGCCATTGCACAGATGCAGCAGTGGGAGCAAAAGGATGGGTGGGTCAATGTTTGGAAGATAGGCACGGGGATAGGTGCAGCATGGCAGCACATCTGATGCACGAGTGGGGTGTGTGTGCGCATGCATGTGGGTCGGGTGTGTGTCAGGGTTGGGGTGCGGTGGAGTGCGTGCCAGCGCTACATTCAAAACCGAACAGAAGTGATGGCTGCACCGAACAGTGTCCAAGTACCAAGTTGAACAGTTGAGGACAATTGTGGCTGCTGCTGCTGATACTGCCAGGCATGCGGTGGACAAGTGTGTTCTGTGTCCTGCACGGCAGGGATACCAGCCTGCAAGGCACCTAGTGCTGACACTGCACCGGAGCAGAACCCAGGCACTAATAAACGAGTGCACACGGGAGAGGGCAGCGCCCTAACCTGTGAGATATCGTTGAGAAGCCGTAATAAGACGCAACCGCCTCAGGCTCATACTCCTCAGCTTCACGGAAGAGTGGGGGGTGTAATGTGTGGTTGAACTTTGCGCACCTGTTAGGGGAGAGAGAGAGTGAGAGCGCACACAGGCCTCAGCAAAGCAGCATGTGCAGGCTGAAGAATGCGGGGACCCATGCACAGCTGCACAAGTTAGGGAGAAAATTGGTTGTGCAGGCGGGCCCAGCAAGAGTTGGTATGTTGGAAAGCTACACTCACTTGGTCTCACACAAGCTTGGGTCTGCCAGGCACCCCTCAGACGCCTGCACATGTAATCAGAATGCGGCCATGATCTAAACAAGCCAGTTCAGAATTACAGACCAGGAGGTACGGCATCCTGAGACACCAGCACTGCTGTTGTGGATTAGAACAAGTGGCCGGGCCTAGCACAGGTTGAAGGTCATGCAATATGGATTCACGCTGCACAAGGCCGTATAAGGATGACCAATTGTAACTGTAGACGTACCTGGTCTACACCACGCGACACCACAAACCCGGTTTTGAGCAGAATAACCGCTGGCATATGGCGGCCCATCCGCTGGTAGTAAGTAAATACACGCCAGATGAGCTGCTCCAGCTGCAAGGCGCCAAAGCAGGGTGGCAAGAGTCCAGATAGCAGCTTTGAGAAATGGTCAGAGAGAGTTGGAAGGGGGACCAATGTCACGCAATACAACGGACACCTCAAAGCCTAATACGGTTGTGGTTGTCCAGGGCTGCAATGCAGTTTTGCAGCGCTATGAGTGGAACTCAACCTAAGCCTGGTCAGCACTCATGTGAACTTGCAGGTGGTTAAAGTCATCAAATCATCCATGCAGGCTACATGTACCTGCTGCCCTTTTAAAATGTCATACGACTCCAGGATCAGGAGGTGCAGGTGCGCTGGGAGATGCTCCTCAAGGCAGGCAGCAGTGGAAAACCTGGATATCCGAGCTGCGCCCATACCTGAAGAACATGAGGGAGACCAGGGAATCTCAAGTCAGTCTGTGGGGGCAGTCATAGCACCAGGGACATCAACAAGAACAAGCGCCAACGCGGCCCAAGCCAAGTCCAATGCCTGGAGCCCGAGACAAGCAGAACGCAGCATACAAGCTGGGGGTCCGACACGGCCGTTATGCGTGAGCAAGCCAGCCCCAACCACAGCACCATGCCATGGTAGCGGCGCGGCACGGAGCAGGGACAAAGGTGCCACAGAGAGGTGGTGAGTGATGTGCAACTATGGCACTGCGGCCAGTGGCTGTGCCGTGTAGCTAGTCGCCGTGCAGGGTGCAGCACCGCCACCTGTGCCAAGTTGGCTTTGCTGCCTTTGAGCCTCATTTATGCATGGCTCATACCCCGGGCGGTCAGCGGTCTCGGCACTTGCCACCCACCTGCATTAATCCACGTGTGACCTGGGTGTGGCCATGTGGCATTGATGACTTGCATGAACATGTTGCCCCACCCAGGGTTTTCACCAAAGTTGGAGCAGCAGCGACCATGGGGTGGCAACCTGCGTGCAAGTGCAGTGCAATGCAAGTATGCAACACAGCCGTTGCTCGGCTGCGGCAGCCACAACAGCTGCAGAATACCGTATGGTGTTCCTGTCGTTTGTCTGGACCTGGCCTTTGTGCCCTGCTCCCTGCACCCTGAACCCATGCATCAAACGAATTCAATCAGTCCAAGTCAAGTCAAATCAAGTAAAGAACATATCAGAGAATAAGGGTGGCAGCTGCGAGAACGATCCAAGGTGCTCACATGCACAATGCTGTTGGCCTGGCAACTGCAGTCATGCAATCGAATGCACGGCCCTTTCAGCACAGCTTACCAGCTGCACTGGTTAAAATCGTATAGACAATATCTAACATGAAAACTTGTCTTGAGCTCATGCTCATGGCGCAGCTGCACGGGGAAAGCTTCCGTTACCTACCGGTAATGGCTAGCCCAGTCGGGCAGTTTCTCAGCCCCCAACCGCTTGGCCAGGGTCTCTACTGGCCCTGTGTGGAAGCACCCACTGAAGTCCTACAACCACAGGTGCCACATTGGCACAGTCAGCTCCAATCCAAGAGGCACAAGCCGAAGGGTATACTGATGCTTGGGGATGCTTGCGATTTGTTTTTGCAAGACCAAGGTAGCGCCTATGCAACCCCATGCAATGTCCACCCCTTGATCACTTGATCTCAGCATATGAGATACCGTGTTGTGTCATCAAGCACGATTCAATGGCTAGATCCCAGTCTCACCCAGTCCAGCTACAGATATCCTGTTGTGGGTGCCTCAAGGCACCAGAGGCCCTCTGTCACCTCACACTCGCCCACCTCACACTTCCTTACCTGAGTGATTGATGACCCGTATGTGAGGACTGTGATTGGTTCTCCCCTGTGCAGTCGCTCCAGCAGATGCCTGAACTGCTGGTGCCGCGTCACCAGTGTCGCGTCCTGTGCCCAAACACAGCAGGCCCCGCAACCGAAAGGTCCTCAGCTAGTATAAAGGGCCAGGTCCTTACCTACTATGAATGCATGCAGCATCTTCGGCAGGAGCAGGAGACAGGTCAACAACAGGAGCTGTGTTGGCAAGGACTGTGCTGTGCCTTACCTGGAGGTTTTCCCATCGCCATATGCGCTTGTCCAGCATGCCCGTTGGAAAGTGGTACGTGCGATTAGTTGTGATATTGTTGTAATGGCCTGGCACCCTGCGGAGATTAGAGCAGGGCAGGTCTGTGGGTATCATGCTGCAGCTGGGTGCAGAAAGACAGATTGAGACATGAGAGGAACATTCTGATCATGCCAAGGGCACATGTGCAGCTGTCGCAAGCTTGTATGCGCACGACCTTGCGAAACAAATGAAAAGCCAGACAGCATGACAGGACAGGCTGCACATGAAGAGCGCTAGACAGCCCGTGATGCAGATTGCAAGCTGGCCTTTGCTCATGCACAAAGCCGGTATGGCCATGCACTTGCACATCATGTGAGGATCATGCAGAAACACAAGTGCAGCCAAGAGTGCTTTCAACCATGCAGCTTGGATGCAGCGTCATCTACTTTGGCTGCAACCAATCGTTCAGCACCTGCGCGAGCTGAAACGTACAGTGATGGCCTACCTCACAACCCAGTCATTCAATGTTCCCAGCTTTGGAATCCAGGTTTGCATTTTTAAATTGTCTGTGCTGTGGAGCCCATCGTTGCCGGGCTTCGGCCCATCCTGAGGTTCGGATAGCAGCGTCCTCGCTTCACCATGTACAATACTACATAGTACTAGCAGCGCGAGGAGTGCGACTGTCCATCCAGACAAGCTTGTCATTTGATCGTGTCAGGGAAGAGCAATACCTTTTGTGGCATCTTCGTTGCGTGACATCTTGCGCCCACACCCCAAAGGATCAACTTCAACTGCGATCAAGTCATTGCAGTACGGGTAGTGCCTGCTCAGTATTATGCGATCATTACCGTACAATCGGGGACTGCGACAGATCTGTGTAATTGCAGTCCATGACAAGCTCAAAGGTGTACTACTAAGGTTCACGCTGATGTCGTCCAGCAAAGGGTGCTAATGAGACCTCCATGAGGAGATGCGATTGCAGGGTTGGCCCGCTGCAGAGGCTGGCCCTGCTGCTGTTGGCATCTGGGCCTTACTTTACCCAGGTCAGGCTCGTGCCGCATGCGTGGGTGCCATGCCCACATATATGGCGCTTGGCCATGCCGCTTCACAACAACTACCACGCTGTTGGCATGTGTGCAGGCCGGGTTCCTGGATGGGCTGGTGGGTGTGCTGCGACCACATGGTGCTGCAGAGACCAAAGCCCAAGATACTGCCCAAGACGCCGAGCTTGATGGTACTCAAGCAGGGGGTGCAGGCATGGGTGTGCACGCTGTAGCACAGGGGCTGCCCTTGCCACCCCGTGTGCATATCCCACGGCCACTTGAAGACTCAGAGGAGGCGTGGAGCGCGAAGATCAGGAAGCCCTTCCCCCACCAAAACGGTACCACAAGCGAGCCAATTGACTTGTCATGGGGCGGTGGACGCAGCAAGGTGCGCAGCATATGGCCCCTTCTGCAGCAATGGAATTGCTGATTGTTTGGATGTGTTGTGCCTGGTGTGTCAAGCAGCTTTACATTACTGCTCAGATTTCAGAGCGCCTGCATACGGACAGTCCTTGCCACTGATAGCACAGAAAGCAATCATGTCAAATTTGTGGTCACAAATGAGATCAGAAAGGTGCTCCCAGGGACACAGCCTGCGCACGCAACATGCTTTCACTTGCTGCACACTGCACAGGTGCGCATGTGGAGAAGGCAGCACCTGGTTTGGGGCGTGCTGGCATCCAACCACGCGCAGTTCAGGCAGATGCTGGAGCGGCTGAACCTGGGGAAGCCACTGACTGTACTGGCATATGGCTCATCCATCACACAGGTAAGAGTGCCCAGCCAATGCAAGCGCATGCAAGTGCACTCGATTGGTAGGGTACGGGCTCCTTGTCGCTACAGGCATATCCTAGCGCCATGCTTTCTCAAAGAGCCAGGGCCCCTTCATTTATGTCAACCGTGCAGCAGGTGCGAGGCAGCTATGCCTCCGCAATGCTGGCCCAGGCTCTTCCTTTTGCCTCTGCACCACAGGACATGGCAGGATGCTTCCACACAGGCCCAGTGGAAACACTTGCCAAGCGCCTTGGGGCAGACATGCTGCCTGATTACCATGTGTACTACAGGTGTGCACATGTACCGACCACCTGCTACTGCCATGCATCCATGCAGCTGCAGGTTGTGCAGCCATACGGACCATCGGCCTATAGGTATTGCTATCTGATCTTACTAATATATCGCTTGTTCTTCGCCTTTGACGGGCCCGGGCGCCGTGCAGGGTGAAGAGCATTCATGGGGCAGCTGCGCGTGAATGCTTCATGGACAATCGACCGAGCTGGTGCGCTCCAAAGCTGCATCCACCATGCCTATATCTCCAAACCACGTCCAGGCTGGCATGGGTCCTGCAGCACCAGCTCCTGTTCGTCTACTATACGGCAGTTGTGCAGCTGGATGCGTTCACCAGCTATATGTGCAGCTGCTGGTTCACTGCGTGCATGACTGTGCCCTCTCCAAGCAAGGTTGTCAGTGAGTAGTGGGGAGGCTGCTACCAGATGCGACGCATGCCTCACCGTATCCCGTGCTTTTGTGCTGCGGCTGGCTGGCTGTGTGTCTCAGGGGCAACATGTTCATGCAAGTCATCAATGCCACATGGCCACATGCTGGGCACACCTTCATCAACGCGGGTGAGCTGCGGGTGCAGAAGCTCCACCACCATCAAAACAGGGCAGCTCAGCATCATCACAAGCCATGCAGTACACTGGGTGCAGGCACACCACCTGCACCAGTACAGGCCCGGACAGAATCTTCACAAGCCATGCAGTGTGTGTGTTGGCTGCTTTACGAATGATCCGTAGACGGCAGGTCGTTGCTCATGATTGCATACACAAGTGGCAGGGAAGTGCATGCTGTGCCTCCTGCCAACACCCCAAATCTTCACGGCTGCGGCTTGTGCCTTACTCGATTGCAGGGCGCGCGGCGTGCAGCTTGGATCTGTGCTACCTACATGCGGGCTGTCTGGAGTCTCACCTGCCTGCCAATTTAGATCTGCTCCTTCTGGAGGCATACACTGCGACAGCTGGACAGGATGTGAGTCATAAATCTGAGAGTGGGACAGTTTCAGGGAACTGCCACCCTTATGGTTCGTGCATGGTAGTGATCATGGCTGCTGGGAAGTAAAGCAGGCTGTTGCAACCAGGGCAGGCATGCAGGCATGCAGGCATGGTGTCTGCATGGATGTGATGAATAGGCACTCAGATCGCTGACCAGCAGGTGCGTGAGGTACTGGGGCGCATGACTTGATGTGCCCTATGGCCGTGTTGTTTGAGCTTGTTGTGTGGTAACTCAGTGTATACTGTGGAGCCAAGCACGACAGTTGCCGTGCTTGGCTGGTTGTGCAGAGCTTGTGTGGTTTAGGCAAGTATGGCACCACTGCATGCAGCTGGAGCAGCTGCTGTGGCGGGTCTTCTCCTACTATACCCGCCAGGGCAAACCGCGTCCTGCAGTGATTTATTATCGCAGGTAAGCGCACACCCAGCTGGCTGTTGGCCTGCTGCCTGGCGGCGGTTGGGTCATCACTGTCTGTATTACCTGCCCACTCATCCAGCTGGCTTCTGTTCTGGTCTTGATGTTCACCCAGTCCTGCTGGTGCCAGGCCTTTCATGGAGATGCTGCTCATTTCTCTGTTTTGCTGTTCTGTTTTCCTTTGGTGGTATCGTGGTGCGCAGTGGCTTCGTTGTGGGTAAGTACAACAGCAGTGCAGACGTGTGCCTCAGTGATGCGTCCAAGTGTGAGACCACGTGAGTGGGGTCGTTGCAACTGATGGGACTGGATGCACGTCAACTGCCTGCAAGATGCAAGGACTGCAATCACCACATTGTCTGGCCATGCTGCGCCTGCTGTGGTGGTGTCTTATTACTATGCAAATCGTCCTGTGGCGTGCTAACATGTGTGCAGGTGTGCAGGAGGCATAAAGCACACGCTGTACCCCTCAGATTTCAATGGGACACAGGAATATGACGCAGTGGCAGTTGCCAGGCACTACGGTTTTACTGTGCTCTCACACAAGTGCGTTCTCACGAAGCCTGCCTGCCTGCCTGCTGCCCTCCTGCCTGTCTGCACCTACATCAGACATCACCATTGGCTTGACGTCATGAGGAAATGCACCGTGGAAATGAACAACCTACACAGGACTTCAGGGTTATTGCTCCTGCCAACAACGCATGCCCAGGCAGGTGGCTCAGGTGGTCATGCGAGTGTTTCATGGGCTGTTTGTGCTGCGACTGCAGGCATTTCCTGTACAGCATGCTCGTGAAGGGTGTGCCTGCGGCCACGCTGGCTGCCAAGCGCGAGCAGTTGAAGCAGGTGGGTGTGGTGCGCTTGCGGCACCGGGAAGGGGAGGGATTGGGGGTACATGCTGGTACATGCTACAGTTACAAGTTAGAACCATGCAAGTGGCGGACCTCTAAAGTGGCCAGGTGTTGCCTTGGCTGGTGGCTGCTTACAAACAGCTGTTGACACAGGTGGCGGAAGGACAGGGAGGGCAGATGACAGCAGTCAAGAGAGAAGCAAGGGAGGGGAGTAGCACAAGCCCGTGAGATGTGGCTCACGGCCCACGATGATTTATCCCCTTGGCTTGCTGCGGCACATGGTTGATTGCAGGTGGGCGATACGACGTGGGGCGACATGGGCCCCTGCCGATTCTTGTCAGCGCTGCACTCCGACGCCATACATTTGGACCCTCTGGGGAGTCTGCTGTACACAGGTGCGTACCAGGCAGTACGCCTGAGTCAGCGTGTCAGTCAACCAGCCAGTCAATTGATCTGTGAGCGTCTGTCTGTCGGTCAAGTGCTCTGGTTTGTGCTACGGGAACCTTAAGAGCTCTGCATGTGCCATGGTGGGCTTGACAGTCCCCGAAAAACACACCCAGCCTTCAGGCTGCCTAACCCGCTAACAGTGATGACCACCCACCTGTGACCTCCCGTGGCCTGCAGACTTTCTTCTTGACGCAGTGGCAGGTGCCCAAGACTTCCTGGCAGCAGAGCCTGGAAGCTCTGGCGCAAGCCGCATGCCCTCCCTGCCAAGCACGCCACTCTACTCGCACGGGCATGATATCACACAAGTGGGTTGTTTTGGGTTGTGTCTTGTCAGTTGTGTGCACCTACCAGGCTGCTGTTATACATGCTCCACATCTTGAGCCTGCATTGAGCTGCGCATTGAGCTGTGTGGGCCGTGTAGAGCTATTCAGAATCAAAGTTGTTTATCAGCAGGCTCACTTGGGCGAGGTCAATGCACGCATCTAGGAGGTGAGACCTGGGCAAAAAATCACGTAGCCCGCTCGCTTGACCTGAACACACACCTGCAATGCCACCTGCCTACAGAGCAAGTGCTCTACCATCGTAGACGCACGCGGTGCAGCTGCACGCAAGCCCAGGCCAGGGGAGGCTGTAGCACTGGTGATTGAGGCACATGGGTGGCGCTTTGCTGAGTACCAGGTGGGTCAGCGCAGCAGGTACCTGGGTTGCTGTCATGTACAACGAGCACTAGACTTATTTGGGCCGCAGACTTGATTGGGTCCAAGCCGCTGGGTTGGGCATGTCAGCACGCACACACAACCCTAAACCCTAAACCCTAAACCCTAAACCCTAAACCCTAAACCCTAAACCCTAAACCCTAAACCCTGCAGAAGATCCATGTGCCCTTGGCCCATAAGGACATGCAAGCCAGCCACCTCCCTGGTGTCAGGCGGCCTTCTGGCAGTAGCTTTTGTGTGTGACTTGGCTGCGCATCACTGCTGGCTTGTAATGAGGGCAGGTGCACGGTACGCGGCGCAAGTACAAGCCGGGGTGGTTGGCCATGAAGGCTGGGGCGCGCATGCGCCTGCAGCTCAACACGGTATGTTCTGGCGCACGGGCAGTACAATGCCAGCGCGCGGGCAGTATGAGTGGTTGTCGCACATGCTCATCCCACCTAGTATTCAAGGTTATGCATAAGCTGACACAAACATCCTGTTGCCACATGGGGTGGCCCAGCTGACGCCCCCCTGCGGCTTGTGCGTGCGCGCGTGCCTGCAGATATTTTCTGGTGCTAATGCAGCACGCTCAGGGCCACCTTCCAGCGCCCGTGTGCAAGCCGCCCTCGCAGCCCTGGGTCTGGCCAATGCTGCAGGTGACAGTGCAGCAGCCTCTTCAGGGCAGCAGGACGCGACCACTCTCACTGTTACTTATCTGGAGAGCTATGAGCACATGGGTACTGTGCGTGCGAGCTGCGTGTCAGGCTGCCAGTGAGTGCGCGCTAAAAGGGTGCTAAGGGCTCTTGGCAGGGCTGGGAGGTGGCCGACTGGTGCCTGTCTGCAGAGCCACACACCTGCCTTCAAAGCTTGCACTCACACCGACAACATGGCATCTATGCATTTTTAAACATGTAAGTGCTTTGCCGCCGTGTCTCGTGCTGTTCAATCCTTGGGACTTGGACGAATTTGGGCTACCAGAAACATGCTGTGAGAAACCGTTGGCAGAACCTTGCGACAAGTCGGCTGCTGTTTGTGCAGGTGTGAGCCCGTGACAGTGGATGCCCACCGCCCAAGCCTGCGTGCATCAGTGGCCCACAACTTTGACCTGGTCACACGTCCACCTGTGGAGGAATGTGTGATCCAGCTCGAAGTGGTTGAGGAGAGCAGCTCAGGGGAGCACAAATTCAAGGTGATTGAAGCACACGTGCTGTGCTGTAGCAGTTGCATTCTACATATTGCTTCTGTGAGAGAGCGTATGCCACAAAGAAGCTGGTGAGAAGAGCACTCATAAGCTGGTGTTTCCAGCTCCTGTTTTCTTCAGCTCGTCACTTCCTGCTCAGCTGCACACCTCTTTTAAGAAACTTTATCGCACACCTGCTTAACTCCATGCGTGTTGTTGCTGGTGTGCGGTGCAGATCCTGTCTGTGACTGCCAAGCGGGGCACGCAGGCATGGCAGACTGAAAACCCCCTGCTGGCCATCCAGCATCGGCGGTAAAGACTGGGGACGAGGAGAATGTCACGCGCACGACCTGGTATGTCACCCAGCTGTGATGCAGATGTGACATCCTGGTATGAATGGATGAGAGCTAGGGCTCAGAGCCAGGTGCAGGGGCAGGTATCGAGTGTCAACGTGCTGGTTGGGCAGCACGGCGCAGGCAGATTAGGTAGGCGCAATTGGGAGCGAGCTGTAGCATGTAAGGCTGGGAACGCAGGAGCTGAGAGAGATACCCAGCTTACAGCCAATATAGTGGCCATATGGCTCGAGTACCAGTTGGCTGCCTCCAGCCAGGCTGGCTCACACTTGAACTGCCTCCAATTGTCCAACACCACTGGATATGGCATCTGCACTCGCCCACTACCCGACCAATACGTGTGAACCCCGCCCCGCTGCCAAGTACAGCTGCATGCTCTAGCAGAGCCAGAGGCTGACAGACTGGTATGCCACAGCCAGGCGCTTTGAGCTTCCCAGCATGACAGCCCAACCTGATCACAGTATCAGGCTGCAGCAGCTTACATGCCCAGGAAGTGCTCGATGGCCAAACTAAATGCGCCCACACTGGCACAGCCAAAGCACATGGCTTGTGGCCCCCCTGCATAGCAGCCGTGCACAAGGCACTTGGCACTGGTCAGCTCCATGGCGTGGTTATACATATCATTTGCAAGCGGCAGGGCCAGAGCAGTGCCGCGCAGCAGCAGAGGTTGGGCAGAACACAAGCGTGCAAGCGCCCAGCGGCAGGCGTGGCCACTACACGCAAGGACATGGGATACACAAAACTTCCCAAAATATGCGGCCCCCCCATGTAACCAGGCCTGGCACTAGGCATGACACACGCACGCATGGGCGCGGCAGGCTACAGAGGCAAATCCTTGTCAAAGAAGCCTGGTAGGGAACGGCACAACAGCGTGGCAGGAGCATGACAAGGAACATGACATCCCCGCACGTCAAAGATAACTCTTGGACAAGCTCGCCCCAGCCCATTCCCATGGCAGCCTTCATCACAGAGCAGCACCTACCTCCATACGCCATCATGGCACCTGTGGCACACCCGGCCAGCGCTGGGTTCCACCGGTCATGCTTTGCCCGGAACTTCTCAATCACACACTCGTTGAAGGAATACAGAGCGCCAAAGTAAGCAAAGCCCCTGGCGTATGACCTGAGAGATGTAGGGACGGTGGGTGGATGGGCTGGGTGAGGGGTTGAGGGAAAGTGAGGGAAAGTGATGCTCATCAGTGGGGGTGTGATGGCTACAAACCGAGGTGGTGGGAGATGAAGGAGCATGTGGTTGAACGGTGTTGGAAGGGTCCCAGGGACATGAGCGACCGCCACAGACCCACAGCATGTACATCCTTACACTCTGATCCCCACAGCACATGATGGTGTGCATGGCGCCATGGAACCCAGCCATGTGAAGCCGGTATGGACAGAGATTCCGCATCTACACTCACAGCGACTTGTCCTTCATGTTCTTGGCCATCTCACGCAGCACCACCTTTGTGGGCCGGTCCCGGAGGTTGGGGTCGCCCGTGCCAGTCTCCATGGGCTGTGTGCAAGGGCGCACCAGTTGCAGGTGCGTGCATGTGGGTTGATGGGGCATGGCACTGCAATGCACCCAGTGGCCCTTGGACGGAGCATGGCATGCTGCGCACTGTCGCAGCACACAGCCGCGAGGCAACAGCCTGTGACTGGCCATATGCAGGTATGTGGCAAGCAGTACGGCATGTGCTGTGCGAGCACATTCAGCTATTGGGCAGGCTTGCACATTATGTGACATGGGGAGCCCAGAGTGCATGGGTTTTTGAGCATGCAACCCACCAACATGCACGCAACCGCACATCACCCACGCTCACCGCGGCATTTTCTATGCTGGCAGAAAATAAGCCGAACGCAAGGCCCGCTACGCCTCCCATCGCGCAGCTGAGCGCCCCCTTGGCGAAGCAATTGTTCATCAGATCTTCCATCTGTATTTGCTCCGGTCCTGGAATGGTAAGTGGGTCCCATTTCTTTGGCTTCTTTTTTTCTGGGGTTCCTGCTTGTGCTGATGGATCACTGGAGCTGGTGGCTGACGTCGAGGCGCTGACATCTATGCTTGCTGGTGACGTCCCTGCTGTCTCTGAAGATTGGCTGCTGGTTGCGCTCGCCACCGTAGACGGCAGCGTCGTGTCATCGACAGAGGAATCATCAAGCACCCCTGACATAGTTGATCACGCAATAAAAAGGCTCAGATTTGTATGCTGAAATGAAGGGACCTCGTACTGCATACGGTGCGGACAACCACCAGCTGCTACCCAGGCATTGCAAGCGCTGGCATGCTGTCAAGCGATCCAGCAGCGCTTACCTGAGAGACTCTCATTTGTGCCACTCACTTCGGCAGGCAAATCAAGCTCAATTGCGCGCACTCTCCAAGGGACTAAGCCATACAATGCGCCCGAAGATGATGCACACGTGTGTCTAGGGTAGGGCAACCATGGATGTCCGTAGGAACCTGAGCACCCGGGCCATCCGGGTGCTGGTTGAAGTGCCACAGACCCACCAAAAACTGTTTGAAGACAGGGTGAGGCGGGTGCCTGGACCTGGTGTTAATTCTTGGGGCAATGTCTGGATGCCTCCCAGTATGCTAGCTTTGAGATTCTCCACGAAATGTTGCTGGTTCAAGAGTGGCGATGGCGTTTGAATTCCCAATTTCCATGCTTGCATGGGGCGCGGATCTGCATGTGCGGCGCTCATACCCCGGAGCATGCGCCTGGGCGCAGGCGCATTGCTGTGCCGCGCAGCCAGCACTTTGCTGTGCCAACAGTGACCCCTCTTGCCTGGGCTGTGTTTCTACACCACTGCATGCAGGTCTTTGGGTTCCAGGACTGGAATGAACACCGCAGTGCAGCATGGCGCCACCGCATGGAGCCACTTGTGTTGTGAGTGTGGCTGCACAGGAACGCACAGGGGCAGGGGGCATCAGTGGCAGTATCAGGCCTCATTTTCCTCTACTAACACAACTTGTTTGCCAATCCTGTGCTCTGACGACGTATGAGATGACACCTCATAAACTGCTTGCGCACGGGCGTACTGCTGTGCAGCTTGCGCGTGGCACTTGGCTTTGTATGGCAGTTGGTGTGGGTGGTCATCATGTCAACGCTGGTTGCACTGTACCACGCCTTCCTTGTGGTGTGTGTTGATTGTGTGGCTCCCGTTTTGTGCTGTTCATCGTTGGTGGAGCCCAGGGGGTCAGTTCCATGTTTAATGTTTCTGATGCATGCAACAGTTTGCGGCGAGTGGAGCACCATGCCGGTCCCCCTGCAAGCTCACTTGCATGCCATCAATGCCAATGCAGGAGCAGTGTATCCTAATGTGTCGCATGTCTCCTGCGTGGCATGTTGTTCGCCTGTCTGTGACAAGCCGTATGATGTGCGCCACCTGGTGCTCGCAGCCACTGGGCGCACCTGCTGCAACTACCACGCTCACTGCCCCCTTCAACATGATCACATTTGCACTGTCTCTGCTGCTCGTGTTCAAGACGAACTCATCATATTCCCGCTGGTGGGAGGGACGCATCATCTGGGGCCAGGTACAGGGTTATTGGTATCACTGTACAGGAACGTACAGAAAGATGTTGCCGCATTTGGTACTGCTTTGGCAACCAGCTTGCTCTGCAGCATCTGAAGGTGGCTGTTCCCTCTTGTAGCTGCGCTTTTGAACCCCTCAATAACGTTCACATTCATCAATACGCTGATGAAATGTTGATGGGATATGTGGTGCTGGCTGCAGATCGTGAACTTTGGGCGCAACCTCCCACGCATGCTGCTCTCCTGGGCCCCCCCAGGTACACAGGATGGCGCAGCAGCTCCTGTCTGCTTGCCTGTGTGGCCTGCGAGCCTCATAGCCTGGTGCCCAACATCAGGCAGAGTGATGCAGACGCATTTATAAACAACTTTGACCGGGTTGGGGTTCTGGACACGCTCGCAGGCCCTCAATCTGAGGAAGCGCTGCGCTGTGCGCTGCGCTGGGTTGCAGCAGCACCGCACGTGCTGCGCGGCCACATCCGGGAGCCAACAGCCAGCAAGTAAATGGGCTGCAAAAACACAGCATACCACGCTGTGCACGCCATGCCATGATCTGCTGCCTGGTGGATGCGTGCACCTCCCCCATGCGGTCAATCTGTAAAATAGCTCTTGGCTGCCTGCTTTTGTACCTGTGCTTGCAGTGCTGCGGCAGCTGCATCGCACCTGCTGTCTCCCCAAGAAGTGGAGTATCTGTCGAAGTGGCGCAACGCACCGCTTGGCGTGTGCCATGTGCTGGCGTGGCTGTGCACGCATGGCGTGGGGGGCATGGATCCCATGATGCAAGTGAGATGCTGGAGGGAACTCCATCTTAGGCTTCTTAGTTGCTTGGCTGGGGCTTGCGCACGTGTGTGGTGAAGCGCGGGTGCATGCTTGGGGTAAAGTGCATTGGGCAGAAGTGTGACTGTGCCGGTGAGGTCCGTGTAGGCTGTTTTTGCAATTGCCACTGCTCAACTGGCTCCAGCTTGGCTTGTTTCTGTCTGCAGTCATCGCTGCAGGAGCAAGTGAGCCTCTACATGAACATGTCAGGAGGTGCGTGCTGCTGCACACACCCTTGGTGTGCACTGCAATGCTGCATTTAGGTGCAGAAGGTGCTGCTGCACGCTGGCTTGGTGGCACTGCAATGCTGCATGCAGGCGCAGGGACACAAAAGCAGGCTGGAGGCTTGTGCGCTGATGTGCTGCCTGTCCCTGCTGTGACAATTCGCAACTGTGCGCTCAGGCTGCGAGCGTATCCAGAAGACGCCCATCCCATCCGCCTACACCCGCCACACCTCACGCTTCCTCCTTATCTACTGCATCTTCTCGCCCCTCATGCTGTGGGTGCGGGGGGGCGCGCGTGCAAAGGGAGCCAGGCCTTGCTGCACTGGTGGCCCAACGCAGGTCAGCAACTCTTTAAGGCTGCCTTTAGATGAACATGGACAGCCAGGGATGCAGCACCAGCAGCCCCGTATTTTCGAGCTGACCCCGTGCCCCTTACGCACCCACGCATGCAGGTGGCCCAGTGTGACCTGGGCCACTCCCTTTGTGGCGTGCCTGATTGCCTTCCTGCTGCTGGGGACGGAGAACATTGGGGTACAGATCGAGGAGCCGTTCCGGGTCCTCCCCCTGGATGCCATCTGTGGTGCAATTGAATCAAACATTCGTGAGATGGAGGCGCTGCACTTTGGGGATGCACCGGGTGCACGCGGCCTCATGCCGCCTCCCTCACGCCCCGAGACGCCCGTGGCCGCTGGGGCGTCCACTCCAGCGCTGTATGCGATGGCAGGGGTTGCCCCAGGCAGTGCGATGTGGGAGCTGCTGGGGCTCGACCTGCCCACCGTCCCCCTGGGTGTCGCGCGTGCTGGTATGTCTGCCATGCAGCCGCCGCGTGCGTCCAGCTACCCAGTTCCTGCAGCAGGGCCGGCAGTGGGGATGAGGCAGTATGTCGCACCTGCTGCACCCCGGGTGCCCCCAGCTGCTGCAGGGGCATTTGGTAGTATGCCGCAGCCATACCAGCCTGTAGTCCCACAGCTGCCTGCAGGGACCACAGGGCTGGCACCCAGGCCTGCTACCTCAGCCATCAATGCACGCCGTTTGCCGCCTGCAGCCTCCCCCGTCCCTTCAGACCTCTCCTCCCCCTCCTCCCTCACTCCTATGATGCCTGGAGGGTACCGGTCTGATGGGCGCGTGACTGGGGCATCGCAAGGTGCCCAGCCTGCAGCTGCAACGCCCATGTCGCAGATCCACAACCCTCTGGCTCGGGCGACAGGGGAGAGCAGTGGGGAGTACGAGGACGACGAAGGCGAGGGTAGGCTGGCGCCTGGGAGAGGCATGGGCGCACCTCACCCAGCTGCCAGTACTGCCAACAGCGCGTACCGCCCTCTGGCAGCTGCGTATAACGGCTACGAGGCCGCGCCGCATGTGCCTCACCGCGCACCGCCTGGTTCAGGCGTGGAGCTGCACAGCTTGGCGGCTGTGCCCACTGGCTCGGCAGCCACAGGACCTAATGCAGCCATGGCGACGAGCCCAGCACCCGTATTGGGTGAGGGCACACAGATGCTGGCGCAGGCAGCACCGCTCGTGTCACACCAGCGCACGCCGACACCGTTTGCGGAGGCTGCTGCTGCCGCCCCTGCGTACGTTGCACCACCAGCGTTGCCAGAAGGGGACGCAGAGATCTTTGGGTCGCCATCTGGCACTGCCAGGTCTCCGTCGGAGGACTTTTATGAGCCGGACTCAGCGTTTGCCACACCCTCATCCGCCTTTGCAACTCCTAGCTCCAGTTGGGCACGCACACCCTCCAGGGGGTCCTCATTCACTGGGGCGCCATCCTACCAGGGGCCCCTGTTCGCCGGCAGCGGTGGTGGTGGCGGTGTGAGCATCAGTGCAGGTGGCAACACGCGCTCCGGGCGGCTAGTGTCAGGGATGGCAGCGTCCGCGGGCAGCACCGGGGGTCGGTCACGGCCTGTGGCACAGGAGGGTGCGGGGGAGGGAGGCATGGGCTCGTCACCCCCTGATGAAGAGGGCAGCCGGGGGCTTGCGAGGGTGGGTGAGCAGGGGGAAGGGAGTGACCTGAGCAGCGAGGGAGCATCGGGTGTGAATGACACGAGGCCGCTGCTGTTGCATGCACAGGGGCGGAGCGACTGAGCAAGCAAGGAATGAGGTTTTGCAGGCTGGGGATCGCTTGCAAGTGGGCTGGGATGAGGGAGCAATACCAGCGGTGGAGCATGTCTTGTCGTTATTGTAATGATGTCTTGTAGAGGGTGGACCAGTGGACCACGACGCAAGGGTGTGCAGCACGTTGCAGACATGAAGCGGCGGGCGCCTGGTCCATTCAGATATAAAGACCCCTCAGCCCTGCTCTAGCATCCAACCTCATCAACCCTGCCGTGCTGCATGCCTCCAATTTGCCAAGGTTGGTGACAGCTGACAGATGGATTCTGCCCAGCCTGTTGCTGCCGAATTAGCCAAGAGCGCTGAGATACTGGTGCGCATACATAAGGTACGTTATGCCGCTCCATTCCAATGCTCCTGCGCCATCCACCTGCCCGCGAGCCGGTTCCGCGAACTGGCAAAGAATGATGGGAAATCCAATAGGCCGCGGGCCCATGCGTGCTTGCAGCCATTACCCCTTATATCACCCGGCGATGCTGCAGGATGTATTATAACCAACGAGGCGACGCCCTCGATTCATTTCTAGGTGGAGCAGCAGGTGGTGGGCAAGCAGGCTACTACTCGCAGTACCAGGTCAGGCCCCAGAGCAACAACTACATGGCCAGTGCAGCAGTTCAATCGCCTCCGGCGTATGGCAGCCCGTGAGTCGATGGCGAAACTAGTGCAAAATGTACTGAACATAGGTGAACGGCACTGACGTTCCCTGGCGCCCCTCTCGTGCCGCAGAGGCTCATTCGCTGGCAGGAAGGCCATGCAGCCTCCAGGTGGGTCCCAAAACAAGTGTGCAAGTATGCATGCTGATGTGGAGCCAACCCCAGCCTGAGCTGGATGAGCCCTGTTGCCCCGTCTTACGTGTGCATCTCTGCTTCGCAGGAGGGTTTTCCTCAGTGAGCATTGGTGATGGCTCCAACTACAGTCCCTACAGCAGACATGGGGCTTACCAAAGCAGCGCGTCACCTTCAGGAGGTGGTATTCTGTCGAGCTATGGCGCTGGGCAAGGAGCCTACGGGGTACGTGTTGAGAGTCCTTAGGTTCTCGGCTGGCCGGCTTCTCAACTTCCTGGATTGCATGCCACTATGCACAGCCGTGCTATTGAGCGTGCTTCTCTATGCGAACGCCCAGCCTGCACGCGACCCCATGTAGCGAGCATGCAATGCAAGCATGGGCTCACATGGAGTGCCGCACGCCTGTAGATGCTGCTGGCTGTGCCCTCAACCTATGCACCCATGCCACGCACACTGCATGCAGGCTGGCAATGGATACTCTGGCGCCGATTACGGTGGTGGCGCCGACCTCGCAAACCAGTTGAACATCCCGAATGCTATGCGACGCCCACCCAGCGCTGGTCGGCGCGCGATTTCACAACCTAGTGGCTACGGCTCAAGCTCTGATGCGTATGGCGGTGCTGGTGGCTATGGTGGTGGCTACAGCGCAGGCAGCTCTGCGTATGGAGGCTATGGCGCAGGCAGCTCGAATGCTAATGGCTACGGCGGGGCATCTGCATACGGTGGGGCGTCTGCCGATGGCAGTGCAGGCGCATATGGCGGTGCCGGTGCTGGTGGCTACGGTGGGGCGAGCAGCTATGGGTACGGTGCCGGCGCAGGCGCAGGAGGGTATGGTGGTGCAGGTGGTTATGGGGGAGCAAGCAGCTATGGCGGTGGGTATGGCGCGGGTGGCTATGGGGCTGGCGGTGCTGCGGCAAGCAGCTATGGTGGTGGTTATGCGGCCTCCCCGTCTGCCGGTGGATATGGCGGTCAATCGTCACCCAAGTCACCAGGTGGCTATGGCATCAACTCGCCAGCACCTCCCCACATCTTCACACCCTCTAAGGGCCAGTTTGGCGGCAAAGTCATCGTGCAGCCTCCAGGTGGCAAGACCAGCCTCAACCTGTTTGGGTAGGAGAGGCGGGCCTGCTGCTCTAGCAAAGAGCATCTGGAAGCCGCTCGGTGATACTGTGACTGCACAAGAACTGCAATTGGGGAGGGGATTTGGTCGGTTTATCCCATCATATGCAATTATGCATGCCGGGCTGTTCAACGTGGCTGGGGTCTGCTTGTGGATGGGTTGATTGTTTCCGGTTTGATGCGAGCTGCCAGCGCGCTACCATTGGAGGTACCGCAAATGCCAGTGCAAACATCATGGCAAATGTGTTGGATTCTTTTCTCAAGTTCTGATTTCGTGGGTTCTGGCTGGCATTGTGCTGATCAGGTTTGGCTGAGGCAAGCTTGTGCTGCTGGCTCGTAGTGCAAGAGGCAATGGTTTGCAGTGCTGGCCTGGCGGTGGAAACCAAGAAGGATTGCTCAAAGCGCTGTACACCTGTTCTGGACTTCAGACCTAGGACATCATTGCCAAATGCGCTCAATGAACGTCTACCTGGCCTTGCTGTGTAGCACTATGGCCAGGTCGGCCCATGACGGACCGGCATGTAACACGACCCAACGCAACGGCGCACATCCCCAGTCCATCGCATGGGCTCTGAGGCATTGGTATCACAAACCAGGCCGCTGCGTGGGGGCATTGCAAGGCATCAACCACGCACCGTCAATGCGTGCTGAGGGGCCGTGAAGTGCTAATCAAACACATCAAGCATGCATGTGTGCTTCACTTGCAGAGCTCAGGAGGTCATGATGCAAACGGCCCGGACACACATAAGTGTTGCACTATTTTTAAGCGCAAAGTTTCTCAGGTACTAAGGGACGCTCTGACCTGCTTTGTTCCAAGTACGCCAGAGGTTGTGTTGATTAGGAGCACTTGGGGCGGACAACGAAACTGTGTTTGACCGACCTTTACCATCGCCATGGCGGACGTTCAAGTACTCCGCAAGGCGCTTGAGGCCAAACGAGTTGATTACGTTGCCAATCTGAATAATGTAACTGGGAAGATGGTGCGCCGGGATTTGGAGGCCGCTCTTGGGTTGGGCGAGCGGGCTCTTGATGGTCAAAAGGAGGTGATCGACGAGCTGATCCAGGAGGTGTGTCATCCTGCCCATGCATGGGTATGTTGAATGCTGCCCTGATTGACAACTGGTCTAATGGGCAGGACAAGGGGTATCGTGCAATGCAGCATGAATGCATGGCTATGACGGGCATGCCGCCCGCATGAACCCCTGGGCTTGTGCCCATGCAGATCATCCTCAACCCAGCAGCCAGTCAGCAGATGGCTTCGCCTATGGCTGCGTCGCCTGCCCAAGCAGCCAAGCGCCAGCCCAAGAAGAAGCAGCTGAGTGAGGAGGATGACGAGGATGATCTGGGCAGCGAGAGTGAGGAGGAGAAGCCAAAGAAGGGGAAGAAGGTGTGCTGCACTGAACTTGACTTGTTTCAGCGTTTCGCTGTACTGAATACAGGCAACTTGGAACATGGAACATCGCAAAGTTTTTCAAGTGGGGGGGCGTGCAGCAGCGTGAGGAAGCACCCATAGCCATGAGCTGACTCGGTGCACGGCAGGCCGCACTGGGCCATGTGCGTGGAGAGCACGTATGCAGGCACACAACAGCTTCGTGCTCATTATGTGTATGCCATCGGCATGCACGGCTGTGCACCCAACATGGCCATGAGGTCTGGCGCATGGCATCCTTCACCCCTGTATCGAAACTCAAACAACAACCCAGCTGGCTCCTGCCTCTCCCCTGTTTGTCTTGCCCTCTCCCTAAGTCTTGTCCAGCTGCCTCTGAACCTCCTATGTCCCCTCGCCCCCTCCATTGCATGCTCACACAGCTGCGCTAAATTTTACATGTGCGCTGGACTGCGGTGCTTGATTCCAATTGATGCTTGATTCTACGTGGCTAGGGCAAGCGGAAGGCAAGTGAGAGTGAGGATGATGTGGACTTTGATGACCTGGCATCAGATGACTCAGATGTACCTAAGAAGAAGAAGCCCAAGGCGCCGCCAAAGCCGCGCGAGCCAGGTGTGTGGAATGCATGCACGTTGGAGCCACTCCTGCGCATGTCTGGAATGCTGCAATCGTGTGCTGCAAGGCGTATTGCTTGTACGTGGGAGTGATATTGATAGTACGTGGAATGATATTTATCATACGTGTGGAGTGATGAGTATGTACTGTGTGGGGTGCCACAGCTTTGGACGGCGTTGGGCATTCCAGCATGTTGGTTATGGTGGCGGCCACAGTATAATGCTTCCAAGGGAAACCACCATGCAGGGCTATGTATAAGGACGGCTCAGCCAGGCACGGCAGCATGCTGTGTGCATGCAGCAGTGCATCCGGCCCACATTGGTGTGCTTGTGCAGCAGCTGTTAATGCCCCTAGAAACCCTGGAATTCCCTGCAACCTGCGTGCGCAGCACCGGTGCGCAAATATGGCAGACATGTGGAGCGGCTGCGTGAGATCTGCCGCCAGGCCACCATCAAGTGAGCCTGCGTGCTTGCTGGATCGCGCCTCTGTGTTGCACCAATCCTGTTTTTCACCCATCCTGTGTTGCACCCATCAAGTATTACTTCATTCATCCAGCCTTCCGCTTGTTTGCCGGCCTGCCACACGTGGCGTAGTGCAGATACCTGCAGCTTGCCTGTGTGTACTTGGCATGGCCTCTTTCAAGAGCATCACCAAGATGATCACCAGTGCCCCTCCCAGCTTGGCCATCCCTCTGCTGCTTGCGATGCTGCATGTCTGTCATGTACTGCCCCTGATGCGGAGGAGCCTCACAGCTGTCTTGTACCTCTCGACCTACCTGTACCGCCTGTGCTGCGCAGGATCCCCCCCTCGGTGTACAAGGGCAAGTCAGAGGATGCGGTGCAACAGGCGCTGGAGGCGCTGCTGGCTAAGCAGGGGCTGGACGCTCGCAGCTCAGAGGTGCCTAAAATTCTTTGGTTGATTACACACATTCGCATTACGGGCGATGCAGTATATCACGGTATACGGTATTGTATTACGTGTACATTACAATACGGTATCTATTATTTTGGTGATCCGTTGGGCCTTTTTCCTGTAATGATTACGGTATGCCCCCCTGCCCACTCGCCTGATGCACTGAGCACTTGCCGGCCTTGGTGCGGCTGCCCCCACCCTGCTGTTGTTCGTCGTCACAGATGGACATCAAGAATGTGAAGAAGCAGCTGCAGCGTGACCGTGAGCTGGATGGCATTGACACGTCCAACATTCTGGAGGAGGCAGCGGTTAGCGGGCGGGGGCGGCCACGCCGTGCCGCTGCCGCGGCTGCCACGCTCAACTACCGGTACGGGATGAGGATGAGTACACGGCATGGGTGCTGTATGAGTATGAGCACGCAGTATGATCAAAAAGTATGAGCACTGATACGAGTACGTGGTATGAGTACTGACATGAGTGCGCGTGATTATCAAAACGTGGTGGCCTGCATGCCAGGGTGGCGCACGCCTGCATGCTCCGCCCCCTTTCCTGGACTGCTAAAGGGATCGAGTGTTGTTTCTGCACACATGTATGCTGCAGCTGATGGGAGCCCACTGTTTTGTTGTGTTCCAGTTGGTGGCTGAAGGGTTCAGGGGCTGTCAGGGAACAGCCAGCCTGCAATGGTTGTGGCCTTGGTGGCTGAGCTGATGGGATGGTAGCCCGAACGCCCTGCCTGCCTGCATGTGTCAATTTGTGTGTGTGTACTATCGTACGCGCAACATGGCGCATAGATGCCTGTCACGAGACAGGAGTGGCGAAGGGGTTTGGTTCACATTCCATTTCATTGCTTAGTTGCCTTGCAATGGGTTGTCTCGTGCGTATGAGGAGGGTAGGGCAATTTGTCCATGTCTGAGCGGTGATGCGCGCTGCAGCCCAGCCGAACATGCAAACACCATCCCGTCTTTTGCACTGGCTGCATGGCGGTGCCATGCATCTCCATGTAGATGGCGGTAATGTTTGGAGCAGCCAGTGCAGGCCTAGCTTGCAGAAGCACCCCTTTTGGCAGGCCGCAATGCGGCCTGCGCTGGGGTTACCAAACAAAGTTTAGGTTTGCATACTGCACGGATTGACATGGGACTCGCGCGTAATGAAAGGTGACACCAAAAGCCACATGCTGATGTGTCTGTTGTTCAACGCCATGACCAGCACAAGCATAATCTGCAGTCTGAAGCAGCTGTGAAAGGCCTAGGGCCCTGCCACACACACGCAGCATAGGGCACAATCACACAAATTCTTGACAAAGTAGGACCCAGGCAGCTCTATGGATGCATTGAAAAAGACCCAGGCAGAGAATCCAGCTAAGGAGGCAGCAAAACAGCAGAAAAGAGAGGAGCGTGCGGTCGAGAAGCAACAGCGCGAGCTTGCGCAAGCTGAGCACGCGGTAGCGGGCAGGGGTGGCAGGGGGACATGGCCAGGGAGGCAGGGGAGGTGGCACGGGTGCCATGGGGGGCAGGGGGGGCAGGGGGAGGGGTTGAGGCAGTGTTTAGGGGTTGTTTGACATTGATAGACAAATTATCCGCAAGACCCCCTCAATTCCCGCTTTTGACCTTGTTTGCGAGGATTGATGCATCTTTACTGTGGTATAAGCTGTGGACATGGGACTTGTTGCATTGGAAAGTAGACTCAAGCCACTTTCCTAGGCTGGAAATCGATCGAAGGAGTTCAGGTCTGTGATGCAACAACACTTCTTCAAACTTATACATGGACAAGTTGCCCTACCTTCCTCATATGCCGCAGAGCAATGCTGACTCAGGACGATGATGAAGACGAGGACGAGGGTGAGGAGGGTGAGGAGGGCGGCAAGAAGAAGGGCAAGGCGCGGCAAGCAGACGACGAGGATGATGGCGCTGGTGAGTTGTGCGGCTGGGGGGCAGCTAGCAAGCTGCGGAGTTCGCCAATGTGTACAGGCTGTGCTGATGGGTGGGCCAGGCTCCCATGACGATCTGGTGGGAGGGTGCAGGGTGGGGGGTGGGGGTGGAGTTGAGGCCCAGGGAGCTGTTCCCCAACTGTTTTCTGTGCCTTTGCTATGGACCCAGTCAGCCCCTGTTATGTGGGCGCCGTCATGTTATCTGGCGGCGGCGTGCTGTTTGGCGGCTGCAGGTGATGGCGACGATGAGCCTGACTACGTGCCTGGTGGGAAGGACGACGAGGACGATGAGGGCGACGGGGACAAGCGTGAGTTGCACGCATGCAGCACATCTGAGCCTGGCTGCTCTGGATTGGGCTATGGCCCTGGATCGGGTATGGCCCCGTCACATCTTCAGCGTATAGATGGATGGAGAGGAGAGGAGAGGACCGAGCCTGATTATAGTAGGCGCCCTGTAGCTGAGTCTCCAGCTGCAGTATGAAAGTGTGCACGTGCGCACCTGCGCACCTGCACGATTACCTCTACTGCAGTGCCTGAGCACTTGCCCTGTCATATGTTTTGTGCACGTTTGCAGCCAAGAAGAAGGCAGCGGCCAAGAAGGGAGGTGCCAGGAAGAAGAAGGGCTCGAATGAAGACAGTGACCCTGAGAGTGTGCCCAGTGAGGATGACTCTGACTTCAAGTAAGTGAGGCAGCACTGCCTACTTTGCTACATACGGTTGTCGTTGCAGTCATTATGAAATATGATACTGCACGCAACTGTACACCTGTAGATGCGTGACAGTGGTACGATAACAGTGCTAGACTGAGTGCTAGTGCTGGGATTCTAGTGGTGGGATGATCGTTGGTGCTGGGATGCGGTCGCCTGCGCGCCCTGCATCCTGCTGTCTCCCTGTTGCATGACGCTGCATGGGATATGCCGACCATGCTGCGCCCGCTGAAGCTGTGCCATGTCTGGTGTGCTGTGGCTGCTCATGGTGTTGGTGCGCATGCGCTGCATCGGCCTTCTGCGCTGACCTCTTGTCATATGTGCCCTTCCACATCTGTGCAGTGGCAGCGATGAGGACGATGATTGAGCTGCTGGCCAGGTCAGGATTGCCCATGAACATGGCGGAGCTCTGGATGATTCAGCCATACTCATGGGCAGCCCCGGGCGGCAGTTATCCTGGGGGCACCTGTCCTGGGGCCCCCAGGACTGTACAAGGCTGCCGGGCTGCAGGTGAATGCGGCATGTGGCTGTACCTTACCCACAAGTAACATGTGGGGACGCACATGACCATGACAAGCACACGGCGATGGAGTGCTGCCAGCTGGCACTCATGTTGCGGAGGGCGTGCCGTGCGGCACGAGTTAGGCTTGTGGCACTCAATTGCATGAGAGTGACAGTAGAGGAAAGCATAACCTCTGAAGACCCTCACAATCAGTGCGGTGGTCTTGCACTGGTGCTGTGTGCTGCCCCCAAAGATACAGCTGGTAATGTGGCCAGGATGGGCTGCAGGGGGTGTACTGACGAAGCATGTGGCACTGAAGTTTGCAGGGCACGGCCAGACACGGCTGCCATAGTTGCAGTAGCATGAGGCACATGCTACCTCACTCATTGAACACCTTCTCAAGTTTTATCACGTGGTGCCGAGCATGATTTCTTGTGTAAATCCGATTTACCGTACTAGCCTATACGGTTTTGGCCAACCCTAGTAAATCGGCAAATCCTGCTCACAATATCTGTGGCACAAACACTGACAACATCTTGTAATGGTTTCCATATGTGCCAGATTTCTCCAGGTCCTTTGGCTTTGCCAGGCTGCTGACCAACACTGACATCAGCTGCTGCCAGCTTGGCCCTTGCCAGTACTGGGTTCATGCATGTTTGCATGTTCTGTGTAGACAAAAGGACTGCTCCCATGCTGTGCATCACCTGACAGCCACGGGCGGCTGCTCTAATGTGGCAGGACTGAGCATGGAGCTGTTGCATAAACAATGACGAGAGAGAATGGGAGAATGAGACTGCAGACAGCATGGACTGACCCACACTTGTTTGGGGCATGCCCTCTACCCCATTCAAAATGCGTATCCCAGATGCCATCATGCTCTGTCAATAAGGAACAGTCACAGTTGGTTACAGAGTGCATGTACACGCAGAGCATGTGTGCAGGCAAGAGAAATTGACGGCATAGCACACGCGTCAATGGGGTCCGTTGCATCATGTAAACACTGCACGGTGCAGTGAACAGGTGGGACAGGGCTGAAATTGAGCAGGCAACCTCTAAGGCCAGGTAAACTTGAGATGCGTCAAAAGCCAGACAGAAGCACTCCTAGCATGTATCAGTACACTCCTTGATTCTTCAGGCTCACAACACTGTACGCAAACGAGTTTGCATATATGGGCATTACTTGCAACCATACAGGTTTTGTTATGGGCTGGCTCGTGTGCCATCAGTGTGCACAGCCAAAAGATGCACCTGATACAATGCATGAAAACGAGCAAACCTACGCATATGCCACCTTCCACGATAGCCTCACCCAAAAGTAAGCCCCAAACGCCCATACGCCTGATGTCGTTATGTGCACACACCAGGGCGGTAGCAGAGGCAATCCCCACCTCAGCTGCCGTTACCGTTGCACGTCGCGCGCAGCGCATGACACATGCAGAGCAAACTCCCAAACCCTTGAACAGTCCACAGCTTGCAGACAACCGAACGTTCATCCCATGAACACCTCAACACCCGTGAGCACCTCACACCCGTGAGCACCTCACAGCCCATGTGCAGGGGCAAAAGCACACAGGCAACAGCAGCTCATCTGTTTGTAATATAGCTTGATGGACTGGACCAGATGCATTATCAGTGCCGGTGGCAAGAGGGCGCTTGAAAGTATGAGTGAGTATGTAACGAACGAAGGGGTTCAAACCCCCATCATTCATGATTGAGTCGAACAGTCTCGGCAGAGCCAGTGGAATGACCACCACAGATGATCTTTATGCAAGCAAACCATGCAGCATCCGCGACTCAAACCAGTTAATTGCCAGTAACCAGTAGATTGTTGTACCGCTCCCCAGCCCACCCAAATACAAGACGGGACATCAGCTGCCAAAGGTGCTACAACACTTGTGCCCGTGCTACAACACAGCCCAAGACTGGGCGCTGGCCACTTGCAGCAGCTTGTGCTGTGCCTTAACTCGACTTGATACAGCTGTGCCACTCACTCCTGAGGCATCCATTTGTGACCACTTGATGGCTTGCAGCACAGCTGCACGTTTGCCAGCCGGATCCGCCTTTCCCATTTGTAACAGCAGCACACCACCTGTTTCATATGCGCCGCTGTCCTTCAATGCTGCGATCCCCCCTGTTGCTGGAGCACCTGGCCGTCTGCACCCGCTGCAGCAGCCGTGGGCTGTGTAGGTGCCATTGGCAGTTGCTGGGCAGGTGCCATTGCCAGGGACTCCTCCACTTGATGCACCCCGGCTGCAGGGTCTGAGGCCGGTCCTGACCCCCCATCAGGTGTGCTTGTGGCTGGGCTGCCTGGTAGCAGCGTGCTTTGGGGGACTTGAGGCGGCGGCGTCAAGCCCAGCACGGCATAGGGGTCACACAGGTACGTGTGCATCACGCCCTGCAGGTGGTTGGCAGCGTTGCAGCAGGTGGTGGGGCCTGGTGCAGTCATGGGGAGGTGGCGTGCGTAGGGGCCCAGGGGGGCGACCTGGCACCGTCAGATCTGGAGCCGCCCTCCAACTCGCATGTACAGACCTGGCAGCCTCTGTTCAGGCATGGAGGCATCCACGGCACCTATCTCTCCAACGCATCCTGATGCCATCCCTAAACCTTCCACCCTCAGTTCCCCGAGAAAGACCTGGTGCTCACCTTGCCCTTCACAGGGATGTCACCACGCTCTGAGAATGCAGAGCGCTCGGGTCCAGACAGTAGGCGCCATGTCACCTCGCTCACCTGCCACGTGCACACACGTGTCATGCTTGTAAACGAAAAGGAAGGCAATGTAAGGCAGGGGAGGCTCTGCCAGCACCCGGCAAAGACACGCACACGTCCCTGCACGCGGTTGGTACAGTGCCCATTGCGCCATCCGGCAGCAAGCAAGCATACCAGCCAGCCTGCTGTGTTCAGCAACACGCCGCAGCAGCGATGGCCCCCAGGGGCCTTGGCACATGCTAGCACTGCTCTTGGCGCCTGCAAGCACTGGGGCCGAGCATCACACCGACTACTGGGCACCACATCGGCTACTGGGCAACACACCGTACCTGGAGGTGGTTGGGCACACCCGTGGACTCCATCCGTGACGCAGTGTTTACGGTGTCACCGAAGAGGCAGTAGCGTGCGCGCTGCAGGCCCACGATCCCACTCATCACACGCCCTGAGTGGATGCCTGCACGAACGCTCACACCCTGACCTGTGAGGGGGTTCAGCACGCTGTTTGCCGCGTGTACCATCTCGCATGCAAAGCCCACGAGGATGGCCGCATGGTGCTCTGTGGGCCGGATGAGGCCGGCGCACGCCATGTAGCAGTCACCGATCGTTTCGACCTGCAGGTGCAGATGCAAACGCAAGCTTGGAGGTGTGGTGGCGGCGGTGGTGGCTGGGTTGGGTTGCGCTGGGATGGTTCGGCCAGGGTTGAGCTGTGCTGTGCTGTGCTGTGCTGAGCTCTGCAACGCCCCGCTGACAGCCACGCAACCACAGACCACATCTATAATAAAAGAGCAGCTGGAGAGCACTAGTAGCATCCACCTTCACTGCAGCTGAGCACAGGTCAAGGAAACGAAACCTCCAGGACGAGGCTGAGCACCCAGTGAGCATGTGAGAGCAGTGCACCCACCTTGTACACGCCCCATTTGTCAGCCAGCTCGTCGTAGCGCATGAAGAGCTCGTGCAGCAGCAACATCACCTGCTCCGGCTCCAGCTCGGTAGACATGCTGCAGGGCAGGGGCAAGAAGGAAGGGAGGGTGGGTGGTGGGGTGGGCGAGGAGGGGTCAGCAGCATGCGGTGGAGAAGCACACAACAAACCTGTCAGCGTCGGTGACTCGTGCCCACAGGGAAGCATGCACACAGCCAGATAGAGCGCCAACAGTACCCTCATCTCACTAAACTAGCTACTGGTTACCCACCTGGTGTACCCCACGATGTCGCAGAACAGCACGCTCACACTCTCGTGCCACTGCTTGTACACCAGATCCCTGCCCAGCAGCATGCCACCGCCTCCTCCGCTGCCACCCAGCCCCAGCCTGCCGCTGCCACCCACTGGCAGGCCCTGGGATCCCCCAGAGGATCCAAATGACGAGTAGGAGGCAGCCGAGTTGGCGGCAGATGAGTGATGCACGTTGGTGAAGGAGTAACCAGACCCGCTAAGGGCGAGCTGCCCAGGTGGGACTGCAGGAGAGCCAGTGACGTGCTGCCGGCCAGTCGAATGGGTGGGTGTCCCTGCCCCTGCCCCGAGGTGTGAGAGGTGGTGCTGTATGTGGGGCGGGGACATGCCATTCAAGCCGCCCACTTGGGCCTCAGACGTGCTGCCACCTAGCCGGCTACCTGAGCTGGCAAAGGTGCCCGCAGGCATCAGAGGGGTGGGAGTGCCCATCGTGAGGCTGCTGCGGCCAGGGACATACCGCAGGAGTGGCCCAGAACTGTGAGCTTCCGACACCACAGCCAGGCCACCGGGCCTGTGGCTTGTTCCAGCAGCAACCAGGCCGACGGGGGAGGCTGCCGCGGAGGACGAGCTGAGCAGCCCGTGGCTGAACATACCCAGGCGGGAGTCAATGGAGCTGCGGGGCCTGAGGGGCGCAGCACTCACAGTGGGCGACGAGGTGCTGCTGCGACCAGCGCTTGCGTGGGTAGGTGTTCGCAGCACGTCGCCTGCAGATAGGGCGGGTGTGCGCTGGCGTGAGTTATGCGCTGGCGAGTCCCTGAAGAGGCTGGAGCCAGCTCCTGCTGGGCCTGCTGGTCTGTCCCCAGGACCAAGCCCCTGCACGACAGTTGGCACTGCAATGCTAATCTCCGATCCGTCTGAGACGTTGGTACACTCGGCCAGGGTGCTCGTGAGTTGGCCGGTGGGAGGCATGCTGTGGCCAGCTGTCAAGGACTCCCGGGTGCTGGGCCCCCGCAGAGAGCCATGTCCTGGGGTTCTGTCATGATCTCCAATGGAGGTGCCACCATAACCATCCAGGGACACACTGCCCATGCTGTGCGGTGCGTGCTGCAGTGCTGCCTGTGGAGCGCTGGCGCCTGCCCCCAACGCAAATGGATTAGAGATTAAACCCAGCCGGGCAGCAGAGCCCCCCGTAACCCCAGGCCCCAAGCCAGGTAATTCCCAGCTGGATAGATAGGACTGCTTGGAGTCCCTTGGGCCGTGCATGGGGGTGGGGGTGGATCCAGAGCCGGTGCCGCCAGGGCCTATCATACGTTGGGTGCCAGCCGCCAGCTTGCGCTTGAGCTGCTCAGCGACCTGGCGGGGCATCACGTCTTCGATGATTGCATCCCCAGTGCGCGCCTCACGCAGCGTGCGGGCAAGCAGCAAGCCAGCACCCATCTGAGCAGCCGCTGTTGCTAGCGTCCGCATGAAAAAGGTGTCCAGGCAGTGGGGCGAAGGGCCCAGTGTCACTAGGCCGCCCAAAAGCTCACCCCCACCAGCCGCCACCAGAGGCGCCACCGCAAGGCACGACACATTCTGTAGTGCAAAGGCAGGGGCGAGGGGGACGGGGGCAGGGCAAGCAGCACATGTCAGAGCACCTTGGGTGTACGTTCGTCAGTGGCGCCAAAGCCTAAAGGCACATTTTTGGAGGGGTACACACTTAGATGCCCGGCTGGTCATCCACAGCACACAGCAAAGGTCTGATCTGTACATGATGCTTGACGCATACAGTTGTGTCTGTGTGTGTGCTCTACACAGCCAGCAACCGCCAACAGGCATGCGCTCGAATAAGACGGATGTCAGCGCACCATGGAGGTGTGCAGTGTCTGCAGTATGGGGTCTGCACCCAAATCCACGGCAGCCTCCACATCAGGAACCAGCGCAATGCGGCCCTGGGCCGACAGAAGCAGCTCACACAGCGCGGCAGCGTCACTGGGCTGCAGTGCGGGCCTGCGGGTGCATGGGGCATGGCACATGGGGCATTGGTGCACCCGCATGGCGCATGGGCACAAAGGCATGGCGCATGAGGCATGGGCGACGCAGGTGAGGCAGCCATGGGGTGCAGCAACATGGAACCAACAGCGGCCATGTGTGGGGAGGCAGCAGCGTTAAACACTTGAACATGGTGCTGAACCTGCATGCCGTTGGCGCAGGCAACAGTCCATGCCTGGGCAGGCAGGCTACCTGGGGCCGACCACATCACGTTCATGCCCAGGCGCGTCAGACGTACCGCAGCCACATGGGTACCACGTGCAGTACAGCCACATGTAAGGTACGACGCCTAGGCCCGGCCAGGCCGTCAGTCAACGGGGTGGCTGGATCCACTGCACCCCCCACAGAGCCAGTGGGTGGGAAGCGTCCAGATTCCTGGTCGTCGTCCCCACGTTGGCGGCTGCACACAGTGCGAGGCCAAAGACAGGACCCCACTTAACTCAGCACCACGTTGCAGCACTGAGGACGCAGGGCATGCATGAGGACCAGAAAAGCGCAGTGCTGCCGCAGTCACACCCGTCTCCCCGCAGGCCAGCGTTTATCGGCACCAGCATCCACCGAGCTGTACTGGCTCTCACCAACAATCACCGACCAACACTAGCCCACACAGTGTTCACCAACAAGATTCACTGGCTCACACTAGCTCACGCAGTAGGGTGCTGGACACAGTTCCTCAGCTCAACCCATACGGCATGCAAATTTAGCCGTTTCAGCCGGTGTTTGACTAGGCCGAAGCCCTGCCAACGCCACACCTGTCGTCCGCGAGGATGAGCACAGCCATAAGACCTTGGAAAAGGCCAGGCCCAACGCTCTCCCTCAGTGCCCCCACCACCAGTGCATCAGGGGCATCTGAATCGCCCAGGGGCAACTCGGCTAAGCCCGCCAGGTCACGTGCGCGCTCTGTGTACCTGCACCCACAGTCAAACACGGTCAAACGCGGTCATATGTGGTCAAACACAGCCATACTCGAGTCAAACACCACGTCAAACACCCAAGGCCAGCTCCAATCAAGTTCCAACTCGAGCATGGGTCATACAGGGTAAAACACACTATGCTGCAGGCAGGCTGCAGCCCCCAGCTCCCCCAAAGAGAAACATCCGCATCCACCAGTCTAGAGGGAAACATGGCAACGCAACTCTTTACTGTACAGCTTTACCTTACGGTACAGCATATCATTAGGTACAGCATTCAATCTGCCACTTGGTAAAGCAGCAAAGCACCCTGTGAGAACATGAGACCTCAGCCGGACCCTTTTGCCCCGCGCTGCCCACGCACCAGTGCTCGCGCTGTGAGGTCGAGGATGTAATTAGGCTCAGTGCCTGTAGCGCTCCAGCCGCCAAGCCCAGCACAATTGCGTAAGAGAACGCCGCGACGATGACGGGTGGGGGAGCCTCCACCGCCTCTGAGCTGTCCCCTCCTGGCAGTAGCAGCCGTGCCACAAAGCGCTGCACACCGCCCGACACAGCGGCCAGGTGTGTACGATCCAGTACGAGCACGGCATTCGCCAGGCTGGCAGCAGGCACCGTCATCAGTGCGACACCGCATATGGCCATGAGAGACAGGCCGGCACGCAGTCGGTCCCTGACCAGCGCCATTGCCACCCTGAGGGGAGCAGCACAGCAGGCAGTGCACGACGCAACGGGGAGCTCAGAGTTGAATAGTGAGCGGCTTTGTAGTAGCGCCGAGGCCAGCCAGTAGCAAGAAAAAGGGTAGATAAAGCGGTGGGCATCAGGGACCTTCGGCTCATCATCCCACCTAGACAGGCACCACCAACATAGCCACACTTCCACACTGCAATCACACTCCAACACTTCTAGTCCGACACAGCGCCACACTTCCACACAGCCTCAGGCCACGAGCAATGCAGGCGAGCAGGCACGCGCACAGGCACGTTGGCAGGCACACACAGGCAAGCAAACGCTGACCTGTGGGCTACATGTAGGGGTTCCTGGCGGCGCCGCTTGGCCGACACAGACAGGCACAACGCCAGGGGGAGGGCTGCCACGACCTCGTGAGATGCCACAAAGACTGCGACCATGCACAACTCCAGGCGCAGCACTGCGCACCGAGCGGCGGGGCGAAGGAGGTGTGGGCCAAGGGCGTGTGATGTTGTGCTGCCTTTGGCTGGGGTGGGGCTCCTCTAAGGTGCAGGAACGATACAGGATGCATCGTCAAGGTGGAGAGCATGCATGCGGGCTATGCTAGTTTGTAGTTGAACGTTTGGGAATGTTTGAGCCATGCGCACAGGGTCAGTAGAACGTGCAGGCTGCTAGAAGCAAGCGTCGCAGCAGCATGAGGAATACCGCCCACTCCAGCTGCAACTGCGAACCAACCAACCCAACCGCCAGCCCAGCTGTTAAGTACGCACCAGAGAATGCGAGCAACTCGGGTGTCTCCTGGCAGGTGGCCTGTGCAAAGCCACAGTGCAGAGCGTACAGTGCCAGCAGCCGCAGCACCAAACCCCACTTGAATGCCACCTGGGAGCACAGTCCAGTCAAGCCAAGCCAATTTGGGAATGCACGCACACACCGCCGTGCACATGGGCTGTGATGTAGCAAGTCCATTCGGCACGTACCACAGGGCAGGGTAAGGCCGAGGGCGGGGAGTGGAGGCGAACACCCGCAGCACTAGCAACACTCACCAGCCCCCGACCCCGCGCTGTTGTCCAGGGGCGCTGCTGTCTATCTCAGCCACAGCACTGCAGCCATTGCAGGGTTCACAACCAAGGGTAGCTGCGTCTCCCTGCCAGCAACTTGCCCTCCAGCCTCCTCTGACCTGAAAGGAGTGACATGCCCCACAATCACACCCCTCACTCACCACTGGTAGGTCCAGGATGGGCCACAGAACACTCATGATGAGGATGGACATGACCGGGTGGGTGAGGTAGCTGGGCAGCTGCGCGGCAGCTTCGTGCACCAGCGCTACATCGACCTTGGAGGAGCCGGGCGGTACCGCGGCGGCAGCCATTGGGAAGTGGGGGGCGTAGACGGTCACCGTGATGTGCTGCAGGATTGCGATGCCTGGGAGGCCAGCGGGCGGGCAGGGAAGGAGGGGTGGATGCAGGGCATGGAAATGCCAGAAATCCAGGCAGGCATGGGCCGCAGCAGAACAGCAACATCCTGGCTATGAGCTTGAGAGCTCACCTGCCCCTGCCCTACCAGCAAGGACACGCCCAGCCACCTGCTACAGTCAAGCCTTCAGCCATTCGGCGTTCTGTTTGCCTGGTTCGCAGTTCAGCCACACTTACCCGGCAACATGAGGATCCACAGAAGCGTCCTGTGCTTGGCGAGTATTGTGCTTGTCTTGGCTTGCATCAACAGGCCTGCAAACCCAATGGTAGATCCAATGATGAGGACCCCACTGCCCACCACGTGCATGCTGCCCCGTACAGCATCGAACCAGCGGGCCAGCACGCCAGAAGCCGCATGGGGTGGCTGGTGCGCGTTGATGGCCTCAGCAATGCCAGCCGACACGCTGTGCAGCCGCATCAGCACAATCAGCACAGATGCTCCTGCGTCCAGCAGGATATGGCCCCCAAACAGCCCAGCCGCTGCGAGCATGAGATGCCAGCGCCGAGCCTTGCCAGCTGCACTGTTGCGCAGCTGCTGCAGCCAGGCCCCGATGCCAAGCCTTCTGCCACCGCCAGTCACGGCGGCTGCAGCCGTGACAGCACTTGCAGCTGACCTGGCAGAGAGAGTGCCCAAGGGTGAACCCAGGTCTGTGGAGTCCAGGCCTCTGAGCCTGACCTGTCCAGCCGAGGCGCCCGGGTCCGACAGCGTCTCTGATGTGATGCGCCACAGCTGGCTGACCGTGTTGGGCGGCACTGGCACCTCTGCATTGCTCACCCCACGCGCCATCAGCCCACTCTCCTGCCTGCCCACTTGTGATCCTGAGCTGCTGTGCATCCCTGCAATGGCGCCATCCTGGAAGTACCACCGAGCCATGGTGGCACCACGGCCCTCTGGCTCCACCACAATCACCGACTGCCACGCGCCAACACCCTCCAGCTCTGAGGTTGCAACGCGGTGGGCCGCCTCAAGCACTTCATCTCCCTCCTCCTCATCCTCCTCATCCCCTTGATCCCTGTCCACCCGGGGCACCCTCTCAGCACCCTCATCATCCTCTGCCAAGGAGCCCTCCTCCTCTTCATCTGACTCCGTGCCCCCATGGCCATGTGGCACATGGATCTTAGGAGGGGCCACACTGGCCCCAGCAGACCCGTCAGCCATCAGCTGGTTCATGAGCTCAAGTGTGTCTGGCTCTTGCTCCTCGCACTCCTCCCCAGCCTGTCCCTGCCTAGGGGCGCGCACCCCGCTGGTGGTCTCCTGACCCGGCCCCCTCCTTGCCTGTGCCTGAGATGCTGAAGACGCCATGGTGGGCAGGGCACCACCCAAAACACGATCCGGTGCTTTGGCCGCTGCCGTGGCTGCTCTGGTGCTCCTTTGCCACGGCGGGGTGGCGGCATTGCTGCTGGCCGGCCGTGCGGGCGCCCTGACGCTGTCGCCTGCTTTAGGCTGCTGGTCCCCTGCTTGCCGGCCCCTAGCAGACAGCTGGTACAGTTCGGATGCCATGGCCTGGCTGACAGCCGGTGGCGTCCCCTGCACATCTTGGCGCTTTGGCATTCCATGTGCGGAAGACTGCAAGCTGCTCTTCATAAACATGCCCTGAGAGGGATCTGTAGAGACGGAACCACCACCTGCAGCTAGAGCTGTGGGTGAGCCCTCCAGGGGGTGCATACGTTGCAGGTGGGTGCGCGAGTCTTCAGCGACGACAGGTAGCCCCGGTGTTGTGGCATCCTCCCACTGGATATGCGCCGGCAACTCTGCATCGTCCATGAGTTCTTGTGCAGCTGCCAGGAAGGCCGAGGTGGAGCCTCCAGTGGCACCAGGGTCGCTGGTTGCAGGTCCTGAAGGGGACAGCCGCACTGCGTCAGTAGCAGGAGAGAGCCGGTCCACCCCTGTCATCAGCGGTGCAATCTGCTGTGGGATTGACGCAGCCCTTGCGGGCGTTGGGAAGACGAACGGGTGGCTGGGATCCAGCAGCGCAGCGCTTTTGCTAGCTGGCAGTGGCTCATCGAGCAGCGGCAGCAGCTGTCGGGCTGTGCCGGGTGGCCCCATGTGCCGTGCGGGGCTGGGTAAGGGCCACGGGGCTTGGCCTGCCTGCAGCTCCTCTGCCTCATCACCCTCAGCGGAGCCGATGCTGCACAGAGCTGCTGCATCCAAGCTGTGCCGTCCACCAGAGATGCGAGGGCTGCGCTGCTGCAGCGTGGGTGCGCCCAGTAGGCCACCAGCCACCGTGTGTTCCAGGCTGATGGGGTGCTGCGCCGCTGTGATTTCCCCCATAGAGGTGGTGCTAGTGTCAATACCTTCACTGGTCGGGGCATGGCGGCCGCGTGACAGGAGTGCAAACTCGCCTGAGAGCCTCTCGTGCTGTCCTGTCGCGCCTGTCCCACCATGCCCTGTTTGGACTAAAGCACCAGGGCGCAGCATGTAGCCAGGCGCCTCACCATGCCCAAAGTACATACCCCCCATGGCATGCGGCTCCACCCCCATCGGCACGGCTCCCTTTGCGTGATGGCTCCTCAGCGCGCTGCTGCCTGTGGCCGGCAGCCCACCACCATCATTGTTCAGCGCCACGGCGCGCTCCAGGCTGGTGCGTGTGCCGGCATGCATCGTGCCAGCTGCCATGGACGTGCTTGCACCGCCTACGGCTGCTGCCTCGCACATGGTGGCAAAGTCTGGTGCGTTCATTCCCGTGGCCGCACGCTCCAGGGCCGTGCCATCGCTGGCATGTTGCAGGCTGTGATCGCCCGGCAGCGGCTGTGCTAAACCAGCTGGCGCGAAGGACTGGACACATGTGATGCTCCCACCGGTATCGCCCTGCATGACCATGGCATCCAGGTCACACGGCACGCTGTTGCCTGCACGGTGCAGGGCCTGCAGGTGCTGCGACAGCGAGTTGGGCGGCCGCATGTCTTTGGAGTACGACCCTGGGGGCGCGGATGTCTGGGTGGCACGCGCCGACTGGATGGAGGGTGTATCATGGGAGGCCCAGCCCTGCACATAACTAGCTGACATACGTGATGGGGGCTCCAGAACCTCCGCAGGCAGACCCGTGTGCTGTGTGTGCAGGATGTGCTCAGTGCCCAGCAGTGGCCCCACCTCAGCCTCAGCTGCACTGAAGGAGCTGCGGCTGTGGCCGCCGGCAGCAGGCCATGAGCCAGCTGAGCGGATCAAGTCGCCGGACGCATTGGAGGACTGGGAAACGAGTGGATGCTGCACCTCCCAAGTGGCCATGGAGCTGGCCGGGCCCAGTCCGGGCCCCATCCCAGCCGGCACACCCTGTCTGCCAGCGTACGCGAGCCCACCCCGAACAGAGGGCCCGTCCCGCACCAATGGGAACTGCTCCCGCAGGGTGGCGGAGCCCCGTCCCATGCCCATGCTCACGTGACCCTCGGGAAGCGCAGGCTGGCCAGTGGCCCATGCAGCCGCGGCCCGTGCCCCTTCGGCATGCCTGCCACTAGCAGCGGTCGCTGGGGTATCAGGCCCCGAGCTCGCAGCACTCCAGACACTGAGGGGTGGCATGCTGCCCGGGCGTGAGCGACCCTCATCATACGTTTCACTGGCAGAGGTCCGTGCAGCTGCAAGCTCTACTGCCACCTCAGCACCCAGCGCCCTCAAGAAACCCATGCCTGCGTGCGCGGCCTTCCTGCCCTGATCCACCAGCTTATCTACCAGCGTGCTGGCGTGGGGGGCCTCTGCAGGCGTGGCTGCAGGTGGCCCGGCTGTGGAGGGCCCAGAGACTGAGGCTTCAGCACCTGTAGCAGCCGCTGCAGCTGCAGAGGTGTCATCCAAAGCACGCGTGCTGCGGCCAGTCGGCACAGGGCTGGCGCTTGCGCGGGCAGGGGCCACAGGCCGTAGTGGTGAAGCCAGCTTGGACGCCGTCACAGCCGCCACTTCATCGTCCAGCGCAGCAATCCTGGCCGCAGTTGCCGCTGCTTCTGCTGCCGCTGCCGCTGCAGGTCCCGCAACTGCCGCCACGTCCTGGGCCGCGGCTGTGGCACCTGTTGCCTCAGTGCTGGAGCTGGCCACTGCTGCCCCTGAGACGGGCTCCCCAGCCCAAGCCCCAGCCCCAGCCCCAGCCTCAGGCTGTCCTTCTGCCTCCTCGTCCCCCTTGGCCGCTGGCACAGCTGTGCCGGAGAGTGTGGGCCGCATGCTGCCACTGTGGTCGTGCATGCCGGCGATGGAGGTGCGTGAGTCGAGCATGCTGGGGGGCCCTGAGGCCAGGAGGGGTGAAGACGGGGAGGTGCCCATGTATGACAGCCGCCGCCCTGTGTCCCATGCCTCACGTGACAGGTTTGAGAGCCGACGGGTGAAGCAGGTGCGTGACATCTGGTGCAGTGGGGATACCTGGCCCTGGCCATCCAGCGAGCCCCGTGCCCAACTGCCCTGGTGCCCAGCCTCTTGTGTGACCTCGCCGTGATGTGGGACACCACTGCGTTGTGGCCTGTGACCACCTGGCTCAGGAAGCTGAGCCGCAGCTGCTGGGGCGCCCACACGGCGCCGGTCAGCGCTCAGCTGCCGTTCCATGACAGTTGGCAGGTGAGCCGCCTTCTCACTGGGAGCGGCCCCAGTAGTCACTGTCGTGGCATCCACCGCCTCACGCGTCCGGCCCCGGGCCGTCAGCCTCGCGACATACACACCCACGACCAGCATCACTGGGTATGGTAGCAGCTGCCTCAGTAGCTCCGCCAGGTTCTCCTCCCCACGCACCACGCCGCACCACACGTGCAGCACGACCCACCAGCCCGTGAGTGTAAGCGCCTGCGCAGCAACAAGCATGGGGCCGCGCGTGGGATTACGGCGTGCCAGGGCATGGCGTGTCAAGGCGAACAGTGCAGATGCAAGGGGTGCAGGGGCAAGGAAGGCAAGGGTGACGCGGGCATGGGTAGGCTGGTTAGGCAGCAGGGTGGTGGTGGGCATTCCTAATGGTGGAGGCAGAGCACATGCAGGGCACATACGTCAACCATGCGCTGATTGTTCTGGGCCAGCAGCCAGCATACCTGTGCCAGGAAGACGCCATGATGCTCCTCCTGTACACTGGCAGCCATGAGGAGGTACACGTACGTGCGTACCTACAGAGAGGTTACATTGGGGAACCACCAAGGCGGTACATTCGTTATCCCTCATACCCCTCACACCCGAACATTCGTTATCACTCATACTGTACCCAAAGCCGCTCGCCACCCATCAGATACCATCTATCTACTCGCAAAGAACCCCGCCTTAAACGTCAAAGCTGCTGGATGCAAATCACGGCTTTCTCACGAGATGCAGGGCCACGCTTGATGGGGTGCTGGAGGCCCACAAAGGGAGTGGGCAGTCACATGCACGACGCCGGGTGCAGTGTGCAGTACAGGGCATGCTGTACTGCGCTCAGAGCATGCTGTACGACGATCAGAGCATGCAGAGTGCCAAGTACAGGCCCTACCACGTGGTGCCCATGAAGCGAGTACGGCTCCAGGAGCAGTACAGCACTACGAGTGATGGCCTTGGACACCCTGCACGGCAGTTATCATCACAGATATGGGTGTTGGACTCCATGCGAATGTGAACAGTCATGTGGTATGGGTGGATGGGTTGGGGTGCCTCGCATGCCAAACTGCAGCAAAAAAGAGAGTAGACACATCACCAGTCCAACCAGGTTCCAGCCAGGTTAAACACAAGGCCAAACAAATGCCACAATCATGTTGCCCCTTACCAGATGCAGGTGGAAATTGCCTGGCCATGCTTCAGCATGAAGCTCTGTGCCTTCCATGCCAGAACCACGTTGGCCAGGTGGGCCGCCATGACAATAGGAGTGACAAACAGGGAGATTGCATATGTGCGTACAGCATTCTCGCTGGCCATCGCCACCTTGCAGACCTGAGTACGGAACACACCAAGCAGTGCAGACGATGTTTACGAGGAGCACGAAGAGCTATAGATGAGGTGAACTGCGAATGGCAAATGATGATGTAACTCAAAATGTATATCGTCATGTGCAATACATGCCATGCAGGGTACTCATGTGCTGGTGCACAGCACAGGGCTAAAACGTGTGAGGCATGTGCAGAGCCGAAGACAACCAGGGCCGCACAAATGCGCATGGTTCTCCAAACTACCAAACGCTAATAACCAACTTCAGCTGCCACCAACCGACCTGGACGTAGTTGGCCATGAGGTACAGGAAGCCCAGGATGCGCATGATGGTGAGTTTCGTGAGAAAAATGAGCTTGAATTGCTCCTGTAACCATCGCGCCGACAGAAGCCACCGTCACGCAGGCACACTTTCAGAAAGCCACCAGTCGAAGCAAAGCAAACAAGGGGGGAATGCTGAGAACATGGGCGAATGCAAAAGGATGCAAGTCAGGTACGTTGGTTAGCACACATGCATAGTTGGTCAAGTGCGAAATATGGGGAGGAAAGCAAAAGTTAAATTCCTTGCCCTTATCTGCCTGCTGCCACCCCTGCCGCTGGTGAACGCCAGAGCACCGCCTCGCCCTCGCACCTGAGGCGCTTCCACATCCCGTGTCCTGCAGACCTCAGAAGCCTCGGCGCTGGTGTTGGACGCACGTGCCTCAGCCAGGCCCCTGCTGCCTGCCCTCTCACCGCGCAGCGCGCCCACGGGTGCAGGCGACACACGGCCCTCCCGCCCACTCATGGCACCTCGTGCCAAGGACTCCGCGCTGTGATGTATCTCTTCGTAGATTGTTGAGCTGCTGGGGGAGAGGCTGGCGGTACGTGCTGCTTCAGGCACTGCACTGGCTCTGGTATCATGGGCCTGGCGGCCAACAACTGGAGGCGCACTGCTTCGCCGATGAGCGTCAGCAGGCATCTGAGCAGCGGCCACCGCGGCAGCTGCAGTCTGCTGGTGTTTCAGGTACAGCTTGTACTCGGGTTTGAGGATGCCAGTGCAGGCAAAGGGGTAGAGGGCGGATGCGATGCCAGCCACCCATGCATAAGCTGGGTACCTGATCAGGAGCTGCAGAACCTGGAACGCCACCGAGCCGGCCACATAGACCAGCCACAGCAGCGGGTGCAAACGGCCAGCCACAGGCACCACCAGCACATGCAGCGCGTAGGCCTTGGAGGAAATCAGCAGCAGCCCGGTGAGAACGATGCGGGAAGTCGCCAATTGCCATCCGTCCTCCATGGATAGGCAGTTGCAGCAAAAGTAGCTGCGGACATCAAAACCAGCACCAGGAAGTGTCAGCGATGACTTGGATGCCAGCACTGACACGGTGCACAGACTGCAGAGCCATTGAAGCAACGAGCCTGCTGCCAGGCTCCTAACACCACCACCAACCATGCTGAGCCACAAGCTTGAAATCAGCAGCTCACACCCAGCTCCCTGACCCCGTTCAACTCACATGTACGTGGAAGGTGGGTGCAGCACCACAGGCACCCGTCCCCTCGACGCCGGCTCAAACAGGAGGGACGTCACTCGGGTGGTCAGCAGCAGGTAGTAGGCCACATGGTCGAATTGGAGATGGTGCTGTGCCCAGAGGGTGGGGGTGTACAGCAGTACGGGTAGGGCAGCCAGCGATGCAACGACTGAGAAGGGGGCCAGAAGGGTAGATGGCCAAAGGGCCTGGACCAGCCGGGCCACGTGCTTTCCTCCATGCGCCTTGCCTTCAGCCACTAGATACAGTATGGTTTGGACCGTAAGGGCTGCAGAGATGGCTGCCCCAAGCAGCCGAATGGCGACCTGTGATTGGATCCGCAGAGAAAGATTAAGTTGGCTTGGTTGCATGGGTGCAGCAGTTGGTTTCAGTGTGTGGCCAGCCCATAAATGGACAGTGGTGAAACAGGAAACACACCCTGGTGTTAGAGGCGCGTACAACGATACACTTGGTATCATCGGCCATGAGGCGAGTGCAGCTGCGAGCTGCGCTCAATCGCTGATCTGCTCACCACCGCCCTCAAGCAATTGTTTTGCACCCCTGAGCCCTTGGGCCCCAAAACACGCAGTTCTAGGTGTCCAAGGACCTTACTATTTATGGACCAAGATTACTGTGCAGGCAGAAACACAGCCTTTGCCACCCACCTGCTTCATCAGATACGCGTTGGTGAAGACGTCCGCAGCCCGTAAGGGGCGCCGCCTGTAGCGGCGGCCGGTTGATACAATAGAGTGTTGCCCTGATGCACGCGCACCCGCATGGCTGGACCCGTCCACAGACGAGTGGTAGCGGACAGGCTCATGCCCTGCCCTGCCCTCATCTGCTCCAGGCACTGGAGGTGCAGGTGATGCACGAGGCGGGAGCTCTCCCTGCCCATGCTGCTCCCCAGAAGGCATGGGCTGACCACTTGGCGCGCCCGCCAGTACTGCAGCTGTCGCTGCGCTCAATAGCACGCCAGAAGGCGCCCCTCTCAGGGGTACCAGACCCTGTGCCGTGAGCTGCATCGTGCCTGGGGGCATGGCATGGGCCCCTGAAGGTGGCGAGCCACCTGGCACCCCAAACCCACTCAGCGACGCCTCAGTCAACTCAGTACTCGGCTGGCTGGCATACGCATGGCTGCTACGGCGGCGTCCATGGGGGACTGACAGATCCTGGAACTCCTCTGCCTCTTCTCGAAGGTAGCTCAAGTGGCCAGAAGGACCCCTGAGGTGACCACCCAAGTCCGGGTAACCCATGCGCCCATGCAGCATGTGCATGGGCCCGCCTCGGAGCTCTGGCACCATTGAGGAAGCCACGCTGTTGTAGGCCGTGCTTCCAGTGGTGAGGGCAGCACAGGTGCGGTCCGAGCGTGCACGGGAAGAGGCGGAGGTGCGCGCGGCAGACAGCCGCCCCGTGCGCATCAAGTACCTGCGCAAGAATGATGAACGCAGGGACGATACAGAGCATGAAGTGGGTGCGAGAGAGACCAAGACAGTGAGGGGCGTGGTACTGAGCAACTGAGGCACGCCAGCACCAGCGCACGCTAAGCGTGCTAGCTATCAAGTATAGTGGGTGCGACCCTGGTGGGAGAACGAGCACTGCCTGCATGCGTCCAAGCTGCATGCCTGCGTAGAATCGTAAAAACTGCACGGTGATCCCATACTGTGCCGTGCTTCTTAACACACATGACTGCAAGCCGGTACACACCTCAGGAAGTGCTGCCCAGCGCCATCCTCATCAGCAGGGCCACGCACCACCACACCCTGTGAGCACAGGGCATACACTCAAACGTCAAAGTGCATGAGCATGCTGTTTGTTTAGGATTGAGAGGTTTGTTAGAGCATGGACATCATAAGACGTTGATCCCTGATCTTCAGCACCGGGGCGATGCATCCGGGCACATAGCAAGGTCAGCCCACCCATGCAAATGGACGCAGGGCATATGTAACAGGTCAGCAGTGCAGCACACTTTACATGGTGTTTCTGGTTAGTGTGGTAATACTTGTCCTGCGGTGCCCAGCGCAGCAGCTGCGGCCACTTGCCTTCGCAGGGTTGGTAGAGGTAGCGTACGAGGGGTCCACAAGTCGCAGGTACGCGTAGTGCAGCAGTGTACTGCAGGCAAGGAAAAACAAAAAAGAGCAACAACCTTTGCACAAGCCATGCTGGGGTTCCTCGCAAGCCTGACCCTACAGACTACAGCCCCACTGCCATTATCTCATAGCCAGGGCCCCTTGCCCCACTGCCCCTACCCCACTGGCCCTGCCCCGCTTCCGCTGCCCTGCTGTCCCTGCCCCTCGGCATGGCTTTACTAAACCCACATGCCCCTTCGTCCCCTGCCACAAACCAGCACAATGTGACCACTCACAGTGCCACATAGCCGGCCATGAAGAGCAGCGCCTCCTCGGCAAAGTCTACGCCCGCCCCGGCCGCTGCATCCCCCCCCGGCTCGCGCACGAGGTGCACAAAGTGGCGCAGCAGGCACACGACAGACAGCAGGCCTGCCTGCATTGCGTACTCCTCGGGCGTATCCTGTCACACAGACACATGCCAGGCAGACATACAAGTGCCAGTCAAACGGGCCGGTCAACATCTTGTATGACATTGAATTGGAAGCGAGGGGGGTGTGCGTGTGTGGCGGCAGCAGATTGAGGGGACATTGTCCAGCAGAGCCAGAATGCTAATGGCAGTGCATGCAATCTTCAGCTGTGGTAGTACTAGGTTGTACTGAGGTGATTGGCTCCATCTACAGAGGGGTTGGCCTGGTCACCCATGTTCTGTGCAGTGAAATCGGGCAGATCGGCCTGCATGGTGGGGGCACATGGGCCAGCAGGCAAGCATAACCGCACCCCATGCGCAGCATGCCGCCCCCGCACTGCATGGCCCCACGCGCACCCACCTGGTTCACGATGAGCTTCACGCCATGCAGCACCATCTCAGACAGGTACGTCTGAAGGGACGCATTGAACCCCAGATCTTGCAGCACCTGTGAAGACAGAGAGGGGTGGAGGAGACGTGGGATGCAACGGGGCGGGAAGGGGCTGGGCTGCGAAGGGGCCACTATGCGCATGGCGTGTACATACAAGTATACATATGGTACCCGTGCATGCGCATGCTGATGCCTACCCCCGTCAGTGCACACCCTGCCCATGCAAGCCAGCCGGCCCCAAACCCTCCAGGCCCCTAACATCCGCTTGGCCCTGCCTGCCTTCACGCCTGCTGGCCTGCAAGCTATGGCCCTTGCTCATACGCCCGCTGGCACAACACCCCAAGGCCCCTGCCCCACAGCCCCTGCCCCCAATTGCTTCACAGCAAGTCATGGACTGTGTGAACGTGGGCGCCTGCGGGTTTGCGCACGCATGGCAGACTGTGTGTGAGGAGCGCACCATGCCGAGGCACACAGAGACGAGCGCCACACGCTGTGTGGTGCGTGCATGGCGCCTGAATGACTCAGTTTGTAGAACGGCCCAAAATACCAGCAGTGCATTCCTCAGGGTCGCCACTATGAGAGACCCAGTCGTGAAGAGCAGGGGCCACTTGAACCCTGCGCGCACGCATGCCCATGGCACGCCTCAGGGTGGCACCAACCCTGGCATGGCGTATGTGATGTGCGGGCTGCCACATGGCACGACATGCACATGCAGCCTGAACGTATACATGTACGCGTGTACGCGTATGGGGCATAAGGGGCCCGCATGTGGGGGTTGATCTGGTGTTGAGTCTTCTCACAGCTGGTGGCCTTTGAGCCCTGCAGCTCCCGAGCCCTGGCAGCTGAGGTTGTTGCTTGATTGCCCTTGACACTGTTGGTAGGGGCGGTGGTTTGCTGGCTGCGCCCACACGATGGGCGTGCGCACTGTCTTGACATGCGCCCATGTGATGCCTATGCTGTGTACTGGCTGGATGCAGCACAGTCTGGATAACACCCCGATGGAAACAGTTAAAATACGCGAAGAATATGCAGTTGGCTGCATGTTGCTGTCTTGCATGCAGCCCTACCTGTCTCGAGCCCGCCATGCACGGCTATCTTGAGCTGGTGCACCGACACAGCAAACGCCAAGAGCCTGCAGCAAGGACAAACACAAATGATGCAGAGCAGGCTCTCAGAACCCGGGACAAGACGACACAACACGCATTCAGGTATTCCTGATGGTTGCAGGCATATCTTAGTGCGCGCCGCAGGAACAGACTTCCTGCTGGCATGGCGCCAAAAACCCATGAGCCCCCAGAACCCACCGAATCGTCGCAATAAGCAGCAGATGTTGTCCCCCATATTTTCCCGTACTGACTACTGTGTCTTTCAGCACGTCCCGCTCAATGAGCGCAAGTCTGTATCGACCAGAGTCTGGCAGCTGATACAGCCGTGTGTTGCCGACTAGGAAGCCAAACAAAAACGCGGTAAGGGCGACGACCAACATTGTTTCCCAGATCAGCCCTTTGTGCTTATCAGGGGGTTACCCATCAGCCACCGACACTGCCATAAGCCTTGCATTGATCATTTCAACCTCGCTCCTGATGCGCTTTCACACGTGGGGAGTGGACGTAGTGACCAACCGCAGGTCGTTAGTGTTTTGACACTTTTTCTCTTTAGTAATTGGTTCGGGATAGCAGATGGGACAAGACCATCATGCTTGGACGATGGTGATGAGTTACGGCGCAGGTCGTCTTGCACCATACCTACCTCACACGAAGACGTGGCAGATCAGTAGTGGCTGTGGTATCAGACTTGTGGACTTCGGCACGTACCTGCCAAAGGCCGCATGCTTCTGTCCAGCCATCACACCAACAGCTGTGTGAGCAGCGCTTGGTACACGTATAGAAGAAACAACGCGCATGGATGCATCCGGGCACAGCAGCAGGCATGAGCAGAGGGATGTCAGCAGAGTAGGCCGTGCGAGGGTATGGCGCAGTTCAAACCTGTAACTTGTCAACGTCGACCATGCCGTGCTCATGTGCATATGGCTGCACATGTGAGCACAGTATGCATGCTGGTATGCCCAGGCCATGCTGGCATGCAGCCAGCAGTACTTGCGTAGTGCTCCAGACCCTATCAGCGCTCATTGTGGGGTGCCCAAGTTAGTGGATCTGCGCTGTGTGCGCTGTGAAAAATTCAACAGCCCATGTCGATTTGTCAGGTCCAGCTGCTTCTGCTTGCGCGTCACCCGAGCTCATTCCGTCCCGTCCAGCTTCTGGCCCTACATTAACTTGAATGTACGGACTGCATGTCCTGCCAATGCCTGGGGTCCTTCGGCCTTGAATGTAATGATGGATGGGGCAGCTACCTGGATCCCCATGTGCCTGCATGGTTTTTCGTGCTGTCATCAACCGAAAATCCTTCCGGTGACTCGCACTTCAGTGACGTTTACACTGAGGACTTAGCAGTCCATTGCATGGCCCATGCCATTGATGCTGCTGCAGCACATCAGCACAGCTGGTGCCTTTGTATGCATGGCTCAGCACCGTGCCTCCCTACCACCTGCATGCAGCTTCTCCTCTAAACCTGAGCTGCACTCGTGTCTGGACCAGAATGAACTTCAACGACATACTACATGAAAGTGCCCAGCGCACTAGTCTTTCTTTACTGCCTTGAGTCTGCTGCGCGCCTGCATGAAACACCCCCCTCTCTCTCACATGTATGATGGTACAGACCTGCTGCTTGCAATGCATCCCACATCAGATGCGCAGCCCCCCCTGACATCCCCCACCCCTGCACCTTCCCCCCTCCAGTCCAGCTCCACCAAAACCATACACCGCACCAACAGCACAGCAGCTGCCAAGCGCCACGTGGCACTTAGCCTGCAGCAGGCACCGTGTCCTTTCACTTCCGCCGCTTGGCTGCTGCACCGCCGCCACCACCGCCCTTGCGCTTGCGCGTGCGATCGTCATCACTCTCATCATTCTCTCTCCGCTTGTCGTCCCTGCAGAGCAATGGCCATGACACAGGACGCCAGCAGCCAGCAGATCAGTGCTGCACAAATCAAACTGAAACCAAACTTGGCAAGGCAAGGCAGCTGCTCGACGCAGCATCAACGCAACCCTTCAGCACCCAGCCCGCACATGACAGACCCATTCCTCTTTGCAGCTCGGCAAAGACAGACAACACTGATGCAACCTGACAGTCAAACCCCAGTCAAATGCGGTCAAACGTACATGCGCGCCTCCTCCTCCAGCTCATCCCATGTCTTGCCCGCCTCCTCCTCGTCCTCATCCTCCTCCTCCTCATCGTCGTCCGCATCCTCGCTGTCAGGCATTACACCGTTACACAGTTCACCGACGGTGTAACCATCAGAACGCAGTGGGTCAGGCATGCACAGCATAATACGGTATCACATGGTACGCCCCGTGCACTTGCAGAAGGCATGTGAGGGCATCTGCCATGTAATGGCACGTGCCCAATGCGCCGCATGCCCCATGGGCTCTGCCTGGCCCAAAAACCAACCGCCACCGCACCTCTCCACGAGTGACTCGTCGTCCGAGTCGTCCTCCTCCTCACTCCCCTCATCCTCGTCCTCGTCCTCATCAGGCGCGTAGTCCTCGGAAACCTCGCTGCCCTCCTCCCCACCCTCGCTGTCCGATTTCTGTGAGGGAGCAGACAGGCACCAGCACAGCCAAAGGCACGGATCGCAACAATACACCGCACTGCTTGTGGGGGATGCCACAATCATACTTCAGACGTGCATGCGCTCCTACGGTACGATGTACTTGTTCTGTACTGTATATGAGTCATACACACAAAGTCAAGTCGTATACACAAAGTCGAGTAATATACACAAAGTCACGTCATACAAACAACACGGGACTGGAGAGCTGTGCTGTGCCCACAGCGCAGCAGTTCCACCTTGCCCCTGGGCAGCACTAGAGCAGGGCCGGGCACAGCAGGTTCCCTCTCCCACTCCCCCCCACTCACGTCCATGTTGAGGAACTCCCACCCGCCCTGCTCGATGAAGCCATCGGGGTCCTCCTGGATGGACCTGCGCGATGGTGGTGGTGGTTGTGTTGGGGGGTGCACATCAAAATGTTGGTAACTGACGAGCGAGGAACTGATCCCAGTTGCAAGGTGTCACAGAAAGCAGGAACTGGGCAAGCTCCAGCAGTTCTGCGGTCATCAGCTCATGCCACATAGTGGAAGCACATCAAGCTCGCAGCACGGCGCAAGGGAAACAGTTGACAGGGACTGGAGCTATGCCGCCATGCTGCCATGGGAACGAAAGGAATCCGTCAGCTCGAGTCCACACTCACTTGAGGATGGGCTTCCACGCAAGGTTGAGCTTGGATTCGTAGTACTTGATGCCCACAGAGTTGAGCCAGTCCTTGATGGTATCCAGTGACTTGGAAGGGATGGCATCAATGCGCAGCACCTGTGTTCGGCCAAGGTGGTTGGGCTGGGTGCTCAGGGTGCACTTGCCGCTGATTACAGTGTACGTTTCCAGGTCGTGCGCAATGCAGTTTGGCAAACCAGACGGTTGAATGGTCAAAAAGGCACTGGCTGACGCGGTTGCCGGGTCTACGTTCGGAATGTCTGGATCAAGATACAGGCCCGAAAGTGCCAGCCCAGGCTCTCGCCCAGGCCCAAGCTGCGCGAAGCCATGCCAGCGATGTCATGCGCAAGGCAAAGATACATTCCTGAGCAGCAGGCAGCTGCTGCAGGTGCATCCATGGGCCTGCCCTGCAGGACTCACATCACGCGTGAAGTCCTTGAAGACAATGGCCATGTCAAAGTTCTTGAGGTTGAAGCCCACGCGCTCGAGGTTGATGACCTGGCGAGGTGGGCAGTGGTTGAGGGGTGTGACTGGAGGTTAGGGATGTGCACAGGGGCAACATGTGGCCCGGGAACCGAGAAAGACACAAGTGACGGGCCTGGCACATACAAGGCCTCGTCAAATAGAGTACCGCCCGACACAGGCAGTCTTGATATCTTACACAAGGGGCAAGGAACCGTATTCTGCGGCTCTCGACCCCTTGGGCAGGGGCCTCAGGGGTGCAGGGCAAGAAGCAGTGGCGCCAGGAGACACGAACAGGAGCTGATCGTGCTGCTTACACCGGACCGCATCATTTTTCTTTCGTAGGTCAGTGTCACACTTCTCTCACACTCCAAGCGCACCTCGATGTCATTGAGTGAGATGACGGTGAATGGCACCTCAATCAGCTCAACCAGGCAGTTGACAGTTGGCAGGATGAACGCGGTGACCCTGCGCGGCAAGGTGGCGAAAGCATCAGTTAGCAGGTGAACAAGGAGCAGTGCCTGCTACCGATGCCCTGGTACACAGCACAGGGGAGCCCCGCCACTGGTCCAGCAATGGTATCACAGGACACACCAGGCAGTCAAGGCCAGGCTGTGGGAGGCAACTAGGGTCTGTGCCCTCCGCAGCTGTGCTGCCCCAGCTAGCCTCCACGTTTCAAATTTGGTACCCTTTCACGTGCCCAGATTGTAACAGGCATCTGATCACAATTGCACACACAGTGCGACATAGCTAGAGGGCATCACTCTGGCATAACTTGTTATGTTTGAGACGTGTTAGCAATGCACGCACTTGTGGGGCACGCCATGGAATCCAAGCTCGCGGAAGGGGATGTCAAACTCCATGTGCAGGTCCGCAAAGTCCTTCTCCCACAGCTCCTGTGCAAGTGTTGAAGAGGGTCCGCATTGGCAGCGGGTTAGACAGCAGCCCAGGTGTGCAAACCCACCGCAGCGAAAGGTCTGGCTTGGGTTGAGAACTTGACATGGTCAATGGGATGACTATTCAAAAGACTCAGGGGGCCAAGGGGTGCCCACACGAGGAGCAAGCTCAACCATGCACCCAGAAGCAGCTGCACTGAGACGGTCCAATGTTGCAGCCGCACCAAAGCCACACGTCACAGCCTAAGCGAGGGAACAGCATGCACCAAGCAGTTGAAGCAACCATACAACAAACGGATGTGATGATGCTGCCACCCGCACCTGCACGCGCTTGACAAATGCCTGGAACTCGGCGTTGATCTTGTTGCGGCGCTCGCGCTCCCGCTGCTCCTCCTCAATCTCATCAGGGTCGTACATGTTGCGCCGCCCGCCGTCCAGCGTCTGCACCACCTCCATCACCTGCAGATGTATGATATACTTACCATATATTATCAAGGGACCAACCAGGGAAAGAGGAAAGAGTGATATAAGCCGGAGTTAGTTGCCAGATACAATGCAGCCCCATGACCTGCGGGGTCTGGCGTGGGGTTCAGCGTTTGGTGGCGTTTGTGCTGGTACCGTACTATGTGGTCTCATCACATGCCCAACAGCTGCCAAAGAGTTGCTGAGCATAATGTACCAGGTGCACTGCCCTACCACGGTGCCCAAGACTAAGGCTCAGTGTTTCACAGCATTCTCATACTAGGAAAACAGGTAGCAAGTCATAGGCCACCGGCATATCCCTGCACGCACCTCGGAGTAGAACTGAACGTCCTTGGTCTTCTTGTTGCCGAGCATGATGGGGTTGATGAGGTGGAAGTGCAGGATGGTGATCATCTCGTTCTCCGCAGGCTGTGAGCAACCAAGCAGCATGACCAATTATACTCAGGGCTTGTTCACAGGCTTGTTGATTCAAGGATAACAAGGGCAGGTTGCGCACGCTCACACTGGCGGAGATACAGCCAGTTTCAGGTTGCAAGCAATCAATTGTTAGGCAAGCAGGGATGTGGTCCATGACAGCTGGTGCAGGGCCCAAGAGCAGCGGGTGGGCTGCAAGCATCGGGTAGCAGGGGCCGCGCCCGTTGGAGACGACTGGCGACTGCTACCCAATGGCATGCAGCCCACCCGGTGCCTGGACCCGCACCACGTGATCTGTTTTAAGCTTCTCATAGATTATTCTACTGGGTCCTGAACCATGACCCGCACAGGATTGCATGATGTGGCTCACCTGGAAGAACGCGTGCTTGATGTTGCGGTACATCACATGTACCGGCTCACTCGGGTGCCGGGGGTTGACATACCTGCCCACGATTCACAGCACCATCAACACATGCTCATATGAGGAGCATCCGCTGCGCGCATGGTGCTGCAACCTCACATCAAACAGCTGTTCCAGAGCCTGGCCAGGCTAACTGCTCCTCAACACACTCGGGGAGCAGTAGAAACCCCAAAATTCCAAACCCCAGACTCTGAACCCCGACCTAGCCAACCAAAGCCGCAGCCCCAGCCCGTCATATAGGAAACCAGCAGAACAGGAGAAAGGGGCTCGAGCTGGGACGCACCGGAAGCCGTTGGCGTGCGCCTCCAGTGTGCCTGGTACCTTACGGCCCTTGCCACCTGGCGCTGGACGCATCCACAGGTCTGGCAGCTTGTACACTCGCTTGCCCTGTGAGTCGGGACACACATCCATCGACCAAGTACAGGTTCATTCACGGGATGCATGGCTGCAGATGTCTGCAACATTAATACAACCAAAACAAAACCCACCCCCCGCACACCCGTGGTGGCCAGGGCAAACAGCATGACGCGCCCAGCTGGGGGACAGGTGGGCAAGTGGACGCGCCCATCTATCAACCAAGATATGCTGTGTTCATGCGTCCGTCTTCAACCACTTCCATGAAGCAGTCTCACCCAGCACCCTTGCCCCTGGCAAGAACCCTGTGCACTCCCACCTGGATGAGCTTCTCCTGTGCCACCAGCGTCGCGCGCTCGGCACGCTCCTTGTCCTTGAGGGCCACGGTGGAGCGCAGCACCTTGATGTCCTGCACCACCTTGGCGGCATGCCGCAGGTCGGATGACCTGCATGTGTGGTGTGGGTGCGGTACGGGTGACGCTGTTGAGGGAACAGGGTGGGAGGGTGGGTGCAGCTGTGGAATCAATCTAGTCATGCATGTTTTACAGGTGCTCACATGTTGTTTGTTTGCTGCTACTGTGCTGATGTGTGGGATGTGGACTGCACCATGTGCCCCAGCAGGCAGGCAGGATTATTGTTCGACCCCTCGGGGCCTTGACCAGTTGGGCATGCGGGCATGTGCCACGTCCAAAAGCTTCCAGAACTGCTGATCTGCAGCCCGTACCTGAAGGACAGCTCCTTGAGAAACACCACGTTGGGCGCAAACTTTTGGTACGGCTCGTATGCGCCGCCAAAGTTGAACGTCACGCGGATGTGTGCGTGGTCATTGTCCTGCGAAAAGATGTAGAGCTCATGTTGGCGTGTTCGTGTATTCGGTGTGTATATGTTCGTGTACAGCTGTACGTGTTCGTGTAGAAGCTCATGGTGGTGTGTGAGAATGTGTACAAGTTTGTGTGATAGTTTGCACAGGCGGGGCGGGGCAGGGCTGGCGGTGCGGGCTGCGCGGAAAGTACGCCAAACCTGGACGCGTTGAGGGCATCCGCACACAACCCAGAGTGCTGATAACCTCAGCACGTCCAGGTTTGGCGTGCTCCCTGCGGTCCCCACATACCGCACGCAGGCGCCGGGACAGGAGATGACATGCAATGGCTCATGCGACATGTGTGCAATGTGTGTGTGCACCTGGTTGTGTGTGACATTCTTCACGGTCGTGATGTGGAAGGGGACGAGCATGCCGTACACTGGCAGCAGGATGGATTCCGCCTTGGCGTCGACCTGCATTGTAGCATGCAGCCGCAACCCTTGCACCATCGTATCTTCATGCCAAGCACATTTGATTGAAACCGTGCCAGCATGCCTGTACGGTACGTGTCAGCCTCGCTCTGGCAGCGCGCAGGCAGGCAGGCGGGCAGACACTGCTGCAAACCCAGGTATCAGCAGCAGTGCGAACAACAAGCAGAGCAACACATAAACGGGTCGTGCGAATGCAGCGCGCTGCACGCACATTGATGGTGAGGTCACGCGCAGGAGGGATGTCCTGCACCCCCCGGTATGCCACCACCTCCGACACCTTGCGCCCCAGCGTCACAGAGTCTCCTGACTCCCCGTTCTTTGCAGCTGTCAGCCGCCGCAAGGTTTCCTCGTTTTTGGCCTTGACCAGCTCCTCCTGCCGCTCCTTGCTGCGGCCACCAACCACACGTGGTCAGGGTTCCGGAACAGTAGTGTGAATCAGTGTTCCACTTTCAAGGCCAGTTTCAGGGTGCACAGGCTGGCTCCAAACAAGGGTTGGACAGCAAGTCCAAGACTTTGGCCATTCAGGTTACGAATCGAATGCTGTGGATGAATACTTCCGTACTATGGAACAGGTCTCTGGGCCCATTCTGAACCCACGCTCTGCACCTGAAAAAGCACGTGCCTCAGCTGAATGTCGATCGAACTGCACCCGCTCACAGGCTGCCTCCACCACTGGCAGGTGACAGCGCACACAAGCACACAGGTGGCGGCTTAGGGCCCCACTCACCGCAGGGCCTCCGCGCTCTTGTGGTTAGGGTCGTCGCTGCGCAGTGCCTTCCGCGAGGGTAGGCCGTTGGTGAGGTCCTCCAGCTTGATGTCGTCGTTGTTTGCGCCGTCCTCGCCCTCGTCGTCCTGCAGTTTTAGGCAAGAGGGAAAGATGGTGACAAAAGGACAAGCGAACCATGGTGCCATGAGATGAGGGCGCAACGGTGCCACAAGAACAAGCCGAAGAGAACTGTGTCGAAATGAATGAGTCGAACGATGGTGTTTGCCACCCCCAGCGCCAGCCAGCCCAGACTCACATTGAGTGTGTACGACACCTTCTCCCACGTCTTTGGACATGACAGCGTTGCATTCTCTGGTGCCTTGCCCTCCGCCACCACCACAGTATCTGCGATCTGCATCGCGTATACCTGCAGCCACCACACCGCATCCCAATGACAAGTACTTATACTTTTGATGGTGGACCCCAGTACACTGCATGCCATTTGAGAAGTAATCATACAGCAGCATCAACAGTCGCACGTTTCAGGTGAAATGATGATGACAGCCATGCACCATCTAGGTTCGGTCAATGAAAGAGACCATTGATGAGTGAAACGTAGTGTAGTGTAAATGCTCTCTAAGTGTGAGGAAATACTCAGAACAGATGCGCACCTTGCCGCGGCTGTCCTTGGCGTCTGGATTCTCCAGCCCAGTGAGCGACAGGCACACGTTGAAGACCTGGCCCGCACGCAGCGGCCTGCGCCCAATGCATGCATGCCCGTCACATTCCCTTGGCATGCGTGTCTTTTGCATGTGGTACAAGCCGAAGGTGACACCTCAGCCTGAACCCCGAATGACCATCACAGACCCTGCTTGTGCAAGAGGCTGCTAGTATGCATTGAGTACCTTGCTGCTCTGCAAGCGGCGATGTATCGACCCAAACTGTGCGCACTGCCTTAGCTGCTCGTCCGCCTGCAGCTACAGCTCAGTACATGATCTGCTCCCAACTGCATGAGCCACCACTCAATTGCTCCCAGCTGCATCAACTGCCATGACGCACTTGGATGCGCCCTCTGCCTTTGTTGAGAGCGATGAGCCGCTCTCACGGAACTCGATGCCCATGCCATGGCCCAAGCTGCGTGACAACTTCTCCACCAGGGTAGCCTGGCCTGCATCCTTCAGGGCCTGTGCAACGGGAGGGAAACGTAAAAAAGCTTGCGTAAGAAGGTCAGGCATCACGGAAGTGATGGGAGCACTCCCCAAGACTCCCTGCCTTCCCATCCATGCTCATACCAGCCCCACCCCACAGCAGCCTGGTGCGCCCACCTTGACGGCAGCATCCGCAGCTGCAGTGGTGGAGGCGCCGTCCATCAGCGCTGCAATCACTGCTTCCTGGGCAGCCAGCAGGGCCGTGTACTCCTGCTCCTGCTTCTTGGTGGGGTTAATGAGGAAGGTGCGGGAGATGTTGGCGCAGTAGAAGCTGTAGCGCGTGCCCACCGACACCACGATCACGCCGTCGTGCAGGGGCGAGTCGTCCGAGACCGCAGACACCTGGAACCAGTGAAGCAATGCAGGGTTTGGCAGGGCGTATACCATGCATCCATCAGTGTCCTGAACAATTAGTGTCCTGAACAGCTGGACAGGTTGAGTGAGCCCTGCCATATACAAACACGCAGCTAGGTTGGTGGTTGGTGGTGGCAGCTGATGGGTGCGGATGGCGGTGCCTGCCTGGCTCCTGCAATGAACAGCCTGCAAGTCAGGGCGACCCAGACCCTGCACCCCATCAAACCAGTACATCCCACACAACTGTGTGCTCCCTCCTCACCTTGAGATCATACTTGCCACCGCTCTGGAAGATGGGCGGGTATGCAATGTCGCAGTTCTCTGGCTTGAGTTTGACCTGCACCTTGGACGGGTCCAGAATCACCTGCTCTGTCTGCTCCGTCAGCTTTGAGTGCTTGACGCTCTTGCCCTCGTCGATGATCGACTCAATCTTGCCGACCACGAAGTCCTTGACGACGCGCGCTGCCAGCATGGCTGCCTTTTTGTGGCTCATGACCTCAGCCGAGTCCTTGACAGCCAGCAGGTCGGCAAAGCCGGCCGCGACGTCCACCATCGACAGCCCCGACTCGCTCATCACGGCGTTGTACACCTCGACGAACTTGCCGTTGTGCTTGTCCTTGGGCAGGTTGCCCACGATGTGCTCCTTGACATCCTCTGCTGCATGGATGGCCGTGACCAACTCCTTGAACTGGGCTGTCCCGTCCTCAGCTTTGGGCTTGGCATGGCACACCAGCTTCACGCCTTGTGCCTCTGCAGGGCCGCTCAGGGGCTGCAGCACCTCCACTGCGCGCAGGCCCCGCCGCACGCACGCCATGCCCGTTGGGGGCCATGCACCAGTATGGCACATGTAGGCACAGCACTCCATGCAGCATGCATGCAGGCCGCATGGGCATGCCCGCACCTTTCTTTTGGCTGGCCACCACATGCAGCTCGCTGGCTGTAAACACCAGGATGGTATCTGCAGTCAGGTGAGGAGTGCAGGGTCAGCATGGTGTCCGTGCGCCAGATTGGGAGAACAAGGGCTTGGCTGACCTGGGAGTTCATAGCCAAACAGCCACAGGTGGAGCGCCAGGGACTTGAGATAGCGCAAATCCTCGCTGGATGCGCCGACTGCCACGGCAATTGCGCTGCTGCCCCCCCATAAGCTGCTCTGGTTGGCCTGCGAGCGTGCATTCAACCATAGATCAAAACCTGGCGCGTCAGCTGCAGGATCAGACACGCGATGCACGCGCCTTCCAGTGCTCATAAAGCTGCTTCAGCCTTCGCCCAAACGCTGCGGCGTCAATCTGTACGCCTGCTTCTGCCATTGTTACTTTGGCCTACAACTACCCGTCCCCAGCGTACATGCTCTCCTACACCAGATCTCGCTGTGCGGGCAGCTTGCAGAAACACTGTGCCCTTTTGCATGCTGAGCCCCATTCATCCATGATTTCTGAACTTGCAAAAAACCCGTCCAGCTGCAAAACATGGGCGAAGACGCAGCTCAAATGAATAAACTTACGATGCAGTAGTACAGAGCAAGTATGGCTTGGGAGGGGCTGCGGTCCGCACTTCTGGACCTGCTCCTCAACAACTCAAGAGAGCACTTATGGCGCCTGCTAGCGCTGCAGGATGACCGTGAAGATCATTATGGCGTGCCTCTGTCTTATGCACAGCTTGGTTTGGGTGCCCACTGCCCTTGGCTGGCGAAGGCGCATCTGGAGCCACGCCTTTTCTTTGAAATGGTTGAGGACCAGGTCGCTAATCATGGGCTGCTGCTGGAGGCACAGCAGCTGCTGCTGGACGAGCTGCGCAAGTGCGGCGAGTCCACGCAGGGACTGAGCGTCAAGACGCGCATGCACCTGCATGTTCGCCTGGAATTCGTCTGCTGGACCCCGACTGCCTCCCAGGCACCGCCCATCTCTAAAGTGGGCCCAGTACACCTATGCAAGCTGGTGCGTGCGCGCAGCATGCAAGCAAATGGCCAGAGCTCGCATCATGTGTGCTGCCCGTGCTGTGCATGCTGCGAGCAGCAGCCAGCTGCAGTCCTTAAAGGGCTGTTTTCACCTACGCTAGGCTATGCCCGACCTTGATGTACATGCTGCACGCAGGTGCGCATCAGCGGCACCGTGGTGCGGACAGGGCCGGTCAAGATGAGCAAGTATTGGGAGGTGTTTCAGTGCTCGCGCTGCCGCAGCCGGACCAGAGTGATGTGCCGGCTGGAGGACGGCGGTTTAGCCAAGCCACCAGAGTCGTGTAGCGGCGAGGGGCCTGGCAAGCCTTGTGCAGGGGGCAAGTTTGCGCCCGTGGAAGATGAGGCAGCTTACACAGCATTCCAAGAGGTCCGGATCCAGGAAAAGACGCACTCGATGTCCATGGGGGCGCTGCCAGCTGCGATCTTGGTGGTGCTACAGGATGAGCATGCTGACACGGTCCAGGCGGGAGGTTAGTAAATCGATGCCATGCATCAGCTGCTGCTGCGTTGTGCATCAGTACCGCCTGTTTGTGTGGCCATGTGCCCGCGCCTACGGCCCGGCAATGCCTACGGCAAACAGCTGGCTTTTCCCCTGCAGAACTGGCACGGTTTAGCAGAGGTCCTCTGATACCATCAACTACTGGTGACCATTGGCATGATGGCATGCTGTGCAGATGATGTGACGGTGCTGGGTGTGGTCGTCCCTAAGTGGAAGCCTCTGTTCCCTGGCATGAGGGCAGAGGCTGAGCTGGTCGTGCTGGGTCACAACATCAAGGTGTGCAGGGTGTGGGCCGGGCGACCACTGGGATGATGTGTGCATACAACAGCCAGTAGACGGTGCTTAATGCACGAGGCCAGCTGCACAGCTGCAGCCACACGATGCTGCAGCCATCGCAACCAGCACACGTCGTCTGGGCTCGATCACTGCAGGTACACACGCAAAAGCGCGGGTATCAGGTGGACATTGCCCCACACATTGTGGAGCTGTTCCAGGCCTTTTGGCAGGAGCACCGACTCAACCCGCTGCTGGGGCGCAACCGTATCCTTGGCGGCATTTGCCCCCAGGTGTGTACAAGGCAGTACACCATACGACCTTACCAACGCTCCATACGAGTTGACATGATGTGCCACAGCCTTTCCCGTCAGATGCTTGCAACCTAACTGGCTCTGCAGCATCTACGTCCACAGACGAGCACAAACATGCTAGCAGGGGCTGTTGACAAACCCGCTTGTTGTGCTCCTGAGCATATATGCAGGCACGCCCTGGGCTGACTAGCACCTGCCCCTGCGTCACATGCCCAGATCCATGGCATGTTCCTGGTCAAGCTGGCAACAGCCCTGAGCCTTGTGGGCGGCATTGCACGTGGTGGAAACGGCGTCCCACACTTGCGTGGCGACATCCACCTGCTCATGATTGGAGACCCTGGCATTGGTGGGTGGTGAACCTCGTGCCACCTCTGGCTGTTCATCAATATTTGCCATGCACGTATGAAGTACGTGTAACTGACCAGGCACACACCATTTCTGCCGTGTATGTTCGGGGCCACATATGGTTTGCTGCGCACACAACACAGTATGTCCAGCCCAGTGCTCTGGACCATGGCGGCTGCAGGCAAGTCTCAGATCATGAAGTTTGCTGCGAAGGCGGCGTACCGCTCAGTTGTAGCGTCCGGACGCGGTTCCTCAGGGGCGGTGCGTGTGCCAAGGATACACAGTGCACAGAATAATGTATATGGCACGCTGCCATGACCTTAAGCTGCACCATTGAGCCCGTGACGGGATGGCGACCCCTGCCAGCCCCGGCTCTATGTACTGAGGGACTTGATGCGCACGTTCCCATCTGGGGTGCTGTGTTGTCAGCTTGCTACTGATTTATTTGCTGTTGTTGAATGTATCAACACAGGGCCTCACAGTGGCAGCCATCAAGGATGGGAACGCGTGGATCCTGGAAGCGGGTGCACTGGTGCTCGCGGATGGGGGCACCTGCTGCATTGACGAGTTTGATGGCATCAAGTGAGGCCGTGGTGGCCTTTGGAAATTTAAGCAATTCCATGGTCAACTCAGTGATCAACCTATCTGACTTTAACTTATTGACAGCCAGTAGTAACAGCCTTTGGCATGCAGATACTACTGCAACTGAATGTGTTGAGTTTATGGCGGCGGGCGCTGCTGCTGCTGCTGCTTGCGTGCCCGGCCATCAACGTAAGCATATGACCTTATGTATGTGCTACTGCAGGGAGCAGGACCGCGCAATGATACACGAGGCGATGGAGCAGCAGACAGTGCACGTGGCCAAGGCCGGCATGATGACCACCCTGAGCACGCGCACCAGCATCATCGCCTCGGTCAACCCACGGCCTGGGTGGAAACCGCACCAGCCGCTGGCTGCGGCAACCAACATCTCTGGGCCCCTGTTGTCCCGGTGTGTGGCTGGGTTTGCATGGGAAGCACTGCTTGGTGCTTGCTGGTGCGCAGCAGGACGCATCCAGCAGCAGCACATTTGAAGGGCTTGGGCCTGTACTTATTATGTATGTACTCACTTGTGTAATCATTCCCCATGTGTACTTACCTATACACAGATTTGACATTGTACTGCTGCTGCTGGACGTGCGCAACAACGAGCATGACAAGCTTGTTTCCAGCACGATCCTGGACAATCACATCCAGGTATGTAGCAGATCAAGCCAAATGGCTACCCAGGAGTTGCAGCACTTGCCAACATGTAGCATGCATGCATTCTGTAAGGCATGTGTGCTTGAAGCATGGTCTGCAAAACCAGGTCATGCCTGTTGCATGCAGATGCACACGATTAATTCAGCTCAAAAAAGCAGCCTGTCCAGGAAGCAGGGTTAATCCTGTGAAGTTGAGTGCACGGTGGCCGTAGGGTGCAGAGTCGGTGCGCAAACGGCAGCAGGTGGCCACAAAAGCCGCATGTGGGGAGCGGCCTGCAGGCATGGAGACGCAGGCACGGCGGTCACAGCAGCAGGTGGGAACCAATCTCACGCATTTTCCTCTTTGCGCATCAGCCTACTGATACTGTAGCCTTGCTGGGTGGGCCACGTGCATGCCTCCGTTCAGCCAGTCATAACTCCGAGGGCATACTGAGTGCTGGCCTCCCTGACTTACTCACCACTATGGTGTACAGGGCCGAAGGTGAGCTGTACAAGCACACTGTAATCTGTTGACCCCACTGTGCTGTTGTCGGGTGGTTGCTTGCGCACAGCCCCAGTATCAAGACGCTCTGTGGGGCCAGCTGGAGACCCTGAAGGCCTACCTATTGTGGGTCAAGCGCATCTTTGAGCCCAAGATGACGCCCCTTGCAGAGAAGGTGGGGCCTTGGGCGCGGGGTGGGAGGGGGAGAGCGAGAAGGGGAGGGGGGAAGGGGGGGAAGGGGGCAGCCCTGCAACCCAGAGCCTGGTGCAGCCTGGAGAACTTCATGTGCGCGCGTGTGCGTCTGTGCACTTGATCCACACACTCCGCAGCTATCAGTGCTACAGCGTGTTGTTCTGCCATCGCGACTTTGGCTGCTGCCTGTCCACATGCTGAGGCTTCGAGATACGCTGTATGATCCAGCATGCAGTGCTGTCTTTGCTGTCTGTGAAACGCGGTGTTGTTGTGATGGCGCTGCGGACGGTGTGCCGTCATTCTCGCTGCCAACAAACACATGAAGCCCGCAGATGTGCACATGGATGCTGCAGGTGATTGGCGCATACTACCACCAGCTGCGCCAGAGTGAGGGCCGTGTGGCTGCACGCACCACGATACGCATGCTGGAGAGCCTCGTGCGCTTGGCGCAGGTGGGGCGTGCCGTGATGCCTGGTTGGCCGGGATGGATTGGCTGGTTGGATGGATGGATTGGCCGATTGGTTGGGTAGTTGCTTGGTCGATTCTTTGGCTGGGCAAGCGAGTGGGTGGGTGGAGGGTGGCGGCGCTGATAGTTCCTCCCAACAGCTGTGCTGTCCAGACCTGAGTCATGCCATGGGGCATCAGGCATCTGATGGCCCTGAGATGCTGTGCCACTGATGTCCATCATACTCTGTGGCACCCCATGCTCAGCTTCAGCAGCAGCATCATGTTGTGCCACTAATCCACTGCAGGCGCATGCGCGCCTCTGCGCATCACATGAGGTGCTGGTGTCTGACGCGGTGGTGGCTGTGCTGCTGGTGGACTCGAGCCAGTGCTGCCTGAACATCCGCACGCCAGATCAGGCCATCTTCTCTCAGTTTCCTGAGGCGCCTGATGAGGAGTACAGGGATCTGGAGGAGCAGGTGCTGAGGGCCCTGGGGCTGGCAGAGGACAAACAGTTCCAAGCAGAGGTGGCACGACTGCACAGGCAGCCGCCGGAAAGAGGCCTGCCACAGCTCCCAGCCCCTGCACCTGCACCTGCACTCACGCTTGGAAAGCCACTGACAGCTCTGCCGGCCGCACCCCATGCACTGCCGGGTCCGGGTACAGCGCCCCTGCTGGCGCTGCCTGCTTCCCCAGGGCCGGCTGCACACATCGCGGCCCCTGGTACAGGCGGGGGTGGGCAGGAGGCCCATGCTGGGACTGCGCAACAGCCAGGGACAGCACCGGGCGGTGCTGCCGCAGCACGCCAGGGTGGGCCCAGCCCAGACGGACTGGCGCAGCTGCAGGGGCATACGATGGCTGTGCTGCAGCCACCGTCGCAGGTTGCACAGCAGCCAACGCTGCACAACCCGACAGCTGGCGCTGTCTGGCCTGCACCTGCACCCTCACCACAAGCCAGTGGCCACTGCCACACGGGTGCGCGGCCATCGCAGCAGCAGCCGGCATACTCGCAGCACGTGTGCCAGCTTCAGCAGCAAAGCCAGCAGGGTCTGCACCAGAACCATGCTGGACACCAGCAACACGGCAACAAGCAGCAGAACCAGCAGCAGCAGCCGTTGCAGCCATCGCAGCCGGTTCAAGGCCTGCAGTTCCCAAAGGTGCTGCAGCCTCAGCCACTGCCCCATCAGCAGCCTCCATGCGCAACAGTACCTGTGCAGCTTGGCATGCCGCTGCATGGACAGCAGCTCAGTGGTGGGATGCCCAGTGGTCAGGGCGGTGCACGTGGGGCTGTGCAGGGTGGCCAGGTGGTTGGGGAGAAGCGTTCTGCTGAGGCACAGCTTGTGCAGCCTGCTGAAAGGTGGCAGCCTGAAGCTGGTAAGGCAACAGACCGGGCGCCTGATGGAGTGGCCAGTGGTGCGGGGGGCTGGTCGATAGGCAGCAGCGCAGCAATCGGCATGCCGTCAGGTGTGACACCACGGTCAGGCGGGTGGCTGCCGCCGTCAGGAGGAAGTCTGCGCCAGTTCAGCTTTGGGCCCGGCAGTGGGCCGCTCTCTGGTGCACACTCAGCCTTGGCCGATGAGGACGAGATTGATGAGTTGTGATGTGCGCAGGATGAGGGCACTGTGCAGGCCACAAGAGGCAGGTGCCAAGGCAGCGCGACCTTTGGATTGCATGCAGTAGCCTGGCTGCTGTTGCCAAGTGGCCACGCACAGGCAGTGCTTACAGATGAGGGTTGTGTGCTGAGCCATGCGAGAGGACAGACATGGGGACGTGTGCTGCAAACAGGCTGACAAGATGAAATGGACCATATGAACGACTGCTCGGGGAGGCAGCAGCGCGTGCGTGGTGTGCTGATGTGCCTGGTGTTCATGCTTCTATGTGCTGCGTGGATATATGCATGCACCCTGCAGCCTCACTGGTTCACCAGTCCAGCCGCCTCCCCATTTCATGACTGGGTCACGGCCTCAGCCGCAGCCACCTGTCAGCAAGTCACAAATCATACCCAAACACACCACTTACGTGTCTACCACCAACAAAACAAAACGCAGATGTGCGCGTGCTGGCGTGCTGAAGCACCAGAAGCTTCGCATGTTTTGTTGTGCATGACATGAGGCGGGTGGTTAAGATGAGGTGATGCCAGATTGTGGGGAACGAAGCCACGCATTGCAGTCGATTATTCATTCACCGTAGATATCATCCTTTGAAGAATCTGTGCAATCCCAAACCCCAGTCAGATGGTTTCAGCGCTGGAGCTGCGAGCTCGCGAGGAGCGGCTCAAAGCTGAGCAGAGAGAACGGATTGATAAAGAAAAACGCAAGAAGGAGAAGGAGCAGATCTTGGCGCAACGTCAGCGTGAGCGTGAGGCTGCACGAGAGGAGGCAGCCAGGCAGAAGAAAATTGAGGAGCTGGCCGCTGCCGAGGCGGTACGCTGAGGATACTAACCCTGGACTGCATGGGTGCATGGTGTTGTGCGCAGCCTCCATGCAGAGTGTGTCGCGTCATGGTGCCTGCAGGGCCTCTCACCACACAGCACCTGCACCCCACCTCAACCACCCCATTGCACCTGCTGATATGTATCATGGCAATATATCGATATGCGCAGGCTGAGAAGCGGCGAGAGGAGGAGACTGAGCGTAACCGGGGTGTGTTTCTGCTGACCACGCTCCAAGCCGTGGATGCAGATGATTCAGAGGCACTTGCACGTGGTATCCGCCGAGCCAGTGACAAGGTGCTGGTTAGGAAAGGTTGTGGACTCTGTGGGATTCTGCCTTTGAAGTTGCATCTGGTCAGGATCAGCATGTGATACATCATACCTGACATCATACATGGTGATTCATGTGTTGTTGTGAAGATCTTGACCAGGTCCTGAGCAGGAGGGTTTCACAGGAAGAGTCCTGCTCGGCAGCAGAGGAAGTTCAGGGAAACGTAAATGCCCAAGATGCCATACATGTGAGCACACCCGCCAAACAGATCACCGATGACATGCACGTACATGCGCACAGATCACGCTCCCTGCCCACCTCAGTGCCGAGTTGATGGCGCAAGACGCAGCCAAGAATGGTGCTATGCTGTTCCAGCTCACCTCTCTGGCCACTGGTGGGTAAACCTGGGCTTCTTTCTTCTGCGCGCTGGTGTGATCTGCGTGCTGCACTTGCACTTGTACTTGTGGGCGTAGTGTAATGCATGCTGGGCTCCAATTACGTTGATGTTGCTGTGGCGATATGGATGCTGGTGATGTGTGTGTCGTTCTTCTTTGTCGACTTGGCCTGTTTGTCTTATGATAAGCCTGACTGTGTTGGGGATCCCTGGCATTGGGTGACTTCTGACGCACGACTTCTTGCCTACTCTGGACTATCACCCTGGCTCATGCCCCGCTGCTTGCCTGGGTCGCAGGTCACGTAACGCACGCTGGTGTCTTGGAATTCAGCGCGCCGGCTGGCGTTGTCAAGCTGCCACGCAAGGTGAGCGCCACGGCTGCGTACACTGGTGCACAGTCTACAAACGATGCTGGACCACATGCTGCTGGCTGTTCAAGATCACGCGCATGCTGGATTGTCTCCTGGTTCCCTGAGTCCTTTCTTGCTGTGTTGGCCTCCAAGTGAAGAGTGGGCTGTGTGGGTTGAACTGCTGTGCGCGGGCTTGCACACGGTGCTGCCAGGTGCGCGAGTGCCTGTTTGGGCACGGCGGCAGCGCGTATGGCCTGGTGGAGGTGCGGTACAAGCGGCTTGAGAAGGCAACGTTTGCGCGCTTCCAGCCACTGAGCCGCGGCTTCCAGGAGGAGGTGCGCACTCAATTGGTTGGTTGGTTAGTTGGTTGGTTGGTTGGTTGATATGGTGGGCCGCAACAGACGCGTGCCGTGGGGCAACCGGAGGAGGTTATCCAGGCGGTCCTGGTTTGTTCTGAGTGCAGCACATGCGCCTTTGTGGTTAGTCTAACTACTCTCCCGCATCTTGGTCATCGTCATGCCACCCATATGTTTTTGTTGCGTCCCAGTCCCATGCTGAGCCACTGATGCACTTGTGCTGCTGTTTGGGGTGCGCATTGACGGGCGTCGTGTGACACAGGTGGACGGTGCGGTGCGCGATGTGCTGGAGGCAGGGGTCATGACGCACAGCACACTCACGGTCGGCGACACACTGCAGGTGAGTGAGGAAGCACACTGGTACACGTGGTGTGTTGGGGTTTCTTCCAGGTTCGTTCAGGGTTTCTGCAGGGGTTTCTGCTGGGGTTCCTGTAAGGCGCATGCCCAGGGCGTTTGAGTTGGGAGGGCGGGGAGGTAGGCCAACAAGGCAGGGGCTAACCGAGCTGGTCCTACAGCCAGTGTGCTGGCACGATAGCAGTTATGTGGGTGCAGCGGCCAGGGGGTCCAGTACAAGTTCCAAGTTCTTGTGTGTTGATTTAGAGTTGTGGTGTGTGTTTGCCTGCCCAGCATGCACACCCACAATCTCTGTGGCGTGTACCGCTCAACTACACCACTGGGATCTGCTTGCTGTGTGCTGCAGGTGTCGCACGCAGGCAAGGCATATGACTTGAGGGTGACAGACCTCCAGCCAGAGAGCGCAGTGTGTGTCATTGACACAGATGTCGAGGTGGAGGTGGTGGCGTCGGAGGAAACTGAGGCCCTGATTCGAGCTTTTGAAGAGGAGCAGCGTGCAAATGAAGCCAAGCTGGTGGCGATGCGGGAGCAGCGGGAGAGGCTGGCAGCTGAGGCGGCTGCAGCCGAGGCAGCAGCAGCAGAATCGGCGCGGCAGGCGGAGGCACAGGCACGGGCGGAGGCAGAAGCAGTGGCGGCTGCGCGCACGGCGGCGCTGTTGGCACGGGAGCATGCGCTAGGGCCAGAGCCAACCCAGGACTGTGGTCAACCGACTGTGCTGTGCGCGGTGCGGCTGCCGGACGGTGGCCGCATCACACGCCGCTTCCTGGCAGCTGCCCCTGTTGGCCGGGTGTTTGAGTGGGTGGACGCGAAAGGGGCAGGGGGTGTGCAAAGTGACTACGCGCTCATCACGCAGTTCCCTCGCCGCACGATCTACCGGCCAGAGGATGTGGGGACGCCACTGCAGACGGCCACTGCGTTGCAGGGGGCCCAGCCGCCTGACGTGGCCGGCCAGCAGGGCGCGGGCATACCTGGCACTGGGGCTGGCGCAGTTGCTGACACAGCACACCAGGTGCCCATGCAGGTGGATGAGGCCCCGGCAGCAGTGCGTGGGAGTCATGGGGGCCCTGGGGACGCAAGCAGGTCCCCCAGCCCACACATAAGCGTGGGTTTCAGGGCAGGGGTTGCATCTGGTGGGGATGGGGGTGCGTGGGGGGAAAGCCTGCAGGCGCTGGGGCTGGGGCAAGGGGGCCAGGAGCTGTTCCTACTGGAGCCCCTGGAGCCACTCACAGTCGAGTGAGGTGTGAGAAGTGTGAGGCTGTGAGGTCTCAGTAAGGGTTAGGTGCGAGAGGCAAGGCGAAGCAAAGTAAAGTGAGGTGTCACTGCATGGAATAGTAAAAAGGCTGAGAGTTCAAGGAGGGGGGATGAGGGGGGCATCAAGATGCCAGACGTGCAAGGAGCGCGTGAGGAAGACAGCTATTCCTTTGTTAGGCGAGCTGTTGATAGAGAGAATTTGTGTAGGAATGCACAAACGCAGCGGTGTGCGTGTGCGAGCACGCATGTGTGAGCGTGAGGTGACAAGGCACGGAGCTGTATGCATCCCATGCCACTAGAAGTGTACGGTGCTGCCATGCCCCTGTGCCACTGCAACAAGCGATGGTTTGCCATGTGCTAGATACACTTTGTGCATCCCATGCGTGTACTTCTGTGGTCGTTGGCAAGGTTGTTACCCTGTTGTTCCTCTCGCACGTTACACATGGCTCCGCAGTCTCGTATGTGCGGCTCTTTCACTGCAAGCAGGTAGCGAGCAGCTAAAGCCACAGCCATCTCAATCAGGCGCACCCCACATGAACAGCCACAGCTGCCCACACGTGGAAGGCAGCTGACATGAGGGTTGATATGTACCATGCACAAATGTGCACACACATCACGGTTTGTAAAACAGCGTGATGGCAAGCGATAAACAAGACGGAAAGGAGAATGCCAAGTTTTTCGCTGCTGTTCCACGCTCACCCAAGTCGCCTCAGACAGCTACATACACCTCAGCGGCACATCAAACCGCTTGCATGCATACCCGCTGATGCTGCCTTCTATTGTTGCACCTCTCACAGCCCTTCTATGTTGTTCCTGAAAGAGAACCCACCGAGAAAGTCTGTTGCATAGCCGTCCGCCCAGGCTGCCTCTTCCACAGCTACCTATGACCTAGAGGTTCACGCTCTTTCGCTGCCCAGCAGTGTTTCGCACTCAAACAGGTACCTCAACCTCAGCCTCGACCTTATACCTTCAGAGTAAAGATCAGCCCTGAGGTCACCCGCCAAGAGATGCTCAGTCATCCGGATAGACATTTGTAAAGGACAGACAGAGAAAGCTAGGTCTCTTGCGACATCCATGCCTGCTACGTGCACGACCCATGCTCAGATTAGACATCAAGGATGCTCTGTTTTGGAAGGCTCAGTGCACCCCATCACAGGCCCTTAACCAGTACAACCCACATGTGCAAATACACGCCATGCACATGACTCCACCTTGGCACAAGCCCAGATGGCCATCCATGTACTGACACTGACGTGCAGCTCTGACCCACTTAGTGCTAGATTGCTATGTAGTTGTAGGGACTTTTTGCTAGTGCTATTTCTTGTCATTTGATTCACAGGAATTGATCCACAGGAAGATCAGGGAATCGCAGCACACCTAATGGGAAACGCTGTAACAAGTCATTCTTGTCATCACGTATAACAAACAAGCCATCCAGCACACATGACTGTTGGCTGCATGCATGTCCCTCCCACCCTCCACCCCACAGGTACTGGGGCTCTCTCAAGACCTAGAGGGAGCCGTGGCAGCAAGTGCTGCCGTGCCCCTGTAATATCCGGCAAAATCACCATTGAAATGCACATGGCATCGATCCGAATGCTGGTCCACATGGGAACTCCTGCCAACCATACAGCCTTGCAACCACATGTGCAGTGCCCCTCAGGAGTGCGCCAGCCATTTGTACTGCTATTCTTGCAACGGCAGCTGCTACTGCGGGTTACTGCAGCGCCACGCTGCCTGCGACCCCCTCCTCCTCGGCCAAGCGTGACCAGGAGAGGTACGAGTTCCCACGCCGCACCCGCGCCTCTGGCGCGCGCACTGCCAGCAGTGCCGCCGCCGCAATGCTGCCGCTGCAGGAAGCACTAGCCAGGCTGGGACATTTGAACGAGCCGTCACTGGCTACCGTGTGGCAGCTGGGGTCATTGTTGAGTGGCCCCAGGGCCCCCACTGATGTCCCACCCGTTGCTCCACCGTTACCGCTGTACTGCCGCTGCCTGGGCGTACTGCACCACTGCCGTACAGCTGCACTCCCCGCCCGGCCGCTGTGCCGGCTGCTCCCGCTGAGGTTGGCGGCACCTGCTGGCGTGGCGAGTCAATGTGCGGGGGAGGAGGTAGTGGCGGGCTGGGCAGCCACTGGGTGTGAGCCAGAGGGGACGGGGATGGGGCAGGTGGAGGGCTCAGCGGAGAGGGTGCCGTGGTTGGACGCGCCGTACATGCCATAGGCGGTGTGTGCAGAGGCGATGGATACGTCCTTGGCGTGCTGGCCGCCTGTGTGGTGGTGGGAGGAGCCGCCAGCGCCGTAGTTGGCGCCAGAGGCCCAAGCTTCCTCAAACGTGGCCACGTGCTTGGACTTCAAAGGGGCAATGGGCTCCACGGGGGCGGATGACAGGGGGCCCATAGGCACAGGCTCGCCTGCACACGCCACAGCACACAGCGTGCACGTCACAGGCTGATCGTTGCGTCCACGGCCTTCTCAGACCACACGCTGTGCAGAGATGCTGTGTCAGGCACGAGCTAGGTCGGCAGTCAGGCGATGTGGGCCGGCCAGGCAATGTACGCTGCTCAGCTTACGGGCACAGGGCAGGTGGCGGATACCGGGGCAGGGGCGGCACAGGCACATCCGTTGTAGCGCGTGCTCTGTGGCACCGTGCTGCACTCGCAACCGCCATGCAGCGCTGATGCGGCCCAATGCGCCCAGCCCATGCCCCACTGCAGCAAGCGAAGCGCACTGCAGCAAGGAGCGTCCACGCACCAGGGGCGATGTGGACCGACACCACAGAGTGCTTGGACACATCATCGACCTGCATGGGCTCCACCATCTGACCATGCCACCAGGGGCCGTCATCGAACAGCTCAGCAGCCATGAGGCCCGGCACGTGGGTGGGGTTGACCCAGGATGTCAGCCAGCCGATGAGAGTGCCCCAGGAGATGGCAATGCCCATGGTGACGACCATGGCCAGCACCTGGTAGCCCAGCTGCAGGCGGCCAGAGTCCTGCGGCAGCAGAGAAGGTGGATAGGTAGCAGGGATGGTGAGGAGGGGTTGATGTGCAAGGACTAGGGGGGAAGGGGTGCAGGTCCGGGTCAGCAGGCTGGTGGGCCAGGTGCACACAGGAGTAGGGGGCAGTGGTGAGGCATCAAGGATTGCACGCACAGCAACCGCAGCCAGGCACAGGATGTGCTTCAATGTGTGTGATAGAGGCCCAGATGTCCCAGGTCAAGAAGGCACATGCACAACCCTGACACCAGTTGTGGCAATGTGTTCCCGGTGCTGTGTCGCAGTAGCAGGCTGCAGGTAAAAAACAATCCGCATGTCGGTCGTGGCAAGCCAAAAATAACAACACTCACGTGAAACAAGTAGTCGGTGTGCTGGCCCAGGGACGCGAGGCCAGCGACCAGGCCGCCCAGAATTGCTGGCATGCCGTGCAGGTTGTGGATGCCGCAAGTGTCACCCAGGCCAATCTTACGGTCCAGGAAGGGGGTGAGGTATGAGAAGCCGAACACGGACAGCGTGCCAGCAGCAAGGCCCACCACCAGGGAGCCGCCGGGGGTCATGGCCAGGGTGCAGGCGGCACCCATCGCAACACCACCCGCAAGGGAGGAGTTCTGGACGTGCACCATATCCATACGGCCCTTGACCAGGGCTGAAATCACAAAGGTGGCCATGGCAGAGCCCAGTAGGGAGATGAGGGTGTTGACGACAGAGAGGAACTGAGCGGCCTTCTGGGCCTTGGTGTGCACGCCCTCAATCGCACCACCCTCGATTGAGGCCAGGGCACCATTGAAGGATGGCCACTGCAAGGGTGGAGCACAGGGGCAGGGGCGCGAGATCAGGAGATCAGATCCAGTGCCAATGAGGATCGCATACCCATGCCGTACGCTGAGGCAAAGCTGACAAGCTCGAGGCAGGGCCACCAGAAAACTCGCATGCACTGCCGTGGCAGGTGGGCACTCCAGCTGCTAGCTTAGGTGACGCAACCGCCATGGCCCCACAGAGCAGGCCTCTCCACTGCCGCACAGCCTCAAACCCCAGCCTCAAGGCCACTCACGTAGAGCCACAGGAAGAGGGTGCCAATCATGGAGAAGACGTCATTCAGGTAGGAGGAGCCGTTCTTGGGGTTCTCCAGGCCATGCATGGGCTGGTTGCGAGAGAGCATCAGGGAGGCAGCCAGACCTGGTAAGGGCAAGGGGCAGGGGCGAGCGGTTGCAGGCAGTCAAGGGAGTGAAGGTTAGAAGAGCTGAGCTGGGCAGGAGACTAACAGGCAGACCAGCAGGTGAAAGGCAAGGTGGCGTGGTGCACATGCAGCAATTATATCATTTAAATGCAGGGCGCAGTGTGCCGGGCGGGGGCCTCGTGCTCAGCCATCACAGCCATGGTGGGCGGCCTGCTAGCTGCGCGCAAGAGCACGCAGGCATGGCACATACCGTAGTAGGCGCCGAACAGGTGGATGACCAGTGTGCCACCCATGTCCAGGGCCTTGAAGGTGTAGATGACCAGGTGCTGGTTCAGGGCATAAAGCGGCACCTGGGCAAACATGAGCCAGACCATCTGGGTGGGCGTGGCCTTGCCAATCACGCCGCCGAATGCAATCATGCCTGAGCCGGCGCAGAACGCGGCGTCGATGAGCAGAGGGATGCCGACACGGATCTTGGTGGACTTCTCATTCCACAGCACCTGCGGAGGTGTTACAAGGTGAAGAGGTGTGTGTGTGTGCGCGCGCGTGTGTTTTTCTTGGTTTGGGGGAAGAGGGGAGAGGGGGGGCTGGCAGGTGTCCCAAGTAGGAACAAACGCTGACACCTTGGGTACTGCTAAACAATAGAACATATTATGGGTACTGCTGTCAGCTCGCATTTGGGGCGGCGCGGAGCCAGGGCACAACTTGGGGTGCGGAGCCAGATCACACATGGGGGAAGGTCAAAACACAAAAGAGGGGAGCACAGATGTGCCTGCGGGCCCCACCTGCTGGCATGCACCAACACACAGGATGGCCTCAAGGAAGACCATCGCGGACAGGAAAAAGTTGAGCGACACGGCAGACAGCGCGTAGCGGCGCATGAAGGTCATGAGGAAGCCAAAACCGATGAAGACTGCAGGCATCAAGGAGACGCAGCATAGGAAGCAAGATGAGGAGCATGTACCTAAGTGGAAGGAACAAAGGATATGTCGTCAATCAGCATGAGCATGATGTCCACCCGCCTCAAGCATCTTGATTACATGCCAGTGGGGATGCGTTTTGTTCTAAATATGCATGAGCACAATTGACTTGGTCAAACACGCTGGTCAGAGCTGGTCCGACCGCCACTCACTCATGATGTTGACGTGCATGAACCTTCACCAACAGACGCCACATGCGCGGAATAGCAAGCAAACAGCGATCAGAGCAGCAGTAGGTGTTGTTGTGGTGCTCGGAAGGCGTGCGGCTGGTGCAGATAGATCAGCTTCAATGATAGCTGAGCAGCACAAATGCAGCATCCGCACGTTGGCTTGACTTGCAGCATCCCAGCAACACTAATATCGATAACACAGTTTGTCACATATATCAGCTGTCCGGCTCCGGCGTGCAGACATAGATGTGCACATCATGTAACACCTGCTGTGCAAACCTGTGTCTGCACGCCGGAGCCAGACTGTGCTGAAGCAAGCTGTATGCATGTCATTCATCACAACCACCGCACCACTGGTAGTACTGGTCCACCTGCTCCTGCACATCCTCCGCCAGCTCAACATAGTGCACAAACCCAAAGAACAGGCCTGCATGAGGGAGGGAGGAACAGTAGGCAGGCAGCACGTAGTGTGGCTGAGCGGCAGGTGAACGGTACTCTCGTGCATATGACACTCGAGTGGCTAGGCATATGACTCATATCGTCATGTGGCCCACAAGTCGAAGTTCCAACTATTGCATTCTGTGTGTGGGTTGCTGTGTATGTGCTGCTGGTATGGACTGCGTGTGTGACAGCTGCAGCCTGACAAAGCTATCATGCCGACGTGCAGTCCAAGCCCAGTGCAGTGTATATCATGTGTTGAGGTACACAGGGAACGCATCCTGCAGGCTCGGTTTGCCTGCAAAGCGAGCATGGGGCTTGCAGCTGTGCACTGCCAGGAATTGAGACTGCTGTGGTCGGCTGGAGGATCACTCACCGATGAAGCAGCAAACGGCCGCGATTGCAGAGGGGGCAAAAGTGCGGCGCAGCTGCGCAGCACGCAGCTCAGTCAGCGTGGACGAAGTCCTGCACGCAGCAAAACAGAACAGCATGGTCAGGGCAGTGCGGCTGCGACGCAGGGGAGGTGCATGCCGAGTGATGCGGGCATGCAGCATGCATGCCCCTGGACGCATGTGCAAGTTGGTGTCCCACAACATTACAGATCAAAGTTGCATGTGGGCATCCACATGCCAAGCGTGGTGGGTTTTCACGAAAACTGTGCCAGCTGCTACAACAAGATAAAGCACAAGGCCGCTAGTGTTATGTGTTTCGCGTGTGCAATTGGCTGAGTCGGGGCTGCAGCTGACGTCAGGGAGCGGCCTCATGGTGAGAGTCAGCTGCGGCCCCAGGCCGCACAAATGGCTGGTCCTTTAAAGGTGCAACACACCCGGGATGTGCCGAGAGGGGGCCAGGAGGCACCGCCTCACGTATGCACCACGCCAAAAGTACCCAGGGAGGTAGCCGCAGGGGTCAGGCACGAGAGCCAGATTGCCAGTGCAGACGGAAACCCGTGGGCTTGTGCACTTGCATACCACGCACCAGCGAGAGGCGAGGCCAGCCTCGCCCATGGCAGGGGCCTGGGGCTTCATGGCTCTACCTGGGTCACCTGCAGGCGCGCGATCAGGGTCGGCAGTTTGATGTCTGCATGCCCCCTCAGAACCCCCTGCGTGCTCACGCCCAGCTGGGCAATCCACTAGGGGGACCCCCGTGGCCCTAACCAGTCTGCATGTGCAACCTGGCCGCCTCCACAGGCGTGTGCCGTCCTGGCAGGCCCCTAAATGCGAAAAGGTGTCTGGCAGACTGCGTCTGCCGGTGACGTGCGCGTCTGGCCTCTCTGCGCTCAGCCGCAAGCTCCAGCACAGCATGCCCCCACCTGCAGAGCGTGTAGGTGGTAGTCCCGTGTGGATGCAGACGTCTTGCCCAGCCCTTGCAATACGGAGGCAGCGCCACTGCCGTGCACAAGATGCGAGGCTCACTCCTGGCTGAGAGTGGATAAGGAGTGTGTTCTGGTCCTGGGGTATATTGAGCGGTCCCGTCCAACTGTCGCAATTGCATCGCTTCAAGCCTTCTCAATGAGACGCGAACGGGGAGATGGTTGAGGGTCCGTCTATGGAGCACATCACGCTGCAGATGGGGTTCCACGGGGGCGGGGGGCAGTACATATAAGGGGCAGTACATATCAGGCAGTACCAGCACGCAGCGTGTGCCATAGTGCATGCAGTAGAGGCAATGGCAATTAATGGGCACGGCAGCATCCTTCAGCGTCTCGCAGTGGTGTACTTTTCGTGCTTTTTGTTGCATTGACAACGGGCGGCCTAAGTTCAGGCTGAGCTCGCGTGAGCTGGCTGCCTTCTGGCAGGCACCCCCTGCTGTTGCTTTTACTTGCGCTGGCACCAGCGGCAGTAGCACCACGCGGCGATCAAAATCAATGCACACATACACACAGCCACGCACACACACCTTCACCTTATAACACCTCTGCAGGTGCTGTGGATGGAATGAGGAGTCCACCAAGATCCGTGTCGGCATCCCCCTGCTCATACATCGACGCCGCGTTCTGCGCCGGCTCAGGCATGATTGCATTCGGCGACGTGATTGGCAAGGCCACGCCCACCCAGATGGTCTGGCTCATGTTTGCCCACATGCCGCTTTATGCCCTGAACCAGCACCTGCGCTGGTCATCTACACCTTCAAGGCCCTGGACATGGGTGGCACACTCGTCATCCACCTGTTCGGCGCCTACTACGGTATGTGCCATGCCTGCGTGCTCTTGCGCGCAGCTAGCAGGCCGCCCACCGTGGCGGTGTTGGCTGAGCACGAGGCCCCCGCCCGGCACACTGCACCCTGCATATTATTGATGTAAATGCTGCATGTGCGTGCACCACCGTATGTCCGACAGCAGGACACTGGAGGGCCTGCCTTCATTGTCAGGTCTTCCATGATTTGTCCTATCACGTATCAGGCTTGCTGTGGGGCAGTTGCTTTATCGCTCCCATCATCCTCCTACAAATGGGCAACCTCCATCCAACCTGTCCTGCAACTAAGTGCTGCAGGTAGTAGCATGCCGTGCTGGAGCTTGCGGCTGAGGGCAGAGAGGCCGACGTGCACGTCACACGGCAGAATGGGCTGAGCATACAGACCAGGGAAGTTCACACGCCTTTCAAGACCATGCGTAGGTTGTAGGTTCAGTTGGCTGCTTGTGGGCATCCGTCCTCAGATGTACACTGTACCCGTCACTCCCAATGACCAATGGCGACAGCGGAGACGGTAGTGCAGATACACAGCAAGAATCGAATGCAGAGCTTAAAACACTGCAAGAACCCGCATGCATGTGGCCCCCAGAACTTCTGTGGGCGCCCTGCGATTGCTGCGCGCAGGGTCCGCATTAGGTGAACTTCCCTGCTGAGCCTGATCGCGCTGCCCACAGCAGCAGGTCACCCAGATGAAGCCATGATGCCCTGGGCCCCTGTCATAAATGCGGCTAGCCTTGCCTCAGTCTTGCACCCGAACCCTGCATCCCGCTCGGTGCAGCTACCTGCGCATTCTCTGGCACGTGCTGCGTGCTACATCGGACATGCCGTGTGCCACATGCGCCGGCTGCTGCATTGGGATGAGCTGACCAAAGCAAGGAGCATACCATCAAACGTGATAAGAACGAGCCTGGCGCTGTGCGTGCGGCAACTTGCAAGGCTGTGCTAATAATGGATATTATGTTTGTTGACAAGGCCAATCAAGAGCACCACCAGGCGTGCCACAGTTGTGCAGCCTACTCCACAACGCACTGATCAATCGCCTTGAGGCAACGAACTCCGTTTGAGGACTTAATGCGATATGGCGGTTCTTCATCTGACGCGCACACAGCTCAGTTCCCTGCGGCCCATGGTGCCGCACGTGCGTGCATGCGCGTGGATACGGCTGAGGGGGACGAGGTGACAACATGCTGGCCCGCACTGCGCAGGTCAGGTTGAGAGGGGCAAAGCACGCGCCCACGCAAACAGCAAGCACGCAGCGGCAGATGTGTGATGGCCGCGCATGAATGGTCCCGGGTCCCCAGGCACCCTGCTGCACAGCCAATCACCATGGGCGACCCGTTGTTCTCCGTCAGGAACGCATTCTACCTTGGCGCTTACAACACAGCCATCAACGAGGCTGCAGACCTTGAGCACCTGACCGATGCCGACACAATTGAGCGGGATGTATTTGTCTACCGCTCCTACATTGCCATGGGCAGCTTTGAGGTGCGCAGTGGCTGCAGCTTCTTGCTTACATGCAGCTTGCAAACCTGTCGAGCTGCCTCGCAGATTGTCATCAGCGAGATTCGTGACTCCGCTGCAACAGCTCTCCAGGCGGTGAAGCTGCTGGCTCAGTATCTGTCAGGAAAGAAGAGCAAAGTAAGTGATCTAGGTCTCGGCTGACCACGATCCAACTGTAGGCAATGCTAACATGGCCCGTTTTACACTGCAGGACACCATTATTAACACGTTCACGGAGTGGCTTGGGGATGCAGCATGCAACAGGAACCCCACCGTGCTGCTTATCGCGGGCATCGTGCACATGCATGAGGGAAATTACGTGGAGGCGCTAAAAATCTGCCACGTGGGCCTCAGCTTGGAAATGTGCGTTGCAGCATGGGAGCGCATGGCATGCACATCTGCACACCCATTGACGTAGCGCATGTATAGGACGAGGTGGTACATGCACACTTTGAAGCCGCTTGCGCATAAGGCACATGACAGGGTGTGTCTGTCAGCTGCAAACCATGTCAGTTTTCGCTCAATGTGCAGGGTATACTTGTTTTATTTTGTGCGGCCTGCAGGAACGCGCTGTGCGTGCAGCTGTACCTTAAGATGGACCGTGTGGACAAGGCAGAGCAGGCACTCAAGGTACGCTGCAGTGTTGCTTGGTCCAGCAGCTGCCCGTTGAGTCCTTCCTGTGGTACAACGCGACACACATGTTCACTGGAGTACTGGAGGATGTGAGGCTTGTTAGCTGGAGACAAACACGGAATGGCCAACCTATTGTGTGCACCGAGCCAAGCACACATGCTGTGTGTGGCCTGTACGTAGGCTATGACATCGACAGACGATGACGCCACTATCACGCAGCTCGCAACAGCGTGGCTTGGGCTCGCGCTGGTGAGCAGGGAGCTGGGGCAGCTTGCATGGCTCCAGCTCTCTTGATGAGGGCACTTAGTGGATTCTGTGCGATGCATGACCATGCAAGGATGTGCACATGCCCACGACGTGAAGCTCAGCTGCGCCACACTTGACAGATGTCTGCTTAATGCGGGTGCACGCTGCAGGGCGGTGCCAAGGTGCAGGAAGCCAGCTACATCTTCCAGGAGCTCGGGGAAAAGTACAACTGGACGGTGGGTGGTTTTCTGGAGCCATGCGTGTGATGAACAGCAAAGCCTGAGATGCGCACGGCTCCACTGCTGTGCTAATGCTGATGCTGATGCTGCACAGCGCTGCAGCTGCATCTCTGTTCTTGTGAGGCCGCACAAGACGAGATCTTAATTCTACAGCATGTGATGTGCATCCAGGTGATATGCGTGCATGTTGCTTACACCTCCTGCTCACATACCGCAGCCGCTGCTATACAATGGCCGCGCGGCCGCACACATGAAGATGGGCAAGTGGGAGGAGGCAGAGCGTGACCTGTTGGAGGCATTCAACAAGGATGCCAAGGTAGGCGCCGCGGCTCGCAGCTCCATGAACAACCCATACCAGCAGCAGTAACAGGCAGCCAGGTCAGCACTCTGAGGAGGCAGGGGGTCCAGGTCAACATGGCAGGGGGACTGGATGCTGGCCCGTACAGGCTGGCAGTGCCCTGGCTCAGGGTGATGGCCTCGATGGCTGCACCCACCAGGTTGTCCACTGCACAGTAGCAACTGCAAACGCCACTGCAGTTGTGGCTACTGAAGTATGGCTCGTGTGGCTGCACTTCATGCAAGGGTTGACCGTGGTCGGTGCACTGTGCAGGATGCGGATACTCTGGCAAACCTCATCACGTGCGGTCTGCACCTCTCCAAGAACACAGCTCGCTACGCATCGTGAGTGGCTGCTTGTGCAGTTGCGGAGGTTTTGCACGGTGCATGAGTAGGCGCTGCCACCGTGCGTGAGGACCTGCAACTGGGGGAGCTGCAGTCGCGTGCTTGCCGATGTTGTATGCTTGCCAGGCACATCATGCACAACTCCAGGGCTTCAGCACGTCCTGTATCTGCGTTTGCAGGCAGCTCAAGATCATTTTGCCCTCACACCCCATGGTCAAGCGCCTGGCTGCTGGCGAGGAGCTCTTTGATCGTGCTGCTGCCTCCATGGCATGAGCACACTGCTCGAGTCGCTGTTTCCATGTGCTGTGGGTTTGTTTGCTGGGGTGAAGTGAGCCACGCGGTGGGCTCGATGTACTGCGGTATGCATGCACACTGGCCATAGGCGGTAGCACACCAATGATTAACTTGACACTGCTGTTTCTGGGGGTTTCAGTGCTAGACAAGTGGTTTAGGAATGGTGTGCAGTGTCTCGGTGTACTATGTGCCTTACGCAGAGTCCATCTTGTAATACAACGAGCATGTCCAGCAACAAGGATCATCAGAGCGCAGACTTGAACCACTCACGCGTTGGGTGTGACGGGTGCCGAATTCCGCTGGCAGCGCTCCGATCACTTGTCAATCTATTATTTGGGCTTAAACATATAGGGCCCGCAGCGGCCTGCATACATAAGTGGTGTTGACGCTGTTGCACGATCCCAAGAGGGCTGGACGTTTAGTAGGTTCTCAGGACCAGGGTCAGCAAGCCGCTGTTAACAGCCCATAGCTGGACCGGTGCTGTCAGATCAAGAGAAATGGTGGTCTTAGCGGCATCCGTGCTCAGCAAGAATGGGAAAGGTCAGGAAGCACACCCAGCAGGCAATCCTGGTGATGGACCACCTCAGCTGACGCTTTGCATGTTTTCCCTGCTGCCCTGCAGCCCTGGTCAGCAGGCAGTATATGGACATGAGCAGAATTCGCATCGAGGGCCTGCTCGCTGCCTTCCCGAAGCTGGTGGGGTCAGGCAAGCAGCATACCTTCGTGGAGACGGAGAACGTGCGCTACGTCTACCAGCCAATGGAGGTCAGATCGCGGTCTTTGCTAGTAGTTAGATGCACGGCTGCGCTGTGCGTTGACGCTGGCGCTTTCTGCATTCTCGCATTTGCAGGGCCTGTACCTGCTGCTCATCACCAACAAGCAGAGCAACATCCTGGAGGATTTGGAAACACTGCGCCTGCTTTCAAAGCTGGTGCCAGAGTTCTGTCAATCGCTGGAGGAGGAGGCCGTGTCCCGCAATGCATTCGACTTGATCTTTGCCTTTGACGAGGTCATCTCGCTGGGCCACAAGGAGAACATCACGATTTTGCAAGTCAAGCAGAACTGCGAGATGGAGAGCCACGAGGAGAAGCTGCACAAGATGATCATTCAGGTGCTTGGGCGCTTCCATGGGCTTGCATGGGCGCATGCAGAGCGCACCTAGCAGGCATTGGACGCGCAACCAGCACGCCAGCCTGCTTGCAATACAGCTGGCAGTCCACACATGGCTTGAAAGGCAATAGCAGCTTTGCAGGGAGCCTGGATTTCGTGCCTGCTCAGGGTGCATTCACGCATTTGGGGCGCGTCTGGCGCGCGTGGGCACTGCGAGGGCGCTGGCCACCGGCAGCACAGCTAGCATGCATTGCAAAGGCGGCATGAAGCCGGTGCATGGCCACTACACAAACACACAGCGTGCAGCATGCACGCTGAGGCAGCACTGCACTGGTTCAATATGTGACCGCGTGCCTGCCTGGGTGCTTGCGCGTGCCCGCAGAGCAAGATTAACGACACCAAGGACATCATGAAGAAGAAGGCTATGGAGATTGAGAAGAGCAAGATGGAGAGCAAGAAGAGCAGCTTTGTGCCCAGCAGCCTCTCTGCGTTTGGCTCCTCCATCTCCAAGGCACCCGACTCGCTCGGCATGGGGCCGGACACTGCCTCTGTGCCCAGCTACTCCCGTCCCGAGCCACCCGCACCAAAGCCCGCAGCCTCCCGCGGCCCAGCCAAGGGCATGCAGCTGGGCAAGGGCAAGAAGGCCAACGATTTCCTGGAGTCTCTGGCCAAGGAGGGCGAGGCAGTGGAGACCGAGGCACCCAGCGTGGCCTCCAAGGCAGGGCCAACAGCCTCAGTGATGGCCAGCCTGTCGACCGACCCGCTCACGCTTAACATCGACGAGAAGCTGAACGTGACGCTCAACAAGCAGGGGGGGCTGGAGAACCTCGAGGTGCAGGGTACAATGTCGCTGGTGGTGAACAACGATGCGGACGCCTACCTGCGTGTCGCTGTGGCATCCGGCCCCAACAAGGCGTTCCAGTTCAAGACGCACCCCAACATCGACAAGGCAGCCTACAGCTCGCAGAATGTGCTGGCGCTCAAGGACCCCTCACGGCCCTTCCCCACTGGCAGCGAGCTGGGCATCCTGAAGTGGCGGTTGCAGACCAAGGACGAGAGCCTGGTGCCGCTGACGATCAACTGCTGGCCCTCCGTGTCGGGTGGCCAGTCGTACGTCAACATTGAGTACGAATCCACAGCCAGCTTCGACCTTCAAAATGTCAGCATTGTCATCCCAGTGCCACATGGGCCCCCCACGGTCAACCAGGTATGCATATGAGCTCCAAGCATCTGGCTTGTGCGCATGGACGAGTGGATCCAAGGCTTCGGCATGCATGCGACCTGCTCCTGCTCAGCTCCCTTGATTGCCCTTAGCTGCATTTGGCACATCATGCATGCTATCTACAGTAGGCATGCTGCTACGGTGTACTGCTCCATGCGTCTGCGTAGGTGGACGGCGAGTGGCGGTACGACTCCCGCCGTTCAGCCATCATATGGAACGTGGAGCTCATTGACGACAGCAACCGCAGCGGCTCAATGGAGTTTGTGGTGGGCGCAGCGGACGCGGACACATTCTATCCCATCGAGATTGCCTTCACGAGCAACAAGACGTTCTGTGACATTGCAGTCGAGAGCGTGACGCACACACAGGTGTGCCGCACCTGCAGCTGGCCATGCAGGGGCACGTGCAGGGTCGGTGGTGGTGTACCCTGGGCCTGGGCTGGTGCCGTGGTGCTGCAGACCACATACTCAGGACACATGCAGAGCAGTGGGGCGTACCCTGGGCCTGGGCTGGTGCCGTGGTGCTGCAGACCACATACTCAGGACACATGCAGAGCAGTGGGGCGCTCACCAGTGGGGCGTGCGTAGATCTGGTTGCTGTGGATGCTGTACCTGCTGCAAGCGCTGTTGCAGGCACGCAGCACCGGCATGCGGTCATTCACAAGCTGCGTTGCCGTGCATGCTGCCTTTCTGGAACGTATGTGCCGTGTGCGCCTGTTCTTGCTGGTTTGTTAACCTTGTTCGTTCCTGCTGTCATGTTGCTGCTGCAGAAGGATGGGCCGATCAAATACACGTCCAAGAAGACGCTTGCAACACAGGATTATGTTGTGGAGTGAGCTTTGCGGTATGTCAGTACGTTGCCTCCCGGGTCTGGTAGACACTGCCTAAATACCTCTGGAGGTGCTGCGTCGTGGATTGAGCTGTAGGCGAGCAGAGGCGCAGCCAGGAGTGTGGGGCATGCAGACTGTGCGCAGAGGTGCGCGGTGTTCCGCTGGTGGTGCACAGGCAGATGGCTGCTGGCAGGCCGGCTGCTTCTGGGCGCAGCATGTATGATGATGGGACGAGCTGTAGGTGGTGGGGTAGTGATGTGTGGCGTTCGTTGTTCATTGGCAGGAGAATGCAGAATCACCTCATTCTCGCATGAAAGCTATGACGTCACATGGGAGGGATCATGTATGATCACGGGACATCACGTTCACAAGCAACACACGCTGCCGCACCCATGGCAAGGCGTTCCAATAGGTATACTGCTTGGAAGGCGCCCGGGAAGGCGCTCATCTGTAATCATATGGTCGGTTTGAATTTAGAAGGGAAATGCAGTGCACCGCAGGCATCCGGAACAAACTTGCGTGTTGTGAGCTCTCTGTGCTGCCTTGGCCCCTCGCTGGCAATACTGCAACCTGAGGTCCCATCCGAGGGCTCTCATCTCACTTGTTCTCTCCTCCTTTGAGAGGTCTACCTGTTTCTATCCCACACCCAACGCTGCATGCAATGCTGCAGCCCTGCAGCCCCTACACCACAGCCTGCGCCTCAACACATCATGCCACACTGCTCACAGACACAGCACTGGCCGGCACCACTTCCCATGCCATGTTGGGTGTGGTGGTAGGGGCGGCCGCCGCGGTGCCATTGCCTGCTTTGGCGGGGGTCAGCTGCAGCACCTGTTGGTGGAACGCGCGCAGGGTGGCCCGATGGCCCACGGACACGTAGGTGATGCCTGATTTGGACAGCACCTGGTACAGCTCCGCCTCGGTTGCCTGATCAAGCGCACTGGTGGACTCATCCAGCAGCGCGAGAGATGGGCGCGCGAGCAGCAGGCGAGCCCACGCCAGCCGCTGCTGCTCACCTGTAGAGTGGCAGGCACGTGTGGTGTTGCCTTGGTATTGGTCATGCAATCAATAAACTTAGCCCTTGAGGGACGGGCAGAAACCAGCGCAGGGGATCAGCTGGTATTCTGGGTGTTGGGTGCGGGTGCAGCAAGATGTCAGCACAGTAACAGAGCAGATGCGCATGACTGCAGACTGTGTGTTCCTGTCACTGGGGTGTGTGCGTTTGGGTGCGGGTGTAGGTGGCATAACGTTGTGGAATGCCATATGGAATGCAGGCGGCAGACAAGTCGTGGCTACATGCAACCTCTCGCAGCGCTGCGCGCACCGAGGGATAAAGATGTGGACCAGTCGACGATTGCGTCCAGAGCAGCCTTGCCAACGTTGCCTGCATTGCCGCCATCCGCGCTGGTGGCTGAGGCCACAGAGACGGCTCCAGGCTGACTGGCAGCTGCGCTGGCTGCCCCCTGGTAGCGTGCTAGCAGGTGGCCTAGCCGCACCTGCCGGAGTATGGAGATGATTTCCTCATCTGAGGGGGCAGCCGGCTTGAGGCTGCTGGTCTGCACGGATGGGGCTGTGCCCAATGCATCTGCTGCAGCGGCCAAGGAGGTGGTGGGGGTGGAAGGGGCAGAGGAGGGAGGAGTGGAGGACGAGGGAGACGAGACACCCGACGCGGCAGCAATGACTGCAGCAGCCGCATGCTCTGCTGCCACGGCGAAGCGGGGGTACAGCACCTGCAGTCAAGTAGCAGTAAAGTAGCGGGACAACAGCGGTACGGTGGCGGTGCAAAACTGGCCAGGCGCAACGCAGCACCATGAATCGTCAAGCCAGCCATGGCGTGAACCTCATGCGTGCAGCGCTGTGGGTGTGGGTGACCTAATCCGGAGCCGTCTAATCAGCCATCTAATCAAAGAAAACAATGGCACAGCTGGTGGCAGGCGCCATTGGCTTCACAGCCCTACATGTGCACAGCTCGCCTCAAGACTAGCACCGCCTCAGCTGAACCCAAGCTTGTGAATACTGACCATCACGCAACGGTACTCTTCACACTGACAAGCCACGCAGCACCATGTAGGTAAGCAACAACTGAGCCCTACGGCTGGGACTGAGCCCAGCTCCTCACACCTGGTCACGTAGGGAGCCGAGGACCATGTAGGGCTTCTGAGGCAGGAACATGACGTCTGTCTCCTGGGTGTGCAGCACCACGCGGCCGGCACCGCCTGGCCACAGCCCTGCCACAGCTCGCAGGATGGATGTCTTGCCTGCGTATGCCAAAGTTGTAATTCACGTTATGTTATGTGTGACGTTTATGTTGGTAGCGTGGTTGCTTAAACCACAACAGTCCACACGGCGCTGTGTCCGCAGAACAACACGGCGCTGTGTCCGCAGAACAACACGGCTGCTCACAGATGCCAGGCGTGATACAATAATAATAACAATAGTATTAATAATAACACAGCGTGATATGGCCAGTGATATGGCTATATCAATAACTAGGGCCCACCCTATGCAAAGCGCCCGCCTCGCCTTGAGTGCACAGTTTTTAAAAAACCTTCACACCGACGTGGCTACACACTCCCCGCCACCACTCGCCTGCTCCAGAGGGCCCCATGATGAGCAGTGACTGCCCGCCATGCACCTGCAGGGTCATGCCCTGCACCAGCAGGCTGGCCTTGTCTGGAGTGAGCACTGAGAGGCCCTCCAGGGATAGCAGTACGGTACCATCCCCTGGAGTGTACTGCACCTCGATGCGGCCGGAGTGGGCCTCGGCAGGGACGACCGTAGCGGCGGCAGTAGCGCCGCCGGCAGCTGCAGCAGTAGCGCCAGTAGCGGTGGCAGTAGCTGTGGCTGCGGCAGTAGCGGGGGGAACAGCCGGGCCCTTAGCATCTGCCTTGGAACTCTCCATGGCTTCAGTGAATTGTCCCAGACGGTCCACGACAGCAGAGAAGCCGGCGAGGGATTGGAACTGCGTGAGCGGATGTGTGAGGGGTGAGGAAAGAATGGAGGTGGGGGTTGGAGGCGACAGGCGAGGCGGAACCTGTTGTTGCCTGTTTTTACCGTATGCAGCAAGCAACGATGTCAGGCACATCCCAGGGCACATCGAATCCCAGCCATGCCCTACCTGGTACACCACCAGGGACATGTCCTGCAGCACATGGTTGAACGCTGACTGCGACTGGTTGATCACGCCAAACTCAATCTTGCCCTGGAAGAACAGCGGCGCCACGACTGCCGCGGGCAGCAGCTGGATCAGGAATCTGCATGGGAATAGTTTGGGTTGGTTTGGGTTGATCCGCGTTTGGTTGCTGTGCTGGTTTGCTGGGCTGGTAGTACCACACGCTCATCTGTCCAATGCCACCCACTGTCACCCGATGACACCTTATGCTGTCATGGGATGTATCTTGTCGTAAGTGTATTCCTGTAATATGTGTTCCGTACCTGTAAAAGGAGGTGAAGAAGTCCAGGTTGCGTGATGCCACAATCAGTCCCAGGTAGTTATCCACTGCAGCTTGCAGGCGCTGCAGTCAAAACACAGTCAAACAGCCGCAGGTCGCAGACTCAACAGAGCTCAACAAAGCTCTACTTCAGCTCGCCATGCCCAGCTGCTGTTTGTGGGCTCACGGCAAAAGACGCACTTCCCTGTTACTATGCTGTGCTATAACATCAATGTCAAATGCGGGGCAGCTACTGTACCAGCGTACGGTGACAACATGTTCATAAGTACACCATGTACGTACACGTGTACAGTACGTCACCCCTGTACCAACTCACCGCCCCCAGCAGCGCCCGCTCGTCCGCTTCTCCGCGGTAAAAGGCCACACTCTCAGCGTTCTCCCGCACACGCACCTGGACGCACCCAGGGCCATTGGCCAGCAGTGCCATTGGCCAGCAGCAGCAAATCTCAGCAACTAGCCCATGGGCATGAGCTCAGAATGTTTGGCTGGGTGGCACAGGCGAACAGCAGCAGACTTATTAGACTCATATGACCCCCATGGCCAGACATTCTTGACAGCTACACAGGCACACAAAGAACCAGTCAGTCAACGCAGAAAATGTCAAACATTCTGTCCGCTTGTCAGTCAGTCAGTCAGTGCCAGGGAGGTCGCACCAGGCCGTAGCGCAAATCTGCCTCACGCGCCTCCTGGGCAAAGTTAAGGCCCACCAGGTCCTGGAGGACAACAGTGAGGAAGAGACAGGAGGAGTCACACAGAGAGTGTTAGGTTGATACATCAGCCACGACACACGCAAACACACAGAAGGAAAGAGGGGAGTGAAAGGGTGGGGAGCCTTAAGGAACACTCCCCCATGACCTGGAAAGATGGGATCATCTGCAGGGGACTCTATCTCTCCTGCCCACCTTGCCGATTAGGATAGATGCAGCCGTGCCTGTCGCTGAGTAGGCCAGCAGTGCCAGGAAAAGCGGGGGGTAGATGGAGTACAGGATGCCTGTGGTACGTGTGCGGTACAGCAGCAGTACAAGCCAGCACGGGTGCATGAGCAGTGTTGCGGCCGTAATAAGAGCAAGCATGAGAAAGGGCACGCACGTATGGGAGCAGCTGTGTTCAAACACTAGCAGGCTTTGAGACTGTGGGAAGGGGCCTCAATGTTGCACAGCAGCCTTGCACACCATGTGCACGTGTGCACTGCAAGGGAGCTGCCTGACATCATCCACTGAATCAGAAGCAGGTCAAGCAAGCCAGACGCAGCCAATCCCAGGTCAAACATGAGAAATGCCAGATACGCGCCTGAGAAAGACACCAGGTCGATGGTGGCGTTGAGCAGCGTGAGGGACAGAGTGACGGTGCTGTCCGTGAAGTTACTGCGATAAGGTGGTTCCAGAGTACAACCACCATACAGTTGCCGCGCAGGATTGCGTGGGTGCAGATCTCGAGAATGTCCTGGAGCTCTTGTATGGATGCATATACCAAAGAAAATACCAGAACCTACAATGTTAGGCGCTATATCCTTCGGTCCATGAGCAGGCTGCGTGTAAGTGCGTTCAATAGAGCACAACCAGCGGCAGGGCAGGAGAGCTATACCCTTCTACCCCTAGCTCAAAAGACAGCTCAAGTATGAAAAGTGTTGGTAACAACTCAAAAGGGATTGATGAGTTTGATGAAGGCAGCTTGAAGCTGTGCAGGCGGCACTCACGCAACATCGGATGAGATACGCTGATCAGGGTTGTCCACAGTGGCTTGTGACTGCAGGGCAGGGTCGGTTAGTGGATGTCGGTTGGGTGGGTGTGCGGAGGGAGCTGGTCGATTGGGGTAACTGAGTTGGGGCTGGTTTGGGGGTGGGGTGCGGTGCATTGGGGCAGGTGGCGTTCGGTGACACCTTCGGGGATGTGTGCTACACTATGTGCACACTGCACAGTGCACGTTGCACAGTTGTTGAACAGTGCTCAACAGCATGGCGCAACAGCCAGGTATCAGTGAGGTGATCGAGGTACGTAACAAAAAGCAGCGCGCCTGCAGCGTGTAGAAGGTGCGGCCTTCAAAGTAGTCGGCCATCAGCTGCTGCGTCATCCATGCGCGCCAGTCGAGCGCCAGCTTGGACTGTGGGCGTGGACATGCAGCAGACAACAAGAGCGCACGGCATTTCACAGGAGGGGCCGAAAGGAAGCCATCAGGCCACCCCAGACAACTGGACAACAGGCATCAAAACATGCCGTGAAAAACATCGCGAACATGCCATAGAACGAGTAATCAGACATGCGATATGAGCGGCCATGGCATGTCGAGTATCCTGTACTCAGAAGAAATGAGGCTGTAAAAAGCTGGATCGAGCATGACTACATGACCGCATGTTTGAAGTGACTGTGCTCAGGCTACAATGGCAGACCCCAAGCTGTCCAGACAGCTTTGCCTGCTGTTGGTGACAGCCTGGCAAGGCTGATCCATAATTTGCGCAGTATGGAGGCTGCTCGTGCTGCAGGTGGGCGTAGCCTGCTTTAGCACAAAGCGCTGCGGCCTGTGCTGGTTTTAAGCCACTTGCACCTGGAGCGAACGAGCATGGCCACAATGCCCTGCTAACTGGCTAGGCCTTGTGATCCCTTGCCAACACAAGGCACCCACCTGGTAATAAGACTTGAACACAAATACAGGAATGCCGATGAAAAAGGCACCCAGGTACTTGTACTGCAGCCAGGCACGTTCATGTGAGCCAGCGGCGGATTGTGTGATGAGCTGAGTTCACCAACCAACTGTGACAGCTGAGTTCAAGCTGAACGATTTGCACAGCACAGAGATTCCATGCACCAATGATGCATGGCGCTGCATGCTCCACGCTTCATGCTCCATGCTGCATGCGCCATGCATATGGCACACCCATTTGAATTCAGACACGAGCTCGCAGGTCTTCCTCTTGTGCTGTGCTCAGACAAAGGTTGGAGTGTTGCCCAGGGCCTCCCACAACTCACCAGCTGCATGTAGAACACCTCTTCATTCTTCTCACTCAGCGCGTTGAAAAAGTCACGGCCCAGAAAGTTGAACAACACACTGCAACACGGGTTGGAGCAACATGGGTTGCACGCAGGCAGCACAGGATATGAGCAGCACCACCCGCCCCATGGCAGCATGCGCGCAACCCCAAACCCGAGCCCTCAGCACACAAACGTTAGTTATTATCATTAATTTCGTGCACAACTGCACAGGTCAGGGCCGGCGGGCTCACACCTGACTCCAGTGGTGGCTAATGTGAGGCCCACCACACCAGCCAGCTTCCACCTGGCTGACCCACCGACCTCTGGGTCTGACCAGTATGGCAGCGTTAGCTGCGCATCATTTGAACCAGCCACACATCGACTGATCGAGCCAAGTACAAACATGGCACGGTTTGGTGCTCAAGCGGCAAGGCACAACGGGTGGCGGCACGCACTCATCCGTCACATGAGCCTCGCTGTACAGGATTACCTTGCAGTAAAGCTAGCAGTACAGTAGTGCCCTTCCGTGCGCAGATACTGACAGTGCTGCCGGCCCCTGCCACAGCCGGACAGCCCATGTGCCCTTTGCTCCAGAAGCACCCCCCTGCAGCACTCACCTTGCCCAGGCGCCTGTAGATGACTGCAAGGTCCGTGCTTGCACCTTCCACCTTTTCAGCCCGCTGCATTGCTGTGGAGGGGTCAGACTGCTGCGCCCCGCTGCGTACCACATGCTGCGCGCGGCGCCATGGTGCGGCCGCATGCGCACGGCCCATATGCAATCCAGGCACCAATGTGGGGCCTACATGGCGCCCCAAGGGAAGGTGCATCCCAGTGTGCCTGCTGCTAGTGCTAGCTGCCACGTGAGTGGCCAATGGCCTGCTCCTGCCCGACCCCTGTGAGATAGCACTTGGCCCAGTGAACGGCATCTTCAGTAAGTAATGCGTGACAAACGATGGCAACGATGACGGAAACCCTACAATCAACAACTCGTGCTTGGACGATATTAGCAAAGGCCCCAGGATTGCTTAGTTCTTGCAAATGTGGAATGCGATTTGGGATGCTCTTCTCATCCCTCGTCATCGGCTCCCTCATCCCTCACAGATCAACCGTTGTTGGCACCTACGAAAATGTGCGGATTATTCGTGAGGGCAACGTGGCATCAATTGTGACAATCTGGACATGTGCTGTTGGTGCTACTGCTGCACTCATGGATGCTAGTCTTGGCGAGCAGCCCCACGTGGAGAGTGCAGCCCCACATGTAGTGCATCAGCATGGTGCCCCAAGGCTGGCAGCATATCAAAAAGCAAGGAGCATGGCATGGCAGAATACGGTCAAATTACAGTCAGCACCATCGTCAGTGCAGCGCGGGCCAGAATCAGAATCATTTGGAATTGAGCGGGACCTTCATTTCGCAGGCCGGAACGCGGAAGGATACAATCAAATTCCCGGCCTACCACCAATATATTGACCGCCCGCGATTCACTCTTCGCTCCGTGACGCCCCACACATACACGCGCCGTCCAATCCATGGGTGGCCGCCCACCCCTCTGGTACAGCCAATCGCAGGTACACGTCACAGCCCCCAGGCACAGGACCCTCCGTCTCCCTGGTCCCAACCCCCTCGGCCCCCCCTATTCATGCAAAATTGCGACCTCGCATGCAATGCACGTGCCGTGCCCGTATGGTGCACTGATGCGGCCACTGACAAGTGTTAAGTACATGTGCCATCAAGCCACCACGTGTGGCGCCCCCGACTCCACTGACCCTGCGAGCCACCAGTGCGCCCTCAAATTCTCTCTGCGCGCACCTGGGAGCAACACCACGAATGTCTGAGCCGCCACACCGGCAAGAACAAATGGGAACTGGTTCAATCGTAAAACCATGTACACCCCCTCCACCACTGCTCACCACAAATGTGCGCGCAGGGCCCCACACGCACCACCCTGGCCTCACCGCCCTTACCGCATGGGCCCCTCGGACATCAGGCCCAAACCATGTACCAAGCGTCACGCAAGCACCACTAAAAACCTTAACCACCCCTCCATCATCCATCGTGGGGCATGGCACAGCCGCAGTACATCAAAAACCTGTGCATGGGCATGCAATGGGCGCTGGGTGCCACGCCAGCCGCCCCTTAGCGCAGCTGCGGGCGGCATTACCCTGCGCCCTTGCATGCCCCTCCCCTTTGAATCCCCAGATATCCCACACCAAACATCGTCTGCCTTATTTCCACAGCAGTTGAGTGAGCACGCCGCATGGCATGCGAGCGGCGATATAACCAGGCAGCACGCCTGGAGGCTGTCAGCTGCCCAGGCCACTGCTAGTGCAAGCCGTTGGCCTCCCCCTTGGCACGCTTTGGGGCCTCCTCCTCGGGTGCGTCCCGCCGCCACCCGTTGCGGTCCTTGCGTTCCGTGATCTGTGATCGGAGATGCATGTGTGGTCAGGTTTACGTTTCAGCATCAAGCATGCACGCCTTCACCAGGCACGCCCATGGCCGCTGCAGATTGGGCGTGCTGCATGCCTGTGCACAGCAGCGTATGATGCATAACGACATAAATGTGGCTGAAGCAGGGTATGCCGCGGCAGCATGCACGCAGCGTGCCGCATGTGCACGGTGTAGGAGCTCGCAACAAAATTAAGACAGCGGGCACGCACCTCAGTGCGCAGGAAGCGCAGCTCATCACGCAACCGCTCGTTTTCCTCTCTCAACCGCCTGTTCTCCTCCTCGACTGACGTGGACTTGCGCTCCAGCATCTGCGCCTTGTCTGCAATCGCCTTCTTTTCCTCCACCAGGTCCTGGATCTGCGGGTGTGCAGCAGACACAGAGCACATGTAATCAAGCGACATACACTTGCGCGGCTGATGGGTGCATTACAGCGCCCTGCCCTTGCCATGCTTCCGGCCCCATGCTGCTTTCCCATGTGCTATGCATGCACACCTCAGCCTCCAGCTTGCTCAGATGCTCCTGCTTCCTCCGCCTCGAGCGGCGCGCAGACTCACGATTTGATAGCATCCTGCGGGGACATCCGGCCCAGCAGAGGAAGTTTAGACCGCACGATGGTCGATTTTGATGCAAAAAGCCCGCCCACGTGCGCTGACTTGGCGCGAGGACAGCTGCACAAACACACGTACCTACGCGCACGCCGCTGCTCGCTCTTGTCCATACCGTCGCCATCGCTCATGCTGGCCGAGGTGGGCTGCTGCTGTGGAGTGGAGTTGGTCATCCGAGAGAGCTGGCCTAGCTGCCCTTGAAGTTGTAGTGCAGCAGCAGCTGCTGCCGCAGGATTGAGCTGGGCACCTGCTGCAAGAGGGTTTGCTGCTGCTGCGGACAGGTTCGGGACATGCGAAGAAAGGGCCGCATTGGCCAGATCACTTGGATTCAAGCCGACGAGCCCCGGAAGCCCTGCAGCTGCAGTGCATTGAAAAGAAGCGTCAGTCGCAGTCGCATGCAAGCGCCCAGGTCGCCCATGCGCAGCACTTGCCCTACCTGAGGGCCCCTCAAGCTTGACGCCCGCGCTCGCAGGCGGCATGACCGCTGGAGAAGAGGACGCAGCTGGTGCCGAGAACTGTGGTTGTGCAACCAAACGCGCCAGGAAGTCGAGAGAAGAGACACGTGGAATGCCGCCCAAACCAGCTGTGCCTGCCACGTCATGTGCTTGGAGCGACCCAGCTCCATGCCCAGAGGAGGGCGCAGTATCCAGCAGGCCCAAGGGAGGAAGTTGGCCAGTCGAGCCCGCAATTGCTGCCAGGTTGCTCGCGGAAGGAATTTTCTTTAAAAACTCCTATTTGATACAGGCGCAGCAGCAGGAATAAACACCAAGGTTCAGTACACGGTCCGGGGTAGCAGCGCAGGCCAGAGGTGCCCAACATGCTAGGGAAGGCGAATACCTGGAACGCCGCCTCCGAGTCCGTGCGTCCAATGCCCATGTTTGCAGAGTTCTGTAAGCGAAAAATACCGCCCACAAGGTCGTCCACACTCAAAGATTGTGGCAGACAGTGCGTACCCATGCCGAGACGCAACCAATGTGCATGCAGACTTCGTGTGAGTTGCAAAATTGCTCTAGCCCCGTCAGCGGGCTGACGTCAGTACTCGACAGTGAGAGGAGTGTGACCTTCCAACAAACAGACAGTTCGTGTGTGTAGTGTCTGTGTGTTTGTGTGTGTATGGCTGAAGAACCCTGCCTGGGAGAGCTGCCTTTGTGGCCTGCAGGTAGCCACCAAAGCAAGCTGCCTGGGTGTGCTGTGCTTGCACAGATCTTCACAAGCCAGCCGCCCCACTGTGCAGGGCGTGTGCGCAGGCCATGAACACATATGTTCTTCCTGCAGTTGCGCAGGAAAGCAGGTCAGCTGCAAGGGGGCCGCGCCCTCGCATGCAGGGCTGTGTGCGAATGGGCCTGCCTTATGCAGCAGACCTGCCCACTGTCACGACAGGAGGAATGTTACAGGTCCTTGTCACGGGCCACCACGTGGGAGCTGCAGGTTACCACAGCACACCGTGCACCTTGCATGCCTTGCAGAGGTGATTGTGGCTCATGGCTGTCATGAGCATCACTCAAAATGCCCGTCCCCGTCCACGCACCCTTCCCTCTCACTGCCCTCTGCCTCCTGCCCCTCCTCATCGTCCTGCAAATCCAGCACGGCTGCACGGCCCGTGCTTGAGAACACGCACGCTACACCTCTCGGCATGCTGGCTGCCAGCGGCGGCTGGAAGGTTGAGCTGCTGGCATACAGCCCCGCACACGTGAACGCACGCAGTCCATCAGAGGCCGAGCCGTCTGCGATGTCTGACACGCGTGCCACAGCGCCATGCGCCATGCAAGCATGTAACAGGGAGCTGCCTGCATCCTGGCCCTGCTCCAAGTCCACCAGCTGTAGGGGTGGCAGAGGCAGGAGCATCAACTGGCTCTTGCCACTGCCCCCTTGTTCTGGCCCCTCCCCATCCTCTGCCTCCTCTTCACGGTCCATGGAAGAGTGATGGTCCACGGAAGATGAACGGTCCTTGGCTGTCACAGCCCCGGCCGGCTGTGACGACAGCAGCAGCAGCAGGGAGGACTCGCGGTAGTGCGCGACGTCCAGAACGCGCAGCCCAGGGGGCAGTACCAGCAGCTGCGCCTCCACCTGTAGTGCCGGAGGCACACCTGTGGTACTGCCCTGGCTGGCCTTGGGGGTCATGCAAGCAACCAGCACCCCCTCCTGGCCTGTTGAGGCATCCCCTGAGACAGCAGACGTGTCCCAGGGGGTAGGCCCCGCCCCTGCACTCGCGGCATGCATGAGCGCTGGCGGAACATGTACTGCCACCGTACAGCCGTGGCCACCCACGTCCTCACTCTTCAGCTGTGACAGGTGTACTGCTGGCGGTACGGCTGTGCCGCCTGCGCTGCTGCTGCACGCCGGCAGCAGCATGACTTGGGCAGCTGGGCGGATGCTGGGGGATACAGCTGCTGTCAACCCGCCCAGGGCGTCTGCTACAGCCGTGCTGAGTGCTGCAACTTGCCGCCGCAGAGGACGTGATGGCCATGGTGCACAAGGCAGGGGCAGTGCAGTCGCCTCCACCCCCGCCTCAAAGGACCCCAGTCCTGTGTGGGCCGGCTGCCCCAGCTGTGGCACGGGAGCTGAAGGGAACAGCAGGCTGACCAACGCATGGATGTCTGACACGGGGATGGCTGGGTCCAGCGCCTGTGACGCCAGCTTAATATCAGGGTCCCACCAGCCCTTCTCCTGTGCGTGGAGGTGACAGTGCAGGCAGGTGGTGGGATGCCGGTACCTAACAGGTTCTGGAGGTGCTGTGCTTTATGACAGCGGCGGTGCATTGCGCCAAATGCCATGCAGATAAGTTGAGGGCATGAGGTGATAAGAAAAAGGCTGACGAAGTGAGCATGAGCCATTGCAGCGAGCAGAGATGCATTTGACACGTACTATCTAGCTGATCCAATCTCCAGGACCTGAGGGGGTGCTGCTTACCGCGAGGTCAGGACCGATGGCATCCCCCCTGAGCTGCCCCTCAATGAGCGCCAGCACTGCTGCTGTGTCTGTGCGCACACTTGCAGGGCCTCCCCCCGGGGGCGGAGGTGCCTCAGCCGCCGCAGCCGCTGTGTCCAGAAGCATGACTGCGAGCGCGCCCATGTGCAACACAGCAACAGATCCGAGCAGGGGGCATCAAAGAATGCATGCAATGCAATGCCTGTGTAGTGTGCACCATAACCGACTTAGCTTAGCCGTACACCATTGAGCAGCACAGGATTGTGAAATCGAGCCCTCTGCACACTTGTCCACGGTTGGTCGTCAATTAGTATGCGCTGTGATCCATCGGCATTGATGCCCTTGATGCTACTTCACTCTGTGTCCATCAGGCTGTGCATCAGTGATGCCCTACATAGGTGCTCACGGGGGCTCGCACCTGTCTTGAGAAGCCATGTGAAGAAGGCACGGTACTGGCCGCCGATGCGCGTCATGCTCACGCGCATCGTTTCGGCCTGCAGCCATGCGGCAGCTGCCTCCAACTCCGCGCGCCGGCAGGCCGCCTCCTGCATGGCATGCAGCCACCCACCCATGTCACTCTCTGCGCTGCTGCCTATGCCCTAACGAGGCATCACGAGGTCACAGCCACACCGCCATTCACATCATCTTGGACAGCCAACCGTGCACAAGGAGCGGCGACCATGGGTGAGGCAGCGTGATGCGCCGGCCTGAAGTAGGTTTGCCTAGTCGGCAGTGCGTCCATGCACAGTGCACACATAAGTCGACAACCAGGGCACCGGCTGTTTGTACGGGCAGGGGACCTGCCACAAAGCGTCCGGCCATGTGGGTGTTTCTACGCATGAGTTCAAGCCCACAGGGTTGGCCACTGGCCAGTCACCTGCAGCCCCAGCACCTCACATGCACCACCCATGGGTGCGGCTGCGCCCCGAAGCTCCCCGAGCAAGAAGACCGCCACCGACAGGGCTGGCTGCACCTGCAGCGCCCACCAGTGTCACAACATGATGTGTCAACACAACGCACGTAAATCACTCAGTCCTTGAAAACAAACAGATGACAGCGCTTGGGCCGCAAGGCAGCACCCAACCCGGCACGACGCAGCTGCCCCCAGCCAGAGAAATGAACCCATGTGACTCTGAAACGTTGAACCCGAGCCCTACACCTGCACTGCCTGCACCGCCTGCACTCCCGGCCCTGCAGCATGACAAGCCCTGCTGTTACAGCACCCCACCTGATCCAGCAGTATTGCGTGTACCGCCTGTACCGCGCCATCCACGACCTTGGCCAGCCGCCGCAGCCCATGCTCGGTGAGGGTGCCAAGCAGGAAGGCGTGCATGCCAGGGCTAACCTGCCCCGCAGCCAGCAGGCACAGCAGCTCCCCTTCTACATCTGGCTCATCCTCACTGCTACCGTCTGCTGCAGCTGTGCCTGTGCCCGTGCAGGACGCGTGATCCTGCAGCCAGCAGCAGCAGCCCAGAAGACAATAATGAGGCCCTGTGGTGGGAGATTCAGTGAGGTTCAGAGGGACCAGTGAAGCTCTCACAGGGCCAAATCGTCCTCCAAGGGCCTTGAGTGTAGCGCAAAACGTTTGCCTGCCTGGCTGGCATGACATTTATGACATACGCCATCACATTTGACATCACACATTCACGACCCACCTGTAGTGCCTGCTTTAGCTGGTCTATGCGTTTGCCCCAGTCAGTCATGGCTGTGGCCCACTCCTTAGACGCAGAGGCCAGGCCCTGAGCAGCCACTGCATGGCATGCACAGAATTGAGGAAAGGCAGGAGCGGGGCGTGTTTAGGAGGCTGCGGCTCAAGCAGGCACTTACAAGCTCGCCAAGCAATCTAACTGACGGCGAGCACAAAAGGGATCAAAGGAGAAGACAGAAGAGGATACAACAAGAGGAATGACACTCACTCTCCAGCATCTCCCTCAGCTCTGAGCTGAGCACCGACAGCTGCAGCAGCTCCCCACGCCGCATGTGCAGGCAGCCAGTCGCATGCAGCACCGCATGCAGCGCGCCTGAACCAGCTGCTGCTGAAAGCTCGCCCTCAGCTGAGCCGCCAGCAACCTGGCTAAGGGTGAAGAGGTGGCGCATGTCCCGCGTGAGGTACGCCTGGGCCTCAACTGCTGTACTGCCTGCTGGCCCGCCCGTGGGTGCCGTACTGCCGCCTGCCCCAGCCCCCTCAGCCTCCACATCTTTCTCAGCCTTGCCTGCTGCTGCAGCAGTAGCAGTGCTGATAGAACTGGGTATTGCGGCTGCAGCGGCAGTGGGCAGCCAGGCGACTTGGGACCGGCCTCCTGCACACAGCTCCACAGCTCCTGACGCAAAGGTGATCACCATCATGCCCAGCGCCTGCAACCATAGTAGTAGTAACAGTTACCAATCTTACAATGTACATGGTAGTTCCAAGATGTATGCAGCCACCACAGGGTTTGTGGTGGACACAGGTTGGCAAGAGCCGACCCCATGCCTTGCACCATGCACAGGCTGAGCAAGGTGCACCACATAGTGCCAGCTGTTGCTTTCATCGACGAATATGACATATGGACATACATACATTTCATTGACAGTAATGGGCATTAATGGCATGGCGCAAGAGTAGGCAAGGATGAGCAGCCAGGACACTGCTGTCCAGCAGCTGAGGCGGTCCAGGGGTGCGCGGCAGGAACGGAGCTCTGGGTCCCAGGCCGTACCTTTGGAGGTGTGGGCCACTCTTTCTTGGGAGGCTGCTGTGTGATGTCCAGCTGTTGGCCCTCAGGGGTCCCACTGGGCACGCCACTGCCCGAGCCTTTGGCATCCGCCCCAGCTGAGCCATGTGGCGGTCGGCTGAACAAGCGGGCGTGGCGGTAGTGGAAGAGCTGCTGGTATGTGGATTTGGGGGTGGCTGGTGTCAGGCCTTCGACCCAACTCAAGTGGGCGACCGCGCCTACCTGGCCCCCGGCAGGTACCCTAGCACCCCTGCTGCTAGGCCCCAGGCCCAAACTGTGCTGCGGCTGGGCTGTACTGTTGCTGCTGGGCGCTGTAGGTGTCCTGCGCACCACGATCTGACACTTTTCAACATCATACACCACGGCGGTGCCATCTGCGTGGCCCGTGGCCAAGAGCTTGCCTGCAGGGCATGTGCAGTGGGTCACGCCCCACATTGTCAAGCATTAGCACAATGCAGCATCACTTGTGGCACATTTATCCAGCAGCGAGGGACCAAGCCGAAGGGGTGCTAGATGTGCATTGTGCAACCTGCACGCAAGTCGGGGTCTCCATTCACCAGCTGACAGCCATCCATGTGAACAGCAGGGTAGCTGCATGCTCACCGTCTGGCCGCCAGCACATGGCGGTGACTGGGGTGTCAAGGGATGCAGTCCACAGCTTCTGCCAGCCAAGTCGGTGGATGCTCAGCTGTCCATCGTGTGTTACAAGGGCCAGCAAGTCCATGGTGGGGCACCAACAGCCCATGACAGCCTCGCTGTTGATGGGACCATCGTGCAGCACGCTGAATGCCGAGCGTGTGCGCAGCGGAGCTGCATTAGACACAGCACCTGCTGCTTGGGTATGCTGCATGGTGCTGCGGCCTCCACTGGCAGTGTCATGCGATGTGCATGCCAGGTCCTGCTCCTCCTGCTCCTGCACCACCTCCTCCATCGACTCGTCCGACTGCTCCATGTCCGAGCCCAACATTCGTGCGGTGGTGCTGCGCACGGCGACGCTGCGCACTGAGATGGCCACGCAAAGTTTTCAAGTACGGGAACCTGGGCTTCTTCACTAGATCATGCTCGTTCAATGTTAGAACCAACTAACCAAGAGCAATTCATGAATCTATGTAGTAAAATGTGCACTTGTCATCTTTTAGTCCGAGATCAGTTTCAAGTTACCGCGTGCGCTCATACTGGACAGCTGGCGGTGAGCGCCATTGAGCAGTCGCAATGATTTTGACTTTGGTAAAGAAAGGTCACATTTTCTTACATGCCCAAGGTCCATCCATATCCCAACATCAGTGCCTGCTTGTACTTCAGGGTCTGAACACCAGCGCTTGGTTTTGAACCATTGCTTGCCCTTTTCAGGGCACACATGCCTATCTACTTGTGCACACCATCTGGCTCAAATCAAGCCTGTCCAAGGTATGCATACGTGTGTGGTTTAGTTCCGCTCAATGTGTGAGCTGCTGTGCAGATCACCACAGCCCCCCTTGTCATTGCATCTGTCTGGTGCTGGTGCAAGCAGTGTGCGATGCTCATTGCCACGCTGAACCTTCCGTCCTATTATCTAGCATACCATACAGCACACTGCATATCGCAGCCGCTTGTGCACCAACCACGAGGCAGGCTCAATTGCATTCTGGCACGCCTGGCATCATACAGACCACATGGCACGCATTCCATCACCCCCCCTCCCTTTGGTACTTCCTGTGTACCCGCACATCACAGTGCTATGATCAGTCCCACATGCGTGGGCACTTGGATAAGTCACGTGTGGTCCCACAGCACATCGCACCCCCTGGCACACTGTGTGTGATACTAGACCCCAGCAGGCACTTGTAGCAGCTGGGAGGGTGGAGCCCATCAAGTGGGCTGTGAGAGCACAGGTGTGCAGGGTGTGGCTCCTCTGGTAGCTCTGTGTGTGTGGCAGTGGGCAGGGTGTCAGGCTCCTGACTGCTCATCAGAGAAAGAAACCGGCACCATCCTGAGGGTACAGTAACAGTAAAAATAAAAGTAACAATAACACCTGCAATAACACGGCTGATAACACGGCCAGAAATCTGTGGGTATGTAAACATGGGGAGTAACGGTTCTGCAATTGGTATGAAGGTGCAGGACGTGCAGGTATGAGACCAGCTCGTGATGCCCTGTTGTCCAGGTGGTAGCACGACTCCATCCCCTGAGCGACCAACAGTGTACCATGGCACCACTGCGGCAGCAACCCAGCTGCACTGCTGCAGCAGATCCCTGACCCCTGGCCTATGACATGGGTATGCAATCGTAGGGTTTGGGGTCCAAAAAGTAACATTACGAATATAAACTCCAGCCACATGCTCCAGCCCTGAATTGGCCACGAGCGAATATGCGCACCCTCGCCAAGCTCATCAGCACCGCATGCCATGAAGCGCTTGAATTCCTTATCCACCTGTGACCATATCCAGCAGCAGGTACAACATCAGTTTCAAGAGCAGGCTCAGGCATGCAAGTTCAGCAGCAGGCTTTGTCAAGCAAGCAGGCTCACAACGTCCAAGATCAATGTAGATAGTCGCTCAGTGCAGAGCGATAGTCCCACGAGGCTTCTCAGGTGTTCACATGGCCGTTCAGCTGCCCCATGAGCAGCAAGCATGAAAGCTATTGAGGCGGGAACCTGCATACTCAGGATCACAAAGGCACTAGGCATAGTTGGGCAAGGAACAGCAGTCGAATGAGAGCATGAGCTGCTAAGGGGCGCGCCTTTGAATAGTCCTTGGGGTCAACATCCGGGTGGTCCACCTTCATTCGCAGCACCTCCAGCGTAGTCTCAAACGCGTCGTACTTGCCTGCAGTACAGCAGTACAGCCATGTGGGGGCGCAGTACGGCGGTCGGGACATTGTGTGCCATGTCAGCTTGCGAGCGCACAGGGACTGATGAAGGCGACCAGCGCAGCGAGCCAGCGACTACGGGTGTAACAGTTTTGGGTGCAACAAGAACCATTTAGAAAAGTACGGAAGTATGAGGAGGTCTTCTGTAGCAAGGGGCAGTACAAGGGAGCATGTTAAAACAGAAAAGATGAGCAGATCCAGACCAGACTGCGGGCAGCCAGGTGCGCTCACCTGACTCGCCCATGAAGCCCCCTGTGATAGACGAGTAGACGAAGTGTTGCGCCGCGCATGACAGCGCGCGCTGCATGCGTGCCAGCTTTGCGTCATCAATCGCGTCCAGCAGCTTGTGCAGGATCGGGACGTCCCGCTCTGCTGGCTGCGGGCAGTACAGGCAATACAAACCGTACAAGTGGCGCATGAAGTACGCACATACCCACACTTGAGCCACAGGAAGCTGTGTGCCTGGACACATGAGCCAGGAAGCTACTGGGTGGCTGGATACCTGTTCTTCATACATGAATGCACTTACGCTCTGTCAGCAGGAGCTGGCTGCTTTGGTTCTGCTGGCTCATCAAAGCTCGCGCGATGCAGCACACTGCACACCGGGCCCCAGCCAACATACCTGCAGCCCAAACTGTGTCCAATCCAGCTCTGGCTCAAATGGCTGCAGCACGTGGTCCCCTGCAGCCAAGCAGATATGCACGAAAGCACTGACTACATCACATCACAACGAACAACGGTGGGCTCAGTCCATCATCATCGCAACACAGCAAATAATGATGGGCTACATGGACCAAACTCGCCAGCCAGTGTTTGAACACTAGTGGGGCTCTCGCACACCCGTAGGGCCAAAGCTCGGTCATGGCACTACAGATGCACAAGTCCAGCAGTACGAACTGCACTGCCAGCAACACAACGCACCGATGGTTACTGGCAGGCAGCCCATGAAGGACACGATGATCTGGCGCTGCCCATGGCCACCACCCAGCGGGGCCAGGCAGAACTTAGTGCGCTTCAGCGCCTTGTCATACCTAACATGTGGGCAGCCATGAAATGAAAAACGTAGCTTAGATGAGAACAACCATCACGACATGACTAGGCATTTGTAAACCAGCAAGGAAGGATGGTCCCAGATAATTGACGGCCGTGCATTTAAATGCGCAGGGGCATCAGCTGCCATCAGACAAACCTCAACCAATCCCATGCCATGCACAAGGTGCTCCTTTGCACAGTGTGCAGAGCTGCAATGCACACACACACCGCCGTTCATGAAGCACCACTTTGTAGCCGGTGCGGTTGTGGTGGTAGTAATGGACCTGGCGAACAAAAGTGAGCGTGGTTGTGTGAGGTGTTTGGAGTGTCACACGTGTTCCGGGCTGCTTTGGCTTGCTTTGTGTAAGCGTGGTCATTCCTTTCATTCTTGTATGCCCAGCCTGCTCAAGGCAGGCCGCTGGCAGCACCCACAGGCACTGCCACTTGGCAACGCAACCCAGCAAGGCGGGAGGTAAACAGCACCCCCGCATGATTTCCAGCACCCACCGCCTGTCGTACACCGGCTGAGTAGCCACGGGGGTGGCCGCAGTTGTAGGGCCATGGCTTTGAGGGGTCCGGCTGCTTGCGGTCGCCACAGATACGGCCAGCAAAGAAGAATGTCTGCACGGCAGAGCAAGGCCAATCAGTCACAGCTGGTGCCATGAGAGGTGGAGCAGTGGCACAAGTGAGCTGCACCCTGGATAGCTTCCCACACTCGGATAACCTGCTCTTGATTCAGAAGATTACTTCAGCCCAAGATTGTGGGTTCTGTGATTCTAGTCACTCCAAATTACAGCACACGCACCTCACTGCGGACGTCCTGTGAGCGATTGTAGTTGTAGTGCAGCGGGGAGTCAACCATGCCAAAGTGCTTGAAGTGGCCTGGGCTCACATACCTGAGACCCACGTACAGGTAACAGGTCTGAGGTAGATGATCCCAACAAGAAGATGACAAGAATGTGTGATCATTATGAGGCAGCCAGCATCTAGTTACATGAGCAGCTAAACAGCTGCAGGGCCTGATGAAGGTACACGCCCTGAGCAGGAGAAGCAACCACCCTAGCGGCGTGGCAAGCTGCAGCATCGGCAGCAGCTGATTCAATTGTTGGCCTTGCCGGCCACACGAGCTTGCAGAGAGCAGGGCACACGTTTTCAAGGTTGGATGTCACAGGTCACGGCTTCGCACTCACACAGGGATAACGATGTCACGGCCAGGGCGATGGGCTGCATCCCAGTCAGCATACTTGTGGTACCTGCGAAACCATCCAGATGTCACACATATAAATGGCAGATTCAGGCAAACTCGACTGCAGGCCACGACAGCACAGCAGTAAAGCATGCAGGACAGCATCTAGATCCATGCTGCTAAAGACGTTCAGGCAGGGCTGACCGCGGATCTTGAGCAACATAGGACACACTTGTCTGTCATGGCCGCTGTGGTGGGTGTTGATGATAATCAGGAGGTGCTGGCAAACAAGCAGGGCAGGCGGAACAAAGGCAAGGGCTAGAGCAAGGACAGGGGCAAGAACAGTGGGAGTGTTGGACTCCTGTTGCTGCAGCGCACTTGTACAGGCCCCAGTGCGTCAGCCATGTCAAGTTCTGTGCCAAGGCCATCGTTTGCAGCCCAGCCTCACGCATGCCTAGGTCACCTGTGCGGATGTTTTGGACACGAACCATACAGGACTTAGAAAGAGGATGACAGATGCAATTCAATGAGCCAGAGTAAACACAATGACCAGTCAGTGGATGGAACAATAGAGGAGCGTTTTCTAGTGTTGTCCTGCCCAATAGTATATGTTCATATCTAAATGCCCCGTGCCAAGCATTACCACCAACCAGCAAGTGCACTGTGCCTGCATTCTTTTACCGTGGAGCACAAAGAACCGAGTATCAGAGTATGCAAGATGTGCCTGTGGAAACCATAAACCCCCCCACGCACCAGTGTGAATGACAGTGTGCCTGTGGCCTTGTGTTTGATTCCACCACGGCCATTTGTACTTGATGTACTCAATCGCAGCAGGTAGAAGCTTCTGGTCACCCATGCCGCGCTGCCGGATCTGCAGCCATCAGAGTGATTGTCGTGTCCTGCCTCACTCAATGGCCACACACCTACGAGACCTGACCTATTGAGCACAGCGTGTGGCACGTCAATACCAGAGCCACTCCAGCTGGCAAACACAACCTCTGTTTAAGGCCATGCTGAGTAGAATGCCTGGCGCAATGCCAGCTGAACGGTCAACAAAACGTTTGTGAAAATTGCCTGAAGGCTGGTATCAATGTATACTAACTAAGGTAAAGGGTAGGATGACTGAACACAAGCCGTACCGGCAGGAAGTAAATATCTGCCTTGTCACCATCCGCGATGCGTGCCCCGCTGGACAGGAGCCGCTGCCAGAACAGGTTGTGCGTGGGGCGATCGAGCCTCCTGTAGTTCATCCAGCTCGTTAGCTCAGGAGGCAGCTCGTACACATACACCTGCACATGCACATGCAAATCACGCAACATTATGAACAATTCTGCAATAGCTTGGAAGGACGAACCGGATCAGGCATTTCAATACTGGGCGAAATGCAAGCAAGCGCACACCAGGCCCCTGCTTATTATGACTCCGTGCGGCTGATGGAGATAAGCAGTGGCCTGGATATTGTGTTGCTGGATGACTGCTTCCTAGTCCCAGTTCGATGCGTATGACAACATGGTATGCAATTGAGCTATGGCATTGTAACGGTGCTGCTGGACCGTGTTCTCGCACGCACCCAGGGCCGCTTCTTGCGCGTCTGCCACCCGCTGCCTGCCAGCAACTGGGGCTTCCCATCCTCATCCAGGGACAGAGAGCAGTCAGCGCCATAATGGCCTGCAGATCGTGGTGTTACCAAATGTCTTGTCAAAACATGCTCGGGCCCGCAGTTTGTGTGGTGTTTGGAAGCTGTATCAATGATGCCGTGGTCCTCATCCCGCACTGTACAAAAGGCTCACGAGGCAGAGGCTCTTTTGTTTCTTTCAGTTCACAACCACACACATCACACGACTTCCACTTCAACAGCACACCAAGTCAAATGGCTTCAAGCAGCAGATCAACCGCACCCGGATTGCAGTGGCAGAAGCCAGAGACGCAGCGCCCACGCTGGTTACAGTGGTTCAGGCACGGGTGTGTCTCCTTGACACAGTCCTTAACTGTGGGGAACAGCATTTTGCTGCACCTGCACAGGGCCAGCCAGTAGCAAGTCACAATTACATCAGCAGCATCCTCACTTGCACGTGGGACGGGCAGTGTAGGGGCACAGCATGCCTGCTGTACAATTATACTGCCCACTATGTGTTCGCTCGCGGTTGTAACGCTGTACCGCCTCACAGCTTGCCATGCCAGTGGCTCTACAAAGAGACAGGCCAGCCCCAGATGAGAGGATGGACAGAGGCCCAGCAACCTTGGTGTTGCAGCAGCTTGGAAAAAGGTTGGGGGGGAGGTAGGAAGGCTGAAACAGGGGAAGTACGAGGTACGAAGCAGGGCAATCTTGGCTCGCAGGCACATACCAGATGTTCATGGTGCGCGAGTCTGCTGGGGTGCTGCAGTCCTCTCCACGCATGTGCTTTGGGCAGTCACACCTGTAGGTGATGATGACAGCCCAGACAGTGACTGACCAGGGACCGAAGCTATGGTGCAGTCCAGCGGCTGCGTGAGCAAAGGGAGGGTGTGACCATTGATGCCCAACAATCCTGCTGTGGCTCAGGCTGTGGCTGCCGGCTTAATCTTTTGTGCGTGTACCTGCTCCACGCACCTGCCCAGCTCCTCATTGCAGGTACCAAACTCTGTACAGCGGGGCAGGCACTTGGATGTGCGTGCAGGTGCCTGTGGTGTGCGTTTGGCAGCACCGCATGCCACGCTTGCATGCAGTTCACTCCCATGTGAACACATGGTGCAGAAGGCCATGCAAATCCGGCTGCAGCTGCGGCTCAGCTCCAGGACGGCCACAATCGAATGCGTGGGATGATGAAGCGAGCATCCAACCTGCTGGCGCCTGCAGCTGTCTGTAACTTGCAGTCGCACATCTGTCAGAACCCACCTCGACAAGAGATCGATTCTGTGCATACACCACAGCTACTAAAGCAGCTATGATAGCTGCGATCTGGATGGCTCTGGGCATCTTGCTCACATTGTGACTTTGCTGATGCCCTGCTTGTGGAAAATATGTACGGGAAGACGCGCTCGCGTGGCTGCTACACAGACGAGTCGGGGCCAATCTGTCCTGGCACCCCGGTATGACCTGGAGTGGCACTCTTGATGTGCGGATGGGTGTCAGGGCTGCGGCATTGCATCAATTATGACAAATCGTGCCGGCGTTGTGGAGGTCCTGAGAGGCCTGGACCTCACGTCTCCAGGCTCCACTCATGTTTGGCGCGTCCAAAACATGTCGCTGGCGGCAGTGCCGCCTGCAGCCCACGGAACCTTCATGGCTGGGGACAGCTACGTGAGTGCACAAAAAGCAACCGTTATTCCAATCGGGCACAAGAGTGCTGATCACCACGATCACCGCCTGACCGTGAGCTCTGGCGTATGATGTCACGATCAGGTGGTTCTGCACATCTTCAAAGATGACTTTGGCACCAAGCGCAAAATATACTACTGGCAAGGGAAGGACTCTAGCCAGGTAAGTTGATGCTGGCAGGCTGCAGACTGGAAGGGCAATGCCTCGTGTGGGGCGGGTGCACGCAACAACCATGCTTACATGATGCATGACGCAGCAACCAAGGTCACTCGCACTGGTCGAGGCATGCACAGTGGGCAGCGGCGCACGCATCCATACTTTTCAGGGCCAGATTTTGCTGCTGCAGGAGGGGCTATGATATGGGATTGCGGTGTTGCGGGCACGGAGCTGCCATGCGTTCATGCCCTACATTATCATACCTCTTCAGCCTATGCCGCTAAGGGCACACTACAACAAGACCATTACTTGCACGTGCCCTGCTTGCCCCTAGCCTGCCCTTAGAAAATGGAGCAGATGTTTGCTGGGATGTTTGGTTTTCAGAATGTGTGTTGCCTGCTCTCACACTTCACAGGACGAGAAGGGTGCAAGTGCTATCCTGGCACAGGCCATTGATGATGAGCTGGGTGGTTCCCCCATCCAAGTGAGGGAGGAGCAGGGGCAGGAGAGTGAGGAATTCAAAAAGGTGTGAGAGGAGCAAGCTGGGGAAGGGTGGGGATGGACTGGACAGGGCTATGTTGTTGTAGTCAGGTGTACGGCCTGTACAGATGCCTTGGAAAGTGCTGCAGTATGCCATACCAGCATCCTTGCTCCAGTGCAGGCTGTGCCAAAAACACAGGAACCTGAACACAGGAAGAGGTTACGTAGCCGTGATCGGTGCACATCAGTGTCTGGTAGTCTTACCCTCCCCCCTGCCTCCCTCCTTTGCTGTGGCTGCCACCACCACCACCTAGAGCTGTGGCTGCAGCACAGCCGCTGCGAAACCCGTGCCCAGCTGAAGTGCGAGTTGCCACACGCCTCACAACCGTGTACCAAGTAATGTGATTGCGCGTCACTGCTTGTCATTCCCGTAATCCTTTGTCGTGCAGCTGTGGTCTGGCGGCCTCAATTTCCGCCAGGGTGGTGTGGCGTCAGGCTTCAAGTCGGCCGCAGCAGCAGCCAAGGGCTCAAGTGCGAAGCTCTTCATTGTTAAGAGCCCTGCCAAGACCAGCGTGCAGGTGCGGGCCCCTGGGAAGAGTGTTACACTACTAACGCACGCAGCCATGGTTTGAAGTAAGTGGTCACTGGGAGGCTTTTCAACTCATGGATCAGGATAAGAGGTCTTTTCCCGGGCCAGGGCAGGGGCAGGCGCAGTTGCTTGTAAACAAATACGTTGCAGTGGTGGTGATATGCTGATTCGCACCTTCTCTGGAATGCACGCGCACTCGCGCCTGGACACGGTACGCGTGTTGCAAAGACGTGCGCACCATAGTGCGCGTGCTTACCTTTCCAACCGCAGGACAGGAGCTTGCATACTGCAGCATGTTACACCTGTAAAGTGCCGTGTTTGACGGGAATGCAATGCCTTGCTAAAGATGGCACTAAGCACCTCGTCATGGTCAACACTGGGCACGTACAGGTGGTGGAGGTGGCAGCACGCGCAACCTCTCTGTGCACCAACGGGTCGTTTGTGCTGGATGATGATGTGTCGCACACGCTCTTTGTGTGGCACGGCGCGGCAGCCAACCTGCGAGAGAAGACCAAGGCGCTGGACACGGCCAACGCATTCCGCTCCAACCGTGGCGCCATGCGGGTAAGGAGTTCGATTGGAGGTGGTGGTTAAGGGGCGCTTGGAACTGGATTCTGCTGGGGCTGGCTGGGTATAACTTGGCAGGCTATAGAAGAGGGGCCAGGGTGTGTGGGTGAGTGTTGGGGCAGGGTGGGGGGGGGGTGAAGGTGGAGGTGGGGTGGGGAAACGGGGTTTCGAAAAACGGGTTTGGAAAAGGGGGTCCGACCAAACTTGAACGGCTGGTGCTTGGGGGTGAGGAGCTTGCGACTTAGGGCTTTGTGAACTGATGACCACCCTTAGCGCAGACAGCAGCCAATGCTGCGTGGTACCAGGCCAGACGATGAGCTCAGAACTGGCGGATCTTGGCTTCTTCAGCATGTCACCTTTTCTTGTACCCTCCACACGACGCTCTTTCTGCCCTCAGCTCACGGTGCTGGATGAGGACGACGTCACCAGTGGTGATGCCCTCAAGTTCTACGAGCTGCTAGGGGAGGCAGACCCAAAGGCGGCTGCTGCAAGCATCAAGGCAGTGGAGGGGCTGCCAGAAGCGGCAGGTGAGGGAGTTGGTGCAGGCCGCTATTCTATTATCGGCAGGTTCGAACAGACAAAACTCGCAACTAGCTTTGGTTGGTGGCGCTTGCGGATGGGGTTGCAGTTGCGAATCTGCAATCAGTAGGGGAGCTGGCCCAAGTGCTGTGCCCATCAAGGCCTGCTTTTCATCATTCCTTGCGCCGTGCGTCCCTGAGCTCTTGCCTCAGCTGATTCCTTGCCTCTGCTGATTCCTTGCCTCTGCCGACCCGCCGCTGAGCCGTTCACATTACATCCTTCCTTAATGCTACCCAGGCCCGACCTCCCCTGGCAAGGCTACAGGTGGCGGTGCAGCTGCAGCCCCCCGGCTCTATGCTCTGAAGCCCAGCCTCAAGGACCTGGGCTCTCCCCCCTCACGGTGAGTGAGCCAGCGAGGCCGTGGCTGCTTCGCCAAAGATAGCTGTGGTCTGATCCGTTCATCTGACTGTCCTCTAGGATGACTCATAGTGACAAGCACACAACGCTGGCCACAACTAGCAGTATGACTGCTGCAATTGATCGGCCTGCTGCAAGGGGAGGGGGGGACTCATGGCTTCACTTTGTTCACTGCCACCCTGTGCTTGGTCAGGACCTGGCTGGTTGGCCGGCCTGGCTTCTCGATTGCATGAAGCAGAGCACAACCAGCCATGACTCCAATGCTGATGAGCATGAACCAAATGAAAGCTGCTGCATGCCCCATAGACAGGCCCGCGGTTTGTTTTCTGTTGTCCGTGTTCTCCCTCGGCCGTACGTCCCTTGGTCAGCTGAATCCCTCCTTGCTCAATCCATCCAACTGCAGTGCGCACCTGGACTCTGTTGGCCAGTTTGGCCTAGTGGCAAATGGGCAGGTCTGGGTGTGGGCAGGCACCAAGGCAGGGCCAGCAGACCGCAAGGCTGGCGATGAGCTGGCGTCATCAGTTGGGCTCAAAGGTGCGTGTGTTGTTCCAGGTTACAGCATGCAAAGTAGACCTCATGGCTAGGACTGGTAGGACATTGTCTGGTAGATGACAGCTGGTTGGTGTGGGCTTTACTGGGCGGATGTCTCAGCCAATTCCATTCAGCCCAGTCCACACCAACCAGCTGTCATGAACCAGACATTGAGGGTGGAGCATCCGCAAGCAGCTGGCATGGTAAGGCTCACACTATGCCCTGGCATGGCACGCAGTATGCCCTGGCTGTGCTGCATGACACCCTCCATCACAGCCAGGCTGCCAGGCAGCGAGACTGTGACATGTCCTCACTCCCTTCATCCACACAGGCGCAGAGGTCAGCCTGGTGAAGGAGCATCTGGAGCCGGGTATCTTCTGCGCCCACTTCCCAGGTGCGTACCACATTGTACATGAATACTACCTTGATTGTTGCCCCAGACCGCTACCATAGTGCCTACAGTTTGTTTGCACGTACTGGCACACACGAGGTGTCCTGACAGTCTTCTGACCATTCGCTGTGCCGCATGCTGCTGGTGACCCCACTCTGCAGACTGGACGCACGCGGAATACGCAGCTTTCAAGTTATACGAGGCCTCCAAGGCTCACACTGGTCAGTTGCAACAAGTCTGTGGCGAGAGCGGCGCTTTCGCACAGTTTTCTTGCTCTGTGATGTGCCGTCAAGGACGCTCTGCCCGGTGTACCAAGCTTCCCAAGCACACACACCGGATACACCATTGTCACACCCTGCTGCTGGGTCAGGCTGGCCGTGTTTGCCTAAGCTTCGTTCACCATGTTTGACTGGTTTGACTGCGCAGGCCCTGCCCCCAGTTTGGAGGAGATGGATGCAGAGGCGATTGCTGCGAGCATGGTGTCGCAGGCTACTGCTGCCATTAAGGACGCCACCCCCCCGGCTGCGGCTCGCACACCCCCACCACAGGGCAAGCTCACGGTGCGCTCAATATATGCTCCCATGTAAAGTCTATGATGATCCTGTGAGCAGACCTGTGAAACTGTGATGATGGAGCCTGCGCTGGGCCAGTTTCCGTACTGGCGCCACCTTGCTGCATGCTGCCACCGATGTAAACGCTCTGTACTGCTGACACGTGATACTGCATAGTGCTGCCAGACCGTACTGATCTGTGTGTTCTGCGTTCTGATTGTTGTCGTACTGCAGGTGTGGGTGGCGCGCAAGAGTGAGCTTGAGCTGGTGACTGACGGGCAGACTGGGAACTTCTTTGATGGCGAGGCGTACGTGGTGCTGCACGAGTACAAGAATGCACAGGGTGGGCCGTTTCTTTGACCGTTGCTTTGTCCATTTGATGGTTGGTTTTGCTCTGGATTTTGCTCCCACCTGATTCCTTTGCTTGTTGTGTGCGCGGGGTTTGCAGCTTCATCTCTTGCCCTCTGCTCTTGGAGTGGGCTGCTTGGCATGTCTAATCCACCTACATCAAATACTGACCAACGCCACCACAGTACATGTGCTCCCACGCCACAGCCATGTCTCATATGTGTAACTTTGCACGGGTGGTGGCCGTGGAGCTCACGCACATGTTGCTATGTGCGCAGGAGAGGACCGCCAGTCCATCTACTTTTGGCAGGGCCGCCACGCCACCCCCCTGGAGCAGGGCACTGCCGCACTGCTGGCCACCAACATGCACAATGAGCAGTACAAGGGTGCGCACGCGTGCATGCACACCGGGCTGTACTGCACGCCCTGCATGTACTGTCCTGTACTGCCTCCTGCTGCTCTGCCGTGTACTGCCGTGTGCTGTGTTGCATGTACTAAGCTGCCCTGAACTGTGCTGTACTGCTGGTTTCTGAAGATCTAGGAATCCTGCCTGTTTGGTGCTGCTTCCGTGTTTGCTCAGTGTGCATGCAGCTATCATGCAAGAGCCACACATGCATGTGCCTCGTAGGGCTCTGTACCACTGCGCCACCATGTCATCAACATGTAGTCTCTTCATTTGATCCCATCTGCCCGCTGAATATGATTGGATATGCAGGCACGTCTGTGCTTGTTCGTGTGGCCCAGAACGCGGAGCCATTCCACTTCACTTCTCTGTTCCAGGGCACACTGTGCGTGCACAAGGTACGAATGGGATGCAGCATGTTGCAGGGATTCAAACACCGTGATGGATGGCACCTGCAATGGGCACTGCATATCACCCAGATGTTCAGCACCATTTCGGCTTGCTGGTGGTCATGCCCTTGAACCTAGCAGTTGCAGCAATTTTTGCTGTGCTTGCAGCACTTGCTAGCGGTTGCAATCGCTACAACCAGTGCTGCGGTTGTAGCGCTTGCTGCAGCAAGTGGTACTGTTGCTCATGAATGTGGATAGCGCCAAAACAATGTTGTGTGCATGCACAGGGCGACCTGGTGCACATGGGAGGCTCCACCCCCACAGGCACACGCCTCTACCAGATCAAGGCTGAGTCATCAGAGAGCGTGCACGCGGGTGGGTGTGCTACCTGACAATGGGTTAGCCATTCCAAGCTGTTAATTGCCAAGTTTGGCCTGGTAAGGCTGGTATCATCCTCTCATGTGGTATCATCCTATCTTACGCGGTTAGGTCATGCACCGATCCTGTCCTTTCCGGCACCATTATGATATAGTACAATCACCCTGACATATGGCTTGCATCGATTTTTGTTTTACCCAAGCGGCTGCTCTGGCACTGGCGCCCTGACCCTGAATCTCAAACATCTTTTAACTCCTGCCTCAAGCTTTGATCCCCACCTGTGGCTGGCCTGGTCCAACAGTGGAAGTGGAGCGTTCACCTGCGTCCCTGAACTCGGGAGACTCCTTCGTGCTGAAGGTGCGCTACCAGCATAACAATAATAATAACACGGCGCTACCAGCATGTTCCTCAGATAATGCACTGCTGAGCCAGCACACAGCGATGGTTGGGTGATCAGCAGGCAGGGCGGTGCCACCAGTTTGGCCCAGTTGTATGGGATCCAGAGCTGTGCGCAAATGTGATGAGAACACCCTTGTGCACGTGACACACCTGGTGTTTGTGTCATGCCTGCCTGCAGCTGTCGGAGTTTGGCAGCACTGGGGTGCTGCTGTGGGCAGGCAGTGGCAGCAGCGAGGACGAGGTGGCGGTGGCTTCCAAGGTTGCTGATGTGCTGGCACGTGGTGGAGGACACACGGTCACACTTGTGAAGGTGGGCTGGGCGGCTGCTGGCTGGGCGGCCGCATCGGTTTGGTGCCTGCATGGGTTGGGTGCCTGCATTATGGGTTGAGTGCTCGTGTCCAGGGGGTCGAAGCGTGTGTTTCACGCGTGGGAGGATTGCCTATGCTGTATGGGAACACCTGCGCGGGTCAAAGGTGTGGCTCAAATGCGTGGCTCATGACAAAAGCGTGACTCACATGACGCTGTCTTCTGCGTGTGCAGGAGGGGGCCGAGCCAACCAGCTTCTGGGAGGCGCTGGGCGGCAAGGGAGACTACCCCCGCACCGCCAGTCGCCGTGCGCCCAGCCCACCGCTGTTGTTCCACATCCGCGACGCCGCAGGTGCGCCCATGTGGCGTGAAACACTCAAACATACCAGATGCAGATATAACCTGAGATGTATCATCATAGTTTCTGTCACTGGGCATTAGTTGGAGAAATACATGCCTGCTTGACTATTTTTCGTAGCGGCAGCAGGGCATGCCTTTCGTTTGGAGCTGGGTGCAAGGGGGTATCCGTGTGCCGGCGCCCTGTGAGCTGTTCAGCACGAGCCTGAGCTACCACCTGCTGCTGGAACCTGATCAGAAGCTGGCTGCCTGCAGCAGCTCTATCCTGCTGTCCCAGCTGCCTTTGTACTGCCTCAAAACATAGCCACTCGGCATTTGTCGACTGCGATACTGTCCTGACGTTTTGGTTTGAACACCAGTGTTCCCTGAACATGGGCTGATAAAACCTTGCAAACACATCCATAGTTCCATCGTGATGCAGTGGTGGCTACCCAAACCATGCCTCGGCAGTTGACCATGGGTACATCACTTTTCATTGTGTGTGGCCACAGTCAAGGGTGGAGCCAAGGTGGAGGTATATGCATCCTTCTCTCAGGAGGAGCTGTGTGAAACAGATGCTATGCTGCTTGTGGCCGGGTCCGACATCTATGTATGGCTGGGATCTCAGGTGAGGTCACAGACGTGCACAGCTGCAGAGCTGTATGTGGCTTAATCACAACATTCAGTTGTTCAGTGTGCTTGGCATCACGGCTCAGGGGTGCGCAGAGTTTCAGGTTGTCAGTTTCCGCATTACCCTGGTCCGCTTGATGGTCTGGGACTGCTGCAAGCCAGCCAGACATCCTCCTCGTAAAGGGCTGGGCACCTTGACGCCTGCTTGATCTGATGCTTAGCTGCCTACGGACAGTGTGTGCCAATGCCAGCGAGAGCAGAGCCAAGAAACAGTGGGTTGGTGCAGCCGGGTGCGACTGACTGGAGTGACCCGAAACATGCAAACATATGACCTGAGCCCCTGGCCTTGTTGTGTATTTTGCAGGCATCTGCTACGGAGCGCCAGCGTGCACACAAGATTGCAGAGGCGTACATCAAGGCTGCTGGCCGGGGGCAGGTGGGGAGCTGAACGGAGCGGGCACAGGGGGGTTTAAGAAGGAATTGAGCCAAGCTTGCTGGGATGCCTTGACAGGTGGTGCATGGCAGTGATGCCACAAGGGCCAGCTCCCGATGTGTCTGGTTTTGGATACATGCAGTCCCAGGGCATCTATCGGTGCGATCGTGCATTCTGCTGCCATGCAAGCGTAGCAAGTGATGGGCCTGGAGTTGTTTTGCGCATGCAGCAGGTAGCGAGCGTGGTGTTGTATTGCCAAGGCAGCAGTTGTATTGCCGAGGTAACCAGCCTGCATTGTGTGATCCACACTGACCGCAGGCCAACATCGTGGACGTGGCTCAGGGTGCAGAGCCCCCCTTCTTCACTCAGGTGAGAGGAGTGAGCTTTGCGCACATGCAGGGGACCCATGGCAGCGTAGACACATGCTGCTGCATAGCATGTGTGCGTTCTCGCGGCCGACCCAGCACAACTGCCAGCCGACTCATGCCGTCCCAACCTGTCTGGGCATATGCACTCCGCCCCCCTGTGCGTTACATGCAGCACTTTGGCGGCTGGGATGCCGCACGTGTGGCACACATCGCTGACGTGTATGCTGACAAGATGAAGCTGGCGGAGGAGGCCAAGGCCGCGGCTGCAAACGCATGAACTAAAGTGATCTGCTGTAATCTGGTGCAGTTCAAACGACCTGTCTGGTCTGGTCTGGTGGGTCTGGCAACTGGATTTCAGTATCCACTTTCAACGTGTAGGCCATGGATTCAGCCTCTTGTGGGTGCCAATCGTGTCTTATGAACAGGGGGTGCTCATTTCGCTGACTCTCACACTTCCAAGACTGATAACGTGACACGATGCAGTTGTGAGAATGCGACATGTGCATGGTGTCGAGCTGCTGGCTGATGCACGCCAGTTGCCTGGCAGGCCCAGGCCCAGGCCCAGGCCAGGCAAAGCTATGTGTACCTTATGTAGCTGGTGGCGCTGTTTTGGCTTAGCCTTGCATCTCCCTACATGTATAAAACGGCATGGCCTCTTTGGCTTGGGGTCGTATTCGTGTGATGTTTGCTGCTGTCTGAGCTGGATCCTGCGTGACGTCTTTTGAAGGGAGTATTGTGACCAAGCTCCTCTACATCAATGGACCTCTGTACAACCTTCTCTGTCGATTGCATACCTCAGTCATCAGGCCATGCACTTTCCAGATGTATGCTTTGACTCGAATCTGATACCCGCCTCCACCTCACAACCCAGAAGAGGCCAGATCAGCAACAGCCAACATGCTCCATTGAATGCATGCAGACTGTCCTCACTCTCTCCACTGTCTACCCTACTTCCCTCTTCTCAGTGCTCAACAGGCATTCGTCGATCCCTGGGCCTCCCATCCTGCAGTGGTATGTCAGCACACTCAGACGCGGACCACTCTCAGAAGCCAAATGAGCACTCACAGTCCGTAGGGTGGGAGGAAAAAGTAGAGGCACTCCACTCTCACCACGGTCTGTACGATCCAGGGGACCACTCTCAGCTCTCAAATGAGGGTCAGACACCAGCATGGTCTTGGGAGCACGTGCAGCATTCATGCTAACGCTGTGTATACCAACCCTGCCCTGCCAATGCTCTCTCAAAGTACTCACGCAAGGCAGACTGGAACAGGGAAGACACAAGCTGGTTCACATGCCATTGAGTAGATGGGCGGCATGCCCATACAGAAAGCCAAAGCATGTCACTCTGGGTTTGTGGTCCACAAGGTCTGTTGGGTCAACTCTGCAGGCGCACGCTGGCCCCCTCCCAACCAAACTACCCACCAGTCATACCAGAGGAAGAGTCATGAGATACGAGTTGGAAGGCAAGAGGAAGAACGGAAACGCACATATGCAGCTCAGCAGACCTTCTGCAGAGTTAAGACCTCTGATGGAACCCACGCACCCCACTGCTACTCTACGCAATCAAGCGTGTGCGCAGCTCTGCACAGACAGCTGCACATTGCCGTAGCTGCACATTGCCTTACCACGCACGTTGCTTTAGCCCATGGTATATGACTCCTTGTCCAGGTTGATGACAGTTGACTTGACCTTGACCATCATCGCCAGGCTGTTCTGGATGCCCTGGCTGCCAATGCCACTGTCACGGAAGCCCTGGAAAGGGAAATGGTCAGGACCCCGTGCAGGTGCTGAGTTGATCTGCACAGTGCCTGTCTCCAGCGCATCGGAGATGCTGATGGCCTGATTGATGTCACGGGTGAACACACAGCCCTGCAGCCACAAAGGTGGCATGATGGGCAAGTTGGATGAGTTGGACAAACCAACTGAATTGTTCAGAGACTGGGAGCAGGGCTGCAGCCATCGCAGGTGCGCCCTGCTGCACAACCCACCCAGTCAACTGCGATCCTCCTGCTGCATCCCACACTGCCCTGAGTTTGCAAACCACAGAGAGCGCTGCGTACGCACCTGCAGCGCGAGGTTGTTGGAGTTGCAGTGCGCGATGGCTGCATCAGGGCCGTCTACGCGCATGATGGGCACAACAGGGCCAAAGGGCTCCTCCCATGCAATGCGCATCGCAGGCGTGACATTGTCAAGGAGGCAGGGCCAAATGAGGTTGCCCTCCCGGCGCCAGGGCGTGAGGAATGTAGCGCCTGCAGAGCAGCCAGGAGACCAGAGGCAGGAGGTCATTGGCTCAGCCACCATCTGTGTGTGTCAGCTTGTCATTCAGGCGTCTGGGCAAGCGCTGTGTGTTGTCAGTCGCAGGCTCACAGCCGTACGTGTCCTGAGTGGGACCTGCCCAGAAGTGCCCTGATGGCTGCAGGAATCCAGCCCCCTCACCTTTCTCCTTTGCGTCCTTGACCAGGCCCTCGATGAAGTTGGCGCTGGACTCACTGACCACTGGTGTGATGTCTGCATTGTCCTCTGGCCGCCCCACGCTCAGCGCTGCCACCTGAGGAGTCACCATCGCCACGAGCTCATCGGCGATCTGCAGCAGGGCACAGCCAGCAGCAGGAGGCATGGGGTCAGACCAAGCTTCTGTTGAGATCCTGCAGCAACAAGACCAGACGAGTGCTGCTCTCGGGAGCTGCTTGAGATCTGCATTGTACACGGCTGTCAGTCAACCCTCGAACCTCATGTGGATGGGAGCCCAGTCTGCTCATCAGCATGTTCCCACCCCTAGCCTGGTCAGCAATGCAATGTCAGCTCAGCCATGCGCGCATACCCCTACAGCGCAGCGCCCCCAAGACTGAACCACGCACCGCCTTGTCTGCCAACACGATCTTGACTGCCGTGCAGCGCTGCCCGCTGTAGCTGAAGCCACCCTTGACGATGTTTGATGCTGCAAGCTTGAGGTCGGCATCCGCGCACACAATGCACACATCCTGCAGCATCGCATGTTGTGCAGGAGAGTGTCAGAGCTAGGTGATGTCAATGAAGTCAGCGCAGGTTGTCTTGCGCAGCGCATGTATGCCTTGATCACAAACCCATACGTGCATGCAGGTCACTGTCACGCAGCCCAAGCATGGTGCTCTGTTGACCTGTTGCCCACCTTGCCACCTAGCTCCATCTGCAGCGGGATCATGCCCGCCTTCTTAGAAATTGCAATGCCTGCACAAAGTTACGCAATGTATCAAGTAATGGACATGTGTTTGACCGGTGTTTGAACAATAATCCCTCCCTCCTAATGACATTGGCGCTGGCAGGGGCTGCGCATACTGATGCTCTTGCGTTACTGCACACCCCAGCATTGCGACCACGTACACATACCTGTGTCACCACCCGTGAAGCTGATGCAGTTGACAGCTGGGTGCATGGTGAGGAAGTCACCAATCTCACTGCCCTTTCCAGTGACCAGGGCAACGAGGCCTGGCGGGCAGCCTGCCTTGTGGAACGCCTGCATCATGTGCACGCCTGCCACTGCACCCTGTGTGGGCGGCTTGAGCACGACTGCATTGCCTGCCATGAGGGCAGGAGCCAGCTTGCTGACTGCAAGATTGACTGGGTAGTTGAAGGGGGGGATGGCCAGCACGGTGCCCAGGGGCACCTGAGCACAGTTAGTGCAGGAGCGGACAGCGACAGTTGTGTGAAGCAGACGAAAGGCAGCTGGCATGCTGAGCAACCTACCAGTAGGTGGAGGCAAAATAGGCAGAGCAATAAACAAAGGGCGTGCTATGCAACCGCAGCACCATTGTGACATCAAGCCATGAGACGATTGGTGCATGACCCTTGGAGCCCACCTTTGACACCATGCATAGCTTGTTCCGCTGGTGCCCTGGGAAGGAGTCTGAGTTCAGCAGCTTGCCCTCACCCAGCGTGCGCACACCCTCCTCAGCAGTGTAATCAATGAGGTCCGCTGAGCGGATGACCTCGGTCAAACTGCACACAGGCATACATGCGGCACGGTGGTCACGGTCAACACAGGCATGCGTGATGTGACATGTCAATGGTGGGAAAGGTAAGCACCGGCACGCATCAATGTGCCACGGTGCGCGGTGCAGCACATGCAGACACATGAGCTGTGCACCAGCCAGGGGGACGTGACCAGGCAGGAGGCATGTAGGGGGGCTGATTTGAAGGAGCACTGGTTGTTGAGGGCCAACATGGCATACCTGACATGCTCCTGATGCATGCAGCAGGGTGCATTCGCCCACATGACTGTGCATCCAGCCTGGCATCACCCTGTCCTCCCACCTGTCCTTCGCAGGCTTGGCGATCTCCTTGACTAGGCAGTCTGCCATCGGCTGTGCGTTTTGTCTCATAAGATCGGCGACACGGTGAAGCAGCTCAGCACGCTTGTACAGCGGGGTTCTCGCCCATGCTTTTTGCGCCTGCTTCGCGTGCTCGAACACCTCGTTCACCTCATCTTGCGTGCAAGCTGCGAGGATCCAGACGGCGTGCGTATGCGCCGTTGAGCTGGGATTTGAGTTGAGAGCAATAGCAGTCTGAGCGTCACCTTACCCTGAACTGTAAAAGCAGTCTCGCGTGTGGATGGGTTCTGGATAGGAACGCTCTTGCCGGACTTGGACTCGCGCCAGGCACCATTGACATAGTATTTATACGTCCCTGATGCAGCGCGGATCTCATCATAAAATCCCCCCGTCATGGCTGAAAGGAGACGACAACTCAATAGATCCTTCGCCTGTGCAGGGTTGACGGCTGGGACAAATTTCAGTAGGGAAGTGAGCAGCCGGCCAGCCTGAAGCATATACGCAGCAGATATACGCCGCCCTTGCGGTGTTTTTGTTGGAGGTATGCATTGTATAGGGCGTGAGGTCACACGTTGTGTGTCAGCACTCGATCAGCCGCCGCTGCCGCCGTCACCGCCGCAGTCGGGCAGCAGCGACATGGACTTCCACGCGTGAATGCAGCCTTGTTACATCCTCAACCCTGGCTGCAGCAACCACCAACAAGCCAATACACCCTGCCTGGCCGCACTCGCCACCTCCTGCCACCAGGCCCAAGCACCTTGTAGGATCAGGTTTCACGCCTTGACCCCGGGCTTCTTGGCACTCTGCACCTTCCGCACACCCCCAGGCTTGTCTATCCCACCTCCCATAGCTTTGCCTGTGCTGACTGGTGCGTCCTTTGGCCCACATCCACGCTTTGCACTGCCTCCTATCTTGGCGCCGCCACCTGGCTTGGGAGTGGCCGGCTGCTGCTTGTTGGCAGAGGGCGGCCCTGGCTGTGCCGCCTTGGCCGGCGCAGCAGTAGCACCATGAGCAGGGACAGCAGCTGCCGTGGGTGCCGCCGCAGTGGCTGTGGCCTTGGCAGCAGCTGGCTGCTTGGGTGTCTTGGCTGCAGCAGGCGTCTTGGCAGCAGGCGACTTGGCAGCCTGGGCTGCAGTGCCTGCGCCAGCACTCTCAGCTGCCGCTGTCTGGCTTGCCTCAACCTTGGTCTTCTTGGCTGCAGGATGCTCGCCCTCCTGCTGCTCGCCCTGCTTTGGCCCCCGCTGCTTCTTCTGCCTGGGTGCCTTCAGCTTTCCCTCCTCTGCCCATTTGGCCTTCATCTCAGCGCGCTGCCGCTTGCCTGGTCGCTTGCGTGGCTCCTTCTCCTTCTCCTTCCTATCCTTCTTTCCCTTCGCACCAACCTTCTGCCCCTCTGTACTCCCTGGCATTGCACCCTCAGCATCCGTACCCTTGGCTGGCTGCACCGTGACTGCTGGCCCCGCTGCCGCCGCCGCCAGATGCACCTGAGCTCCATTTGATGCCACGATGCCACCTTTCCCTCCCTGCTTGTGCCCCTTGCCTGCACCAGCCTTGCCAGCCTTGCTGGCTGTGGCTGCCGCTGGCGCAAGGGCTGCGGGTGCAGGCGCAGCAGGATCCCGAGGAGGTAACGCGGCGACTTCGGCCTTGAGCCGGGCCAGGCGCTCCGTGTGAGTTTCTGTCTCCTCCTCTGGCTCCTGTAGCGCAAGGACATGAACGCAGTTGATATGAGTATATGATGGCAATCATGGCATTGGTGCTCAAGGCCGGTATGGCAGTACTGTGAGTTGCTTCTTCAGATCCAACTTTCAGACGTGTTGGGGAAACAAAGGCAAGCCGGTGGATGGGGTGAAAGATGGCTGCGCATAAGCGCATGGCGTACGGTGAATCCGCTGATATGGTATGGCATGCAAGCCCAATGGACCTTAATTGAGCTCCGTCTAGTGCTGCCCTGACAACAGATGAGGTGCGGGTAATTTGGGGTTGCTGCCACATGAGCGAGCAATGTTTAAAAACATCGGTACGCACCGGCTCCTGTGCTTCAGACGCAATCACGATCGGCTCTGGACCGTCAGCAGGTAGCTTGGCCACGCGCATACGGTGTTTCTGCAGGCACGGTGTGGTATCAATGCTTCCAGGCTGCTCAAAAACATCCTATGGGAAGAAGTACAAGGGGTGAGTGGGGGCCCATCGGGCATTACATGGCCCACACATGTCCACATGGTTCGCATGCCACAGCACCCCGATGCACCATGCTGCAGCACGCCAGGAGCTGCAATCGCATGCATCACGGGAGCACAGCTAGTGCTGCCTCACACCTTTGCAGACACATGGGACAGATAGGCTTCCCGGTTCAGCAGCAGTGCATCACATGGCTTGCAGCGCAGGGGTAGCCCCTTGAACTTGTTGACCTCAGGGTCTGAGCTGGTCCAGGCCCTGTGTAACAGTGCAGCACAGGCATAGTCATGCACTGGCGCCTGGGGCACGCCGATGAGCACATGCTGTGCTTGCATGTGCATGGTGCAGGCTGACGCCCATGCCGCCATGCACACACTCACTGAATGACGTGCTGCGCCGTGATTTTCTCTGCCGTCACTTCAGCATCGGCGCCGTCATCGCCCTCCGCGTCTGTCCCGCTGTCATTGCCGCTGCCACCACGCTCCTGGCTCGAGTCGAAGGCACCATCTTCACTGCCGCTGCTCCCCTCCTCACCCTCGTCAGACGTGTTGTAGCCCTCCTCCTCAGGGACATCGCTCGCTGCAAGGCAATGTCCGCCCGCCCGTCAAGGGTTTTTCTGATGCCATCAGGCTGGTAATCAGGAGTTGGCACGCACCATCGCTTGATGAGTCATCAGAGCTGCTCCCGCTGCTGTCTGCATTGTGCAGCAGCTTCCAATCTCGCCGTTTGAACATTGGATTTTAAGGGCTGTAATCACCACGTCCCAAGAAGCGGGTGTGCAGATCCGGCACGGCCATGAAGAAAAATCACATCTCACTCATACACACACAGCCAGTACGGCGGCCAACAGCACAGAGGGTGCATCCCAGTCGCAATGCTTCTTTGTCAAAGCGCACGAGGGACCGCATGCTTGGTGGTGGCTGACCTCTTCACTCCTCATCCAGTTGGGCTTATCATACTCCCCACGGCAGTGCCCGCCCCTGCAGCACCCGCAGCCCCAGGCCCGCTGCCACATGCATCACACTGGGCCCTACAGCTGTAGCCACTGGCTGACCTCCTGATCTCTGATCCAGCCGCTCCTGCCCTGAGGCTGTGGCACCACTCACAGGCGCAGAAGCACCAGTGCTGCTGGTGCTGGAGAGTAGACCAGCCACCTGCAAAACCCCGTGGGTGATTCTGCTCCACCACACCCCAAGAAGCTCGCTGAATGGCATAGGCACAACCTCCAGCAGGTAGAACCTGGTGGCCGGCAAACCATCAACGCCTGGAGCTGCCCCTGCATCTTGGGCCTGGCTCTCGCTGGAGTGCGCTGCCTGCTGTGTCTGATCTTTGAGGTCCCCTGCAGCCTCAATGGGGAGTGCGGCCACTGTGTGACGTACATCGCTCCAAGGTCGAAGGCACATGTCCACTGCCTGAGTATTCCGCGTCCATTTGTGGGCCGCACGCATGCTGTGCCTACCTCCCCCAGGCTCTTGGGAAGTCGAGGGCACCAGGGTCTCACAGGTGAACGTGCCTGTGGTCACAACAAATGTTGGCCGGGCGCATCAATCGTCGCCTTCCCTGCTACCCAGCATGAAGCGACAGGCCTTCTCCTCAGCCAGCCCCTTACCTGGGAACGCAGACGGCCACAGTAACCTCCACAGAAGGAGCAGAGGCAGGTTCAACAACAGTGCCTGTGCTGCCCCCAGCAGCAACCCGCGCACAGCCACTGCTGCCAAATGCATCACTGTGGCCAGCACCACCCAGGCCAGGGTAGTTGGCAGTAGCGCGGCCAGTGGCACAAACAGCAGTACACCCACGATCAGTTGTTCAATCACCACCTCCTCTTTCTGTGCGTGAGGGAACACGGCATAGCAATCCATTCAAGTGTGGCCTTCATAGACAGGGCCAGACAGCATGGTTTACGGCAGGCCGCCGAATGCAGTGCACGAGAAACCTGCAGAGAGCACTCTGCCAGCTTGATGTACACAACCCTGGATGGGACCCCGTACCTTGGTTGGTGCACCCCACAGTGTCTCATTCTCAAGCAGCCGGCGCTGACCAGGTGCAGGAGAGGTGGCCCTGCCTGCATGTGTGCTTCCAGCCAGCCGGTCCTCATGCACATCGGCTCTCGTACGTGCTGGTGCTGTTGCGTATGCCTGCGGCTGGTAGGATCCCACAACCGGTTCTGATGACACAGGTACCCCCTTGCCCCGCCTGGCTGTTGCACGTGCGACGCGTTGGCGCGGCTGTCGCGGTGCTGTAGATGGGACTGCCTCCTGTGCGACGTGTTGGGCATCAGCACTGGCAGCAGCCGCTGTGCCAAAATCTTGGCTTCCACGTGCTTGTGCTTGTGCTGCAGTAGCCGCTGCTGCAAACTGCGCATGTGCTGCCCTGCGGGCCGCTGCGACCTGTTGTAGCCAAAGCTGAAGGGCTGCACGTGGCTTGTGCGTGCGCGTGCCTCGCATCATGCCCCAGGTCATACGTAGGCCGCGCAGTTGTAGATGGAGAACTGAGGCCATGGCGGCATGCAGCAGGGCAGCTGGGGAGGTTGTAAGAAGCAGCAAGTCCCGGGCAGCAGCCAGGCCCACGCCCACGCCTGCCATGCCACAGCAAGCAGCCATGCCCCACACCACAAATGGGCCTAGAAGAGGCCATGTCCGCTCCAGCAGCCACCACCAGCTGCTGAGCACGAGCACAAAGAGCCACCCCAGAAGGGAGCACAGCTCAGCGTGTAGCTTGATGCCTGCTGGCGTCGCGGTCATCAGCCTGTGAGCATTTATGCCGGCATAGGATCGTGGGATTGGAATGAGGTGTGATCGGTCGCATGTGTCGCATCCGAGATGGAATTTACAGCTAGTGCTGAGAAATGCAGAAGCATGTCAGTGGCCCAGAGCATCCTGAAGAAACAATACCAGCCAGCAGTGCCACCCTGTCGGCAATGCTGCCTCATGCAAGCGTGGCAGCATGGACTGCACGGCCGCATGCACCCACCATTCAACACCTTGGAAGCACCAAGTTGTGGTGCTGCCTGCGGCCGCCATCCGTTCAGCCAATGCATGGCGGTGTGTGATGATCAGCGCAGCCATGGCAAGCCCCACCGAGTGCTGTAGCACGAGGCATGCTGCCATGAAGCTACGCGGGAAGGTCGGTTCTGCTGTCCTTGTGTGGTTGCCAGGTCTTGAGTGGCTGGTAAGAATGCTGCGCCAGGTGAGTTCCAGCTGGTGCAGCATCTGCCATGTAGCACAGGCAGCTCCTGGCACACTGCTGCCCTGTTGTGCTGCTACAGAGCCACGCTTGCCTGTTGCCGCTGCATTGGATGCTTGTGAGGCAGCACTGGTGGCACCTGCCATGCTGCAGTCCCCATGGCCGCCTGCCAGGATGAGGCATAGCTGGCCCAGGCTGTGGGTGAGTGAGCCTGGGGTGCATGCAACATTTGCTAAGCAGCTTGGCCCGGGGTACCGCCAGTCAGAAGGACGGTAGCAAAGCACCTGCACCACGCGCACCCCCATGCGATGAATAGCGCATGCAGCCTGTTTCAGGAACGGCACCAACAAGCACAACTGAGAGCGCAGGTGAGGGTTCCTTCAAGATTAGAAGAGTGGTCGCACCTGGACGGGCCCGTTCTGTGCTGGGCCATGCACAGTCATGGAGCGGGGCACCTCATGCATTCCAAGCTGCGACACGACAGATAGCTGCCCCCCTGCATGGATGCACATGCCACCCTGACCACTGCTGCTCCCCTTGGCCACATTCCTGATTGAGCTGCTTGTGCTGCCTCTGTTCCATGTGCCCACCAGCTGTTCAGATCCCGTGAAGCCACTACGCCAAGGGGCGATACAGCTGATCAAAATGTCCCCGTCATTTGAAACGGAACAGCCATACAACGATGATGCAGATGGGCCATCGATCGATGGGTTTACCAACGGCCAAAAAATGCGCACCATTGTAGCATTTTCAACGCAGCACGGCTCATGGACCGAACAGCTGTTGGAGCCAGAGGTGCATGTGTACTGCTGTCTGTCTTTCACTTCATCATGTACTGCAACTGTGGAACCTGTGTGATGCTGGGCTTTTCAGGTTGAGCCGTACAGCCAGCAAAGGTTTACACACCAAGGGGATGTACAGACTCTGTGCCACAGGCCTCCCACAGGCAAACACCCCATGCCCTGCGTACTAGCTGTGGTTCATCGGCGCTGCGCTCAGGGCAGGGCATGTGCGCCCCCGCCAGCCACAAGGGCGCTCACCCCCGCCGCTGCACTGCGGCTGGTGTTGCTTTTTGAAAAACAGCTGCGCGTGCACCTAGGACCTAGCAAACGCGCGCCCCTCTTGCGAGAGGGAGCATTTACTTGGCCTGGGCACCCTCCTTGGAGGCGACGGAGGCCTGGCGCAGGGCGCGCTTCTTGGCCAGGGACTCGGAGCTGCGGGGGCAGGAGGCAAGCAACACCAATCCTCATGTCAGACTCAACAACATGCTGAGCCCGCCTTTGTTTAATATGCTAGTTGTTGTCATGTGATACAGTTTTGCTTTGGTGACGGCTTTCATGGCCTGCCCATGCCCCATGCTGCATCGGGCCACGCGCATGGATGTCGTACGAGGCTCTCAACAGCCAAGCCAGCCCTGCCCCCCTCCCATCCCCCGACCACCTCCCAACATCACCATTCAAGCTACAGATGCCTGCACACATCTGACGCTGCACAGCACGGCGCTCTGACCAGGCCACCCACCGGCGCTCGCGCTGCTCCTTCAGGCGCTGCACCAGCAGCTTGTGGTACTCCTGCGCCTGGGCCTTGGAGCGCTCCAGAGAGCGCTTCTTCAGGGAATCCCTGTGGAGGGGGTCACAAGGAGGGCACAAGACAATGAGGATGCCACAACGCAAATACACAATGCCCGTCAGCTGCGCAACCCCTGTCATGAATGCCCTCCTGCAAGTTCCCCTTGCATGTGTTGCCCATTAAACATCAAGGGTCTAAAGCATTCCGATGCCTCTGGCCAAGATGTGCCATCACCCAGCACGCCCAGCATGGCTCCATGCTTTGACCTGCCCATGACCTCTTCGACTGGCACATGGGGCCTCTGTGACTGTCGCACCTTCTCCTCTTGCGCTGCAGGGTCAGGGGAGTGACCAGGCGCTGGATCTTGGGGGCCTTGGAGTGCTTCTTGCCGTTTTTCTCGAAGGTGCGGCGGTACGTGTTGACGTACTTGCGCACGTCGTCCTCCTGCAGTACAGTCATGCCCACGCATGTGCTGGTGAACAAGCATGTATCGCTGAAATCATGTTCCTTGATGATGACCGCGCGGCCTGGCCTGGCGAGGTCAGCAACACCCCACCGCCCGGCTGCGTGCATAGCCACAGGCACAGGCCGGCTGACCACAGGTCCTGCCGCCCGCTGCATTTCCATTGCAGGGCTGCCACGCCTGCTGGGCTGCAATGCTGCTGCGCAGCGCTGCCGTCTCCTGTGCCGCCGCCCCCGCGCCCCCCCTCCCACACACACACAGACACACACAGCTGTACATCGCACACCCCGTGTTCAGCAGTCTCCCTGCCGCAGACAGGGAAGCGGACGGCCAATGCTGCGCAGGAGCCCACATGCCAGCAGGGCAGCCCACACAACACACCTTGGACAGGTTGAACAGCTTGCGGATGCGGGACGCACGCTTGGGGCCGCGCATGCGAGGCTTCTCCTCGTCGGTCAGGCCGGGCAGGTCCTGCTCGCCCTTCTTGACGATCACCAGGTTCAGCACAGACAGGTCGGGGGACACGATGCAACCGCGCACCGACTTGCGGCGGCGCTCACCTACAATGCAAACGCATGGAGGGCACCTCACAGCAGGTCAGGCAGAGTTGGTGTGTGCAAGCCCGCGCAAGCCCGCATGCACCCCGTATGCACAGCAGCTCGCAAAGCAGCTCACACCTAACCTGTGGCAGCGCCGGGCCCAAGATCTGAACCGACAGCTGATGTGGTGTGCCAGGGCCGCAAGGGCTCATGCGGCTGTTCAACCCTCAGCACCCAATCCACACAAAACCCAACCTGGCCAGCATGCACCGCATCCAGCCGCATGCGGTGCGCTATGCATGCACGAAGCTGATCCTCGTTGTCGTCGCTGTGCTGTTGTCTTCACCCGGTCCATGCAAACACCGCCTTGCCACAGCCAGCCTCCTCCATGCTCAGGAGATGCCAGCCAGCCCAAAACACCACTGCATCAGCCCCACATCCCCCAGTAATGCAGCTGCATGCTCACCGTTGCGGCGGCCGTGGCCACGGAAACCCTGGTCGCCAGGGGACATCAGCAGGCGCACACGGTTGTTGGTGAGCACACCCTGCTTCATGGCGAAACCCTGCTTGTCCTGGCCACCCATGATCTTGAACACGTAGCCCTGCGAAGAGCAAGCGGTCAGCAAGCCAGCAGGTAAGCCCAACTCTTACCCCGGTACACGCCGGCGGCGATGGTCTGGCATCATGCATGTACGCCTCTGCTGCCATGTTTCATGCATGGGGCTGCATGCCAAGCGCTGCTCATGGGCCTTGACGCCTTCAAACGCGAGCATTGTTGCTCCAGCTTGCTTGAACGCCCAGATGCTGCGAGGATGACAACCCTGACACAGTTGCGATCCATGCCATACGCACCCGGAACTCCTCGCCGAGAGCCTCGCCCTCCACCTCAGCGGACACGCGCTTGTCGTAGAACGCGCGGAGCTTGGCATCGTCGTCGATCTCAAGCTTCTTCTGGCAGCCCGTAGGCGGGTACGCGATGTTAAGCTTCATGGTTGCTACGCGCCTGCATCAGCAAGGACATCAAATGCAATGGCGAGCCGCGGTCTTTGTTGGGCCGCTCATGCTGTTCGCATGGTCCACCCATGTAGCTTGTCGGCCCATGCACCATGGCCCAGAGAACAGTAGACCCTCCAGCGACGCTGGTCGATGCTGCGGAATCGCTGGCAGTTTTATAAACTCTGCCATGCGCGCTGCTCGCCCTGTCCATGATATACTGAACTGCCGGCCCAGCACCCTCCTGGAGCCATGTCTGCTGACATTCTGAAGCAGCTCCTTCTGCCTGTTGATCCAATGCTAGCCTGCACTGCATGAGCCTGACGCTGGCGTGCCAGTAGGTAGGGCGGCAGCCTCTGCTCCAGCAGCAACCATGCACGAGCTCCTGCCTGTTATTGAGCATAACGCTGCTGGGGACTCCACGCTACTCCCCTGGGCCAAGGGCTTTGCCTTCAAGTGCAAGGGATCCTGGGGCAGCCACCGTCCCAAGACAGCAAGCAACAAGCACCAAGCCGCAACGCACCTGGGTGCTAAACCTCAGACGCCGCGAAGAGGGCGAATTCGGCGCAAGTGCGGACTATAAAATCGAGGAATGACGGTCACATTTCTATTTTATCCCCCGTTCTTGCGCCATCTTCCCGCTCGTCACACGCATCGGTACAATGGGGGTACAAGTCACCTCGTGCAGCTGCTATTCTGCCAAATGCTGCTCGGGGTACAGTACACCCTGTACAACACTGCCCTGCGCCCACCGGCGCATGCCCAAGCACACACCAAGCACACACAGCTGCTCCATGAGCTGAGTTTCAGCACGTGGCGGTGCAGTTGTGCCAGTTTTGGCACAAGGGACGGAGCCTGCAGTGTGTGCGCAAGGATTTCAGCTCCCAGCCGTCCAGACCTGCGCCCTGCATGAACTTATAATAATAATGATAACACGGCGTGCATGAACTTATGTGCATGTGTAATTGTGAAAACATCTCTGCATCTGCATGCTGCATCTGCTTGATCTTGCAACCTGACACAACGTTGCCGTGGCCACCTAAACAGGTTCTGCGGTGGCTTGCAAGCACAAGCAGTCAACGATTCCGCTTACATGACTGGTCAACCCCACAGTGCTGACATTCATAAAAATGGTCCATATTTGTGCAGCACAAACCAACAACCCAGTTGAAGAGGCGGATCCCACAGCATATGAGCATGGTAGCTGTTGCTTTCTGCACTGATGCATTTGATCAGAAAATTCAGAATGCCTTTCCTGCTGCTGGTACGTTGCTGTGAATACACTATCCTATGCCTGACTGCTGCATGACGCAGCATGCCAGGAGTGCAACTGTCAGCAAAAGTGCACGCTTCAGCGCCTCTCCATTTGAAGTAGAAACTTGTGACGGAACGCTTCTTCAGTCGTCGTCATCAAAGGCAGGGCGGCGGCGTTGGATGGTGATCTTTGGCTGTGATGTCCCTTGCTTCTCTGCATGCATGCAAGCGTCACACACGCAAGCGGTTGGACACGCACGGGATTTGGAGCGATGCTGGCTCAAGAAGGGTACTGCCAGTGGCTTGTTTGTACCAGACACACTGCTGCTCGGCACTGCATGGAGGATACTCAGCGGTGACGCAGTGCTCGGGCTATGCTGGCCGCATCGGAAGCATTGCAGCAGTAGCAAACAGCAGGGCGGCACCCACCATTGACCTGCTCCAGCATAGCCACCAGGCGGTCTTCTGACACCTGCATATAAGACACAGTGCGCCAATGCTCAAGTGTTATCTCTGGTTTGGCCCAGACTGGCCTCCTGCCTGCATCAACTCTTGCTGCACGCGAAAGCCATATCTAGCCAGACCAGACAGTAACCACGGATCCCGTTGTGTGACGCACCCGCTCGCCCAGCTGTCCGCGCTGCGCGGCTGCCAGAATCATGTTCTCAATTGCGCGAGCCTTCTCTGGCTTGACCAGGGAGATGCGAGACACTGCGGCCATGGGGCAAACTCGCCCATCGTTATGTCATGACGTTGCACAGGATGCGTTTGCTTCGTTTATATGAGCTGCAGCACCAAGAACATGCCCGTCCGCGTGCACTCCAGCCCCACGCACATCGCTCTCGCGCCTCTCCAGTCATGATGGCTGCCAGCATTGTGCGCCGCTGCTCTTCAGCGTTCCTGTGGTGCATGGGCACACGCTGGCGCAAAGTCTCAGTCAGCATACGGGGTGCAGACAGACGCATCATGGGCGGCAGGGTTTTGGCAGCATGCAGTGCGCAGGTCCATGTGCAAAGTGACAGCCAGATTGCACACTAATAATCACCTGCGCTGTTCCTCTTGCGCCTCCTGGTCCTCGGGCGTCATGCCGCCTGGGCCCCCCTGTGGAGTCCGCGTCCGCAGATCAAGGTCGAAACCAAGTCAGTGATGAACCTGCACCGGTCTGCATTCTCAAAGCAGCTGCGCAGCGCGCAGCAGTACTCACTGGCATTTTCCCACCCTGCTGCGCCATGATTTCTGCCATACGCCGCTGCCGAATAGCTTCCAAATCGCCGTCCTGCAGGCCGAATCAACAAGTAATCGCATGAATTGAATTCAGTAGTGCGTGCTCAAGGGCCAGGTCATTAAAAGGCAGTTCCTCACCATCTTGCGCGTTTGGCCTAACCACAGCTTCCACACATTCAATAGCTCCACCTTGTGCAGCGCATTACTTAGCAAACAAGAGAGGGCTCACTGGACCCTTCAAATCCATCTTCTATGCCGAGCTTCATCGTCCATGAATGTGTCCACTGCCTCCACCTCCAATGCAATGCGTGCCCAGCTGCATGATTCGTATGATTGGTCCATACGTGCTGTCTGCCTGTGACAGCCGCAGTCCACGTGCCAGTTGCGGTGTTCCATTCATCTTAACCTAATCTACCTTGTCTTCTACAGCGCTCCATGTTCCAAGGTGGCTGGCCTGGGTCGCATGCATGCTGCCAATGCACACATGCATCACCGCTCAGGCTTGCGGCGTGAGATGTTTATGAGCCGGTGCGCACGCAGCGACGCCGTCTTGAACTCGCGCAGACGCTCCAGCGTCATCTGCGGTTTGATCACCACCTTGCCACCTTGCTGCGTGAACCGCTCCCCAAGTGCAGCCGCCCGCAAGGCTCCAGCTGGGGCTGAGGCACCGGGGCCAGTCTCGGGCGGATCAGGCCCTGGGACCTCCATGTCAAACAGGCTCTCCAGGCAGTGAGCGACCGTGTTGTGGCAAGTGTGATGGCCCCAGTACCATGCAGCATAACTGAATCCAGAGCGGGAGGAGAGGAAGCATGTTGCCCCGGCCAGCAGCCCAAGATCCACAAACGTGGTCAGGTGGCTGTTCTCATTGGCTGATTGGGCACGGTCCAGGTGGGACGGGATCACATCCTGCACATACACATGATTAGCACACCGCCGTACGGCATCAGCAAGACTGGGCCAATGCAGGGAAGGCAGCACAGCAGGCAGCACAGCAGCTGGGGACTGTCAGATAAGCAGTTCTCAAGCTGCAGCTCAGGAACAGTCTGTGGAGAGCCACCTCGTTGTTATCGACACAGTTTACCAGAAGTAATGGCAGGGGCTGCACAGTTGCATCCAGCCGCTGCCTCAGCTTACCAGGGGGGGTCCCACAATGCCTGCAAAGTAGCCGTCAGCTACCATGCGGCGCAGTAGCTCGTTGTCTGTGATAAGCAGTACGGGAGCCCCCTCGATGTTGGCTGATGCCGACAGTGCACGCGCACAGATGAGGGCGGACAGGAGGCCCTGGGGCATGTTCGGGGAGGAGTGGACAGCACGTGAGAGGGTGACCCGTGACACGTGATGCGTGCTGGTCACATACAGCCTCAGACACACCGTGTGAGGATGGTACTTGCTGTAACAAGTCTCTTGGAGTGTGTGTGAGGGTGTCGGCTCAAATTTTGGAGCCAGAGTTGAGCTCGGAGATGTTGTACAGCAAGGTGCAGATCACCCCAGATCACACCACCTAGATCACACCCAGATCACACCTTGAAGTGGTCAAAGCGCGTGATCTCCTTTTGCTCCCCCTCCAGGCCCCCCAGGCGCAGGTGGATCGCGACGTAGGGTTTGGTGGCATTGGGCCCCAGCAATTGCTGTCTACGTGCAGCTATCTGGTTTGTCACCGCAGGGCTGGGCTTAAAGAGCGTGTGGAAGACACAGGAGCGCTCATCTGAGTTGGTCTTCCCAAAGTGGGGCCAGTAAGGGAAAAACGTGCCATTGCTGTCTCGCTGCTTTAGGATCATGACTATCACACGCGCATCCTTGTGTATACTTCTCCATGACCCACTCGCCTGTGGGCAGCAAACGAGGCACTGGAGATGAACGTACACGGACTGGTCGTGCAAGTGACAAGCTTTGGCGTGCAAGTTACACCGCTTTGGTGACGCATGTGTGTACATGATCAAGTCTCGGAAGCAGGCATGCCACTATGCCTTGCTGACCCTGCTAGAGACAGCTTGTGCCTGCAGTATGCACATGCATGTCGCATCTGAATAACGTTGGGCTGCAACTTTCTTCCTCATGCACTGCCTCTTAGCATGCGCATTGCCCAGACATCGGCGAATATGTGTTCAAATGCTGGCATGGGCTTCCCGCACCACGCACCAGCTCTGGCGGTTGAGCCATCCCTGAATTCCATCGGTAGAGGGGGGCTTCCTTCACATCAAGGTTCATCGCTGGGTCCACGCTCCAGTTCAGCTCTCCTGGCCCTAGCACGGTCTCCAGTTGCATTGGGATTGACCAGTGGTACAGGATCACTCTGTAAAGCAGCAGACCCCAAGCAGACAGGGGCAGAGCGAGAGCTCAGTGCAGATGGAGTTGCCTATTTACTGTCATTGCGCGCAATGTCGTGGCTACCTTGCATTTTACACGGTGACGGTCATTAAAAGGAAGCTCTGAATCCAGTGAACAGCAGCCAATTTGGGCCCGTGTCTGCCGAAGAAGTTCAACCCCACCTGTTGGAGGATGCTGCTAGGCGCAGCATCTCGATCATGCCGCGCAGCCTGTCCCCCAGCCCACTGCAGAACTCGAATGGTTGCCCACGCACCCCAGGTGCCCATGAAGGGGCTCCGCACAAGTACAGCAAGTACCTGTGGGCGCGCAGTGTGCGCTAAGTGCTGTGCTTGCATGCATAGTTGACCGGTTCTTCACCATGCATAGACATGATGCGCATGCGGGTGTATGCGCCATCACGCTGCTGAGTCTTTGCACCCACTTGGCATCAGGTTTGCTGCGCTCTGTCTTGTGCCATGCTGTGTAGTTGCGCAGCCACTCTAGGGTTGCAAGCTGGCTGCACGCCTGGGTCTTGAGCATAGATTGCCGAATGAACTTTTCGAGCTTACTGTCAAAATAAGATACGTTGTTCCCTGCATGGCTGGGGGCTGTGCACCATATTGACAGCCAGCTGATCGTCAGGAACAGTCCGAAACGCATGGCTGCCACCTTATCAGCTCATCCTAAAACTTGCAAACCTGATTGATCAACACGTGATCAATCAGGTGAACTATCCTGCACCCTGAACCCTATTGTACCGCGTAGTGCCATGCTCCATGGCGATCGCAGGTCCATAGCTGCTAGCCATCCAATATGGAGGGCGGCAGTAAGTTTACGTACACGCCGGCCCGGTTTAGTCTGGGCCTGGGTGGCTCCAAGAGTGCTGGCACCACTCCAGCGCGCCAGAAACCACTTGTAAATGAAAATCTTCTAGCTCTGGGAAGGCAGCTCACCGCGCACTTGCAAGATGCCAAGCCAGCTGAAGCAGGTGCAGTGCTTAGGCATCGTATTGGGGGCGAGCCGGAGCTGGAGGAGCCCAAACCCAAGGAGAGCCCCTCACCAGAGGTGCGTAACAGCTTGAACATGCATGTTGTACTGTCATTGTGCTCCAGGGTTTGTTGCGTGCAGCACATCAAGTGCAAGCTCTGCGTGCAGGGTGCTGAAGCGAGCGATGCTGTAGATCTGGAGGCTCCAGCTGCGCGGGAAGCGCCCAAGGAGCAGCCCCACAACCCTGCAGATGCGCTGTCGGACTACATCGAGCTGGAGCCATCCGCGCCCGCAGTAGTTAGCTTTGAACCAGTCAGGAAGGGTGCCAAGGACGAGGCTGCTGCCAGCGATTGGGATTTAGCAGCGCTGGGGAAGAAGCCCTACTGGATGGCGCGCTGCAAGAAAATTAACAGCCCCTTTCTTCGCCTGCATCAAGGTGTGGCGTGAAGCCCCATGCCATGCATGCTGTGCAGCATGGGCTCGCCATGCGCAGGCAGCGCATGGAGAACTCCTGGACGTTGACCGGCCACATGGGCAATGGTTGCATTGCATGCAGAGATCGTGGAGCTAACAGAGCTGCTGCAGCCAGCACCTGAGGAGGTGCAGGCTCGGCGGGACGCTGTGAATGAGATTGCAGGCATTGTGAAAGGCATCTGGCCCACAGCCACAGTCACTGTGTTCGGCTCATTCGCCACAGGTGGGATGGGGTGCTGCAGGGCATGTAACAACTACATGATGCTCAGGATCTAAATTAGCATGCTGGCATTATGCTGTGGGCATGCAGGTGCTCTTGTGCCTCAAAGCCAGGGGGTGGTGCTCCCTGTGAGTGCTCCCCATTCAACAAGTGCATCCTGGCATACTGTGCAGTACCACATCTGTGGGGCAGGCTGCTGGGGATCAGTGCAGCCTCTGCTGTCACATGATTCTGGACATCCATGTGGCATGCGCAGGTCTCTTTGTGCCGACCAGCGACATTGACCTTGTTGTCATGGATTCCAAGTGCGACAACATCCAGGCCGGCCTGAAAGCTCTTGCAACAGTGCTCGCACGCAAGAGTGTGGCCAAAAGCATCCAGGTGGGTGTAGGAACTGTGCAGCTTACTACTCTGGGTGGAGCGGCTGGTCTGGAAAGTGGGGCGCAGCACAGCCCAGTGGTAGGGGCCGGACACACAGTGCCTGCTGAACCCACCCAGACTTGCAGGGGTGGCAGGCAGGAGGGTGCACCTGTGGTAGGGAGGGGTAGGTGGGGGGGTAACATTACAGTGTCAGCTGCCTAATCTGCGTGGCTTGGCGGAGAGGCGGGGTGGCTGTACGATGTACGCCGCGTTCCACATGCCTTGGGCACTTCTATGCCTAACCTTTGGGCACTTCTATGCCTAACCTGTACGGGCCGTATCTGGAGCACACTGCGTGATCATATGTATTGTCGGACCTTGCGTGCTGCAGGTGATCGCCAAGGCGCGCGTGCCCATCATCAAATTTGAGACAGTCGAGTACGGGGGCCTCGCATTCGATGTGTCGTTTGATGTGCCCAATGGCCCACAGGTGCGCACCTTTTGCACCACAGTCACGCTCATATGATAGCATGCATTTGCTGCAGCCCTCTGGTGGCACAGCAGGAGACGTCATGGGGTTTGCCAGGCGTTGAAACGTCCACATCTCATGCCGGCCGGCATGCGCCACTTGACCAGCCATGCTACTGGCTGCACTGTCAGGTTGATCAACCGCTGCCCATCAAACACTGTCCGATGCCCTGTGCCTACATGCCTTCCTCGTGTGCCGCACGTCCCCAACATCCTGCTGTGTAACATGTCTGCGCCCAGGCTGCGGATCTGGTGAGAGACTTTGTGAAGGAGTGGCCCATGATGCGCCCCCTGGTGCTCATCCTCAAGCTCTTCCTCCAGCAGCGTGAGCTCAATGAGGTATGCGCAGTCATACCAAGGTCTAGGTGCAGGGTTTTGGGGACAGTAGGAGACCGTTGAAGGTTGAGGGTTGGTGTGTGTAGACTGTGCACTGCGCAGCTCATGGGCACCGCCATGCCACTGTTGCACTGACGTCACAGCAACTGCTGGCTCTTTCTGCAAGGGTTGCATGTTGGTTCGGCATCTCCTGCCTGCCACCCTGGTCACCTGCCGCTGGCAACCCACCAACCACACCTTGGCACCCACCACCTGCCCGCCAGGTGTACACGGGCGGCATCGGGTCTTATGGCCTGATCACCATGGTCGCGGCCTTCCTCCAGCTCCACACCTCCCGCCGTCCTAAGGCCCAGACAGACAGGGATGGCAAGGACCGGGGGTCCAAGGGCAAGGGTGGCAGCCAGCAGCAGGCAGCTCTCCTGGAGCCCAGCCTGGGGGTCCTTCTGGTCGACTTTTTCCGCTTGTTCGGCCGAGTGATCAACACAACAGGTGTGTGATGAGCTGGACAATTTTGACTCCAAGAGGTGGCCCCCCACTACACCCACACCCACCTTCCAATCTGCACCATGGCTGCCTTGTGCTCGGGTGCTTTGTGGTGTAACTTTGCTGCGCGCATGCGCCATCTGCTGCTGGGCTGATGGTGATAACCCCTACCTACATCCACATGCACGGTGCACTCACGCATTGTATCCACTGTTTTCCTGACTGACTGACTGACTGACTGACTGACTGACTGACTCACTGTATTCAAATGACTGCACCCCATGCCTTCCCTGTTAGATGTGGGCATCGCCGTGTCAGGTGGCGGCCACTTCTTTGAGAAGGCCGACAAGGGGGGCGCGAACTGGGTGGATGAGGAGCGGCCATATAAGCTCAGTGTGGAGGACCCCAAAGATCCCACCAACGACATCTGCAGGTGCGGCACCAGCAATACTTGCAAGCTGCTGCTGGCGCCAGCCTGAGCATGCAGCCGTAGTGGCTGGCATATCATGTGCTCAGTCTGCTGGCCTGGTCGTGGATCTCAACGGGCACACTATCAGCATGCTCTCACAACCGCTGCAGTGCACCACGGCATGCCAGATCTTAGGTGGATCTGCTAACCACCGAGCAGATCTTACACAGTTGCACAACACGTGTGAACGCACCGGCCACCCGCAGGTCGTCATACAACATCATGCGCGTGAAGGCAGCATTTGACTTTGCATACCAGCAGCTGACCGCGCCTGTGCAGGCGGACGAGTCGCTTCTGGCCCGCATCCTCAGGTGCGGTAGCCTTAAAGATTCAGGACGTCAGGCTCAGGCTTCATTCTCACTCAACCTTGCCTCTTGTGCTCACTGGGTTTTCCATGGTGTACCTGTTGCTCCTTCACATTGCAACAGGCTGGGTGCCATCCTCATCAGCCGCAAGCCAACCGCCAACCCTCGTGCACTCTACAAGGCACTGTACACGGCTGTGGCGGACCCCAAGATGCGAGGCAGCTCAGCTGGGCCATCCACTAGTGGCGCTGCTGCTGGTGGGAAGGACAAAGGCGGGCAGAAGGAGGTAGCAGGTGGGGGCAGCAAGAAGCGGGTGCTGGAGCAGCATCCGCAGGAGGAGGGGGATTCAGAGCGGCCGGCTAAGAAGCAGCAGAGGACGGGCAAGGAGGGGGCTGGCGTGAAGGGAGGCAGCAGCGGGGCAGGTGGCAAGGCGGGTGCGCAGCAGGCGCTCGCAGGGCAGCAGGTGCAGGACTCTGCAGACGAGGGCGATGAGGATGGTGAGGATGAGGATGGTGAAGGGAGCCCAGAGGATGGGAACGGAATGAGTGGGGCCAGTGATGATGATGATGATGATGACGAGGAGGAGGAGGAGGAGGAGACGGCTGGTGGGACGACCGACAGCGGGGACGGGCAGGTGGGGCACAAACGGATGGCTGCACGCCAGGCAAAGGCAGTACGCAAGGCTGCGCGCAAGCGGCAGAAGCTCGCGCGCAAGGAGCGGCAGCGCGCCGCTAAGGCAGCAGCAGCGGCGGAGGGGTCCCGTCAGTCCACCCCCAAGCACAGCAGTGGTGGGGGTGCATCTGCAGAGGGGGGTGCAGTGTCAGCGGGTGGCAAGCACCCCAAACAGCATCACAAGCACCTCCACCACCACCATCACCACCGCCACTCTGGGGGCAAGGGCGGGCATCTGGGGGTGTCCAGCAAGCCTATGAAGAAACAAAAGAAGTGAGGAGTGGCATGGTGGTCTGACAGAATCTGCACAACACAAATGGGGCAAAGCTGATACACTGGCACTGCTGCATTTGCGGTGGGCTGTGTGCCACGAGCCTGCTTCCATAAACCTGATACACTTGGCAACTCTGTTGTGAAAGGATCCAACGCCGTGGACAGACACTTGAGGGTTTAACCATAAACATGGACGACATTCGACAGATTGCATTCCCGTATGCTATGGGGTTGGACTCATAGCAAGGACTCATAGAGCTACTGAAGCCATTGCTTTCGTGCTCATGAATCACTTAACTCGCGTGTGCTACCTGATAAGCCTGCTTCCTGATCAGTACAGATGAGGCGGTGCACAGGAATGCATCCCGCGATGTAAGACACCACGCTCGCCCAGTCAAGCTTCACGCTCTAGTAATACTTTTGTGGCATCCCTGCAGCTCCTACAGCTGTTTGCAACCGTTCAAGAATGCTGCCAACCTGGCCCTCAACACGCTTTGATGCACCATCTGTGGCACACCCATCCTACATGCTGACCCTCAGGGACCCCCATCATACCTGAGCGGCCTCCAATTAGAGCCAACCTCTCACAGCACCAGCAGAAGTGCAAGCGCATGCAGCGCCAACAAGTACAATGTGAACAGCATACGCAGCAGGGGCCTGCGGTACAGGGCAATACCACCCTTGTCCAGGACCTGCATCACACCCAGCAGCGGCAGCAGCACAGGGTTGCAGCGGCCGCCACGGCCGCGGATCAGCCCGGCCATCGGCTGGAAGGTCGTGTTGCCACCGTGCAGCACAGCACTCTCGGGATCCCAGCCGCCGTCGCCACCTGCGGTCACAAACAAGCAGGTAGACTGAAATGAGTACCAGGAGCCATCGGGGCAGAGTGTGTGGCTCCTCGCAAGCATGCAAGAAATGGCCTGGCAAACAGACGATCCGCATGTCCACTGATGCTGAGAAAACATGGCCCGGGATGGGTTTGCGTTGCCGGCCCTGTTGCGTGCTGGTCTGTTATGTGCGCTGCCCTCAATGTATCCCATTCCCACTGGACCGCAGAGCCCTTGATGAACCCTCACCTGGTGAGCCATCGTCACGCTTCTTGTCGCCCCAGCCACCTGTGGCCGGTGTGCCCAGCGGCACCGAGTGCGATGGGCCGGGACTGACACCGCCGGCCTGTGCGCCGTACGCGGCATACCACTCCTGTACTCGCCGCTGCTCCGCGCGCAGCGATGCCTCCAGGTGCGACTTGTGAGCCTGCCGCACACGTGGAATGGGAGGAGCCAACAACAACTTAACATGACAGATCACGACAAGTTCAGGGCATTGCATCTTCGTTTGTTCCTGACATGAAACGCTGCAGCAGAGTCAGGCGAGGAGCCAGCTGGGTCACACCGCACAACGCACACGGCACAGCGCTCGGGGTTGGTTGGTGCAACCCATGTGTGCGCGGTCAGGTCACATGTGATGTTAAAAGGCTGATGCATGGAGCATCTTGGCTGCAAGGGATCTGCCTGGTGCTAGGGTGGCCCTGGCATGCAACAGGGGCATGCAGAGGCATTACATGCATTGCTTGTGCACTGCAACATGCGCACGACCGCTGCATAGAGGTGACCCCAACAAGCAAGCATCAGTTGAAAGCCACCATATCAAGGGTTTGCCTCACCCTCAGCGCCTCCAGCTCCTGCTGCATAGCATCCACCGCCTGTAGCCGTGTGGCCATGGTGGCATGCTCCGCCTGCAAGCGGCACGATGCACGCACTATACATGTACAGCACTTCTTGTCGTCGCTGGAAGAAGCAGCCAGGCGGCCTTCGCCTGGCTGCTTCCTCATGCCAGGCAAGCAGGCACAAGCCATACTCGGCACAAGGCACTTTGCACCGTCGCACATACTGTTGGCGTGTCCCCCGGTCGCAAGAAGGGCTGGAACAAGACCTTGTGTCAGGGTGCAGCCCCCTACAACCCACCTGTGCATCTCGCAGCAGGCGCCGCAGCTCCACCACCTCCCCACCCGTGGCTTCGCTTGTGTAGCTTGTCTGGCTGGCCGCCGTCCTGCACAACAAACATCACCAAATCAGCCACTCAGGAAGAGCACAGCACTGAGGCGAGAGCAGATGCCATCTGCAGCCTCCACACGCCTGCACACTCAGCACAGGCGTCTGTTGCAAGATGCAGCAGCAGCTGTACGGAACAAGTCGCAAGCAGCCGCTACAGCATCAGGCCTCAGAGACAGGGCCAGCAGGCCATACAAGAACAAAACCAGTACAATACCCTTGAGACTGTGACAGCAAGGCCGGCCCACCTGGCAGCAGCCAGCTCCTGCTCTGCTGCCTCCTTGTCAGCACCCAGCTGCGCCATCTGTGCCTGCATACCAGCTAGCTGCGCCTGCAGCTCGCCAATCTGTGCGTGAGCGGCCTGCGCAGCCGCTGTCACCTGCGCCAGCTGTGCGGCCTGTGCTTCCATCAACGCCGGATCCACACCGCGTGACTGCTGCGCCTGGGCTGCTGCAGCCGTCAGCTCTGAAACCTGGGCTTCCAGCTGTGATACAGCGGCCTGCATGCCCTCCCGCTCAGTCTCCAGGTACTGCACTGCCACCTTCCCATCTTCCAGCATCCGGGTGGTTGCCTCCAGCTCAGCACGTACCGCCTCCAGCTCCTCCCTGGTTGCTGCGGCATCAGCAGCCGCGGCCGCATGCGCCGCTGCCGCGTCATGTGCCGCCGCCTGCGCCGCGGCCAGCGCTTCAAGCTGCGCCGCGGCCTGGGCCCCGCGCTCGGCCACCGCCCCGTGCACAGCCTCCAAATCAGCGGCCTGAGCCTCAACCTGCTGCTGCAGGTGGGCCGCATGCACCTCAGCACTGGCGCACCGCTGCGTGGCATCGGCCGCCTGCGCCTTTGCAGCCCCCACAGCAGCCTCGGCCGCCTCAGCACGCTGTTCTGCTGCAGCCAGCGCAGCACGCAGCTCCTCAACCTCCCCTGCCAGCGCGTCTCTCAGCGCCTGCATATCACTCAGTTGGGAGCAAGCCTCGGCCAGCTGGGCCCCCAGGGCATCACGGTCCTGCCCCAGTGCAGCCGCTTGCTCCACCGCCTCCTGCGCCTCGCCTTGTGCGTGCAGCAGCGCTGTTTCTGCATCCTCCAGCTGCTGCCGGGCGCCTGCAAGCTGCTGACGCAGCCGCTCCTCCTCCTGTGACTCTGCAGCAACGCCACGGCCGAGTGACACCTGCACCGGCTGCGCAGCCGCCAGCTGCTGCTGCACTGCTGCCGATGCAGCATGTGCCTCAGCCAGCTGCTGCTGCGCTGCTGCCAATGCAGCATGTGCCTCAGCCAGCTGCTGCTGGACTGCAGTGAGCTGCAGCTCCGCAGCTTCTGCACGCTCTGCGGCATGGCTGGCATCGTCCAGGGCGTCCTGGAGCCGCATCTGAGCCTGTTGTAGCTCTGCCTGCACATGCTGCAGCTCGCCAACAGTGCGGGTGTCTGCCTCAGCTGCGAGCCGCTGCGCCGCGCTCGCCGCAGCGTCTGCTTCCGCGGCATGTGCCTCCGCGTCGTCTGCACGTGCGGCCGCCTTCTGCAACGCAGCCTGCAGCGCCTGCAGCTGCTGCTCCAGGGCCTTAATCTGCTCCGACTTGGTGTCCAGTCGTGTCAGCAGGTCCGCACACCTGCAGGCCAACATGCATTTGGCATGCACGTTTGAAACATTACCAAGGGCCTCCAGCCTCCAGCACAAACATAGCAGTGCCGCACTGACATTCTGCGCCCCACCAGCCAAGCTCAACACATAGCTAACCTACAGCAACCATGCATGCATGCTAGACAGGCAAGCCCGCTCATCCCTTCAGCGTGGCCCCACACACCGCTCCTCCAGAAGCGTGACGTGCTCCTGCTCCTCCTGGTCTTTGCTGGATGCCTCGGCCTCCACCTTCGACGCCGCGCCCCTGAGCTGCTCAGCCTCCGCCTGCAATGCCTCCAACTGCGTCTGCATGGTGGCGAGCTGCTGTGCATGTGCGGCTGTGGCGGCTGAGGCCTGCTCGCGCGCAGCCTCCAGCTGCAGCTCTAGGCCGCTCGCCTCGTCCGCTTGGGCGCGCACGAGCTGCGGGCGGTGGGGTGCAGGTTGCAGGGAGGTTGGCAGGAGCACCGGGGCCTTGCTTACGTAACTTGCAGCAGTGATGTGGGTCTGTGCGTCTGTGCTCATGTGCCCAATCACATGCGTCAGCACAGCGTGACAGAAAGACGAGCCTCGTGTAGTGACGAGCACAAATCAGCACAAAGATGTGCGCCAGGGCATGACAGGCAGGTGCACGAATTACGTCAAGGACTGCTTTCATCCTGTTTAGGACCGCCCACACTCACCTCCAGCTCCTCCCTCATTGAGCTTGCCTCGCCCACAACGGCTTGCAGCCGCTGTAACTCCTCTTGCTGCTCAGCAGCCTCCACCTCGAGTGCAGTCACCTTTTGCTGCCACGCTGCAGCCTCAGAGCTTGCTTCATCCCTTGCTGCAGTTAGGCGTGCCACATCCGCCTGCAGCCCCAGCACCTGCTGCTGCCAATGGGTATGCTCAGCGCCTGAGCCTTCAGTGGCTGCGTCCAGCTGCAGCTGCAGCGCCACCGCTCGTTCTTCAGCTGCCTGTGCGGCCTGCTGCGCGTCCCGGAGCTGGCCCTGCACCTCTTCAGCATGCGCCTCAGCCTGCACCGCTCGCGCTTGAGCAGGCGCCAGCTCGGCCTGGGCCTCCTGTAGCTGTGCCTGCACATCCAGCACTTGTGCCTGCAGCATCCCCAGCTGCTGCTGCACAGCCTCTGTGGGTGCTTGCTGCTGCGCGTCGGGCTCCTGCTCCACTTGTTGTGCGGCCTGCAGCAGCTGTACCTCATACTGGGCAGCAGTCAGTTGAGCGTGTAGGTCATACAACTGCGAGTGTGCGGCTTCAAGTTGCTGAGCAGCGCCTGCCGCCCGCTCCTCTGCCGCAAGCGCCCGCTGCTCCCAACCAGCTGCTGCAGTTGCGCCTCCAAAAGACGTGTCCTCAACTGCCTGCTGGCTGTCCACAGCTGCCTCAAACCAGCCGGAAGCATCCTCCGCAGTGGGAAGGCCGCGCTGCGTGATGTGCTGATCTGTTATTTGTGCAGCTGCCGCAGGTGCTTGTGGCTGCTGCGCCAGCGCCTGCTGTGCAGTGGCCAGCTGCTGCTGCAAGTCAGCAGCCAGGGCACGCTGCTCCTTGAGCACCTGCCAAGCACAACAGCATGTGACCACCGCATGCGCTTGATGCATTAGCGCTCGCGCGCTTGTGCTGATGCTGGCTGATGCGCGAGCGATACATAACCACGCACCTGATGAGCCGCCGCCGCCGTCGCAGTGGACCCAAACATGCAACACTAAGCTGAACGAGCAGCCCCGGAGGCAGCCAGCCTCACCTCTTGCAATGCGTCGCAGCGGTCCTGGATGTCCTGCATCTCCAACTGCTGGCTCCCCAGCTCATCATCCTTCTCAGCCACCTGTCGCAGTTTTGATTGGGTAGCAACGGATATCAGAGCCAAGATTGAATCAGGCCCAAGAATCAGGAGATCAGGATCTGAAGGGTTTACGCCATCTATACAGGGATCTATACATTGAAGAAAAGCAAAGAACCACATGTTTGCACTTCAAAATCCAGGTACAGGCGTACCTGGGCCTCCAGCGCTTGGATGCGAGCCAGCAGCTCCACCATGGACTCCCCACCAGCCACTTGCGGTCCGTTCACATCTGCAGCGACGCTATCGGAGGCTGGGGCACCATACCCGGCTGGCTCCGCCCCAAGCGCCGCATGCTGTGGTGCCGTCCCCAGTGCTGCTGAACCAAACAAGGCAGCTGCGTCATTGCCGGCTACTGCCAGACCATCATACCCAACAACACCAGCTCCACCCTGGGGCCCAAACAGGGCCTCGTAGGGCTGCGTTGCTGTCGCTGGGTCCGCCTGCTGGCCCCAGCCTTCTGACACGCGCCAACCGCCGTTGCCTGCCTCTGGCACCTCTCGGTCAGCAGCGGCGATACTGTTGAAAAAGTCAGCACCGGCGGCATCTGCTGGCTCCCCAGCAAACACAGGAGCAGCCACGGCCGCGGCCTCCTGCTGGCCCCAGCCATCTCCCCATCCCTGCTGAACTTCTTGAGCTGCCTCAGGCTCCTGAGCCACCTGGTGGTAGGGTGGCTGCTCCTGCAGCTGCTGCTGCTGCTGTTGCTGCTGCTGTTGCTGACCATCCTGCAGCGGCAGCAGGTGTTCATGGCTGGCGGCAGCAGGGACTGCCTGCAGCTGCAGCGACAGGCTCTCTGCATGCGCCTGGGCAGCCGCCAGCTGCGCCCGCAGCCCATCCTCTCGATCGCGTGCTGCATCCACGGCCTCCTGCAGCTGGAGTTGCAGCGCCTCAATCTGCTGCTCCAAGGCAGCAAGCGTGGGCCCGGTGTGCGCAGCAGAGCCCTCCGCCTGCAGCGCCCCTTCTGAGGGCTCACCAAACGCCTCTTGAAGCACATCAACCACAGGGGCGGCTTCCATAGCTGAACCAAGAGCCTCCAGGCCGAAGGCCTCTGCGACTGCCAGCGCCTCAGCTCCTACCTCGTGGCCAGCCAGCTGGCCGTGTGGGGCAGCCGCTGCGTGTGCCTTTGCCTGCGCCTGAGCCTCAGCAAGTGCCTGCCTGGCTGCCTCCAGCTCGTGCTGCAGCGTGGCCACCTGCTCAGCTGACTCTGCAGCAGCAAACTCAATGTCCAACAGCTGCTGCTTCACCTTGTCTAGCTCTCGCTCCTGCTCAGCCGCCTTGTCTGTGGCTTCTGCGAGTCGAGACAGCGTGGCTGCCAGCTGCTCATGCAGCTGTGCAACCTCTTGCTCATGCTGGGGGTTCATACCGGGCGCATCTGCGAATGCAGGAGGCGCGGGCAGCACCGGCTCGAAGAGGGCAGCATCCTGATCCTCAGTTGAAGCCTGCTCAGAGTCTGCAACAGCAGGCACAGCAACCGGGGGCTGCTGCCCAGCTGCGGCCTCAGCAGCACTTGGCGCGGCCTGCAACTGGTCCAGTGCATCCTGCAGGGCTGCCTTTGTGGCAGCCAACTCCTGCTGCAGCTCTTCAGCACGGTCAGACAGCAGATGGGCAGCACCTTGGGCCGCATCCACTTGCTGCACCAAACCTGCAACCTGTGCCTCTGCATTCGTCCGCGAGTCAGCCACCTGATGCTGCAGCGCAAGCACTTGCTCCTGCAGCAGCTGCAGCGCCTCTGCGCCTTCCTGCTGCAATGCCTCCAGCTGCTGCTGCAGGCCAGTGGCCTCCGCCTGTGCGGCAGCCAACTGCTCAGCCGCGTTAATCTCTGTGGCATTGCCTGGTGTGCTGGCATGGGGCATGCCATCCATCGCGAACCAACCATCCCCACCATCCTGGCCCCAGCCATCTCCCGGCTGGGGCAGGTCCCGTGACTGTTGAGGCAACTGCGCCTGCTGCTGCGCCTCTGTTATCTGCGCATATGCTGCTGCCAGCTGCTCCTTGGCAGCCACCAGCTCCTGCTGCAGCTGCTCTGCACGGTGAGACACGGCCTCAGCCATGGCATCGGCTTGCTCCACCTGCTGCTGCAGCCCCTCCAGCTGCTCAGCAGCCAGTGCTTTGCTGTCATCTAGCTGCGTTTGCAAAGCCTGCATCTGGCTTTGCAGCACCTGCATCTGCTCCGCACTCTGCTGCTGCAGCGCTTCCAGCTCGGCACGTAGCTCAGCTGACTGCTGCTCAGCCACTTCCCTGTCTTCTGATGCCTCACGCTTTGCAGCCGCCAGCTGCAGCTGCTCGGCACTGGCCTGATACGCGTCCTCCAGCTGCCGTTGCAGATATGCAATGGTCTCACGCGCCTCCTGCAGCTGCTGAGAGAGCTGCCTCGCCTCAGCTGCGCCTGCACCGCTCTGCTCCAGCTGCTGCTGCAGCTCGGTCAATTGTGCCCGCAGCGCCTCCGCCTCCATGATCGCCTGCTCAGCATCATTGCGCGTGCTGGCCAGGCTCTCAGCTGCCACTTGCTCACGCTCCAGAGCGACCTGCAGCTGGTGCTGGACCGACTCCAGACGCTCGTCATACGATGCCAGCGCCGCTGTGTGCTGCTCATGTGCCTCCCGCACAGCCCCCTCGGACGCGGCCTTAGCATGCGCCAGCTCCCTGCGCAATGTACCGACCTCTGCCGCCGCCTCTTCTGCCTGCTGCTCGGCGTCTGCCTTTGCACCCAGGGCGTCAGCCAGGGCATCAGAGCTGCGCTGGTGCGCCTCCACCAGCTCATCGCGTTCTGCCTTCAGCTGTGCTATCTCTGCGTGCGCGACAGCTGCGGCCTCCTGTGCAGCCGCTAGCTGGTCAGACACCTGCTGGTATGCCGTGCGCGCCTCTGCCAGCTCTGCTTGCAGGGCCTCCACCATGTCAGCTGTCTGGATGCCCGTTGACAGCTCAGCATTCTGTAGGGGCAAAAGCATGCACAATTTGAAGCATGAGTACTTACCACACCGCTTTTCCAGCACCAAGCTGCATACTAGTATTCAAGCCACACAGGTGCAGTTGCTGAGCTGCACGCATGGCCCAACAGTCCCAGGCATGCCACCAACGCCCCCCAAACACAATGCATCCAGTCCATCGCGACTCAGCATCAGCCTGTTGCGCTCCATGCGGTACTCTCCCTCTAGGCCTCACACCGTCCTCACACTGGCCCCTCTGTCCCCTCCACGCCCGCTGCACCCCCACGAACGAAACCATTGCCAGTATCTCACAGTTGTTGCGTCACACACCTGCTTCTGCAGCTCGGTGACCTGTGCACGCGACTTGGCCAGCTTCTCTTTCAGCTCCTCAAACTTCTGCTTGCCTGTGTCCAGCCGCTCCTTGAAGCTGGTTGCCTTGCGCTCCGCGTCCCCTGCCCGCTTCTCCATCTCTCCCACCTTCACCTCCGCAGCCACCGCACGAGCTGCAGCCGCCACTGCAGCTGCCTCGGCCTCTGCTGCACGTGTTTCCACGTCAGACAGGGTGCCGTGCAAGCTCTGCAGCTCAGTACGCGCCGCCTCCAGCTCCTGCTCCCTGGACGCCACACGTTCGCTCGCAGCTGCCAGCTTGTGCTCAGCAGCTCCCAAGGCGTCGCGCAGCTCAGATGCCTCTGTCTCAGCAGCTGCCAGCGCTTCAGCCTGCTGTACGAGCCTGGCCTCTGCCTCCTTCAGCACGCGAGCCTGCTCGCGCGCTGCCTGCGCTCGCAATGCAGCAGATGGCCGCAACCGTTAGAAACACTCCCAACTATGTGGCAGCATTGGGGCTGGCACGATGCCATGGCCCTCGAGGCCGCACACGTGACACATTTACAGTAATGAGGACGATGAACAGGACGCGACAATGAAGGCGAGAGCCGCTGCAGAGTCAGCCGCAAGCACAGATCAGGAAAGAGACAAGAGAACAGCGAAGAGAGCAGTGAAGAGAGCAGTGAAGCGCACCTGCAGCGCGTCATCCTTCAGCTCTAGAGCCATCTCTTGGTCAGACACCTTGTTCTCCAGCTCCTCCACCTGATGGAAGTAACAGCGCAACAGAGCTGGGTGGAAACAAGCACCCTGGGGCAGCTGTTGTAAGCAACAGCACGGTTGGTGATGAGCACACTGCGTGACCGTCGCCCCAATCACATCATGAACTCATCCTCAAGAACAACACTGAATCTACATGGCGGTGCATCGTGCTTGGTTGCAGCATGCACTATGCCAGCAGAAGAGCTACACCATGCAGCATGCCAGCAGTACAGCTGCACCACGCAGCATGCCAGCAGCTCGATGTAACCCCACCTGAGCCAGTAGCTCTGTGACACGCGCCTCAAGCTCCTGGGCACGCACTCCCTCCCCAGCCACAGCCAAGTCTCTGGACGCCGCCTCTGCCGCATGCACCGCCAGCTGCGCCTGCAGCTCCCCAATCTGCGCCTCCAGAACAGCTGCCTGCTCCTGGTGACGGGCCTCCGACTCTGAAAGGCGCGCCAGCGATGCATCACGCTCTGCCACGGTGGCGTCCCTGGCAGCCAGCTGCTGCAACAGGGAGGCAGCCTCCTGCTGCTGGGCTTCTGCCGTTGCCTCCAGGGAGGAGGCCAGCTCTTGAAGCTCCTGGATGCGTGCCTCTGCCTCCTCCAGCTGGCGCTGGGCAGCTGCATTGCTGGCTTCCAGCTGGCTCTGGGTCGAGTTGTACTGCGCCTGCAGCTCCACCATCTGCATGGGGTAGCAACACGACAAGCAGCCGAGAACATGGATCAAACCACAGAGAGCAACGCACTCACGCAACCAATCTAGATGCTGGCCGTCATGACCCAGTGAACACCTCAGATCCACCATCCATGCCAGTGCAACAGGGGGAACAGTTATGGTCAGAAACACTCGCCAGCACCCTTTGGGTCGGCTTGATTAGCATGCGAGGGTGGAGATGCAGGTGCTGGCATCCATGCTAACCACACTCCAGTGCAGTTGCGTGAACAAGTCTTGGGTGGACCAGCAAGCAAGTTGTGGGAAACACAACGGCAAAAGGAAACATCAGAATCCTTGGTCTAAACTCTGGCATCACGGCTTTCAAACTGTGGCATCCCACACCTCGCCCTTGAGCTTGTCCAGCTCTGCCTTGCGCTGTGTGGCCGCCGTCTTGACCTTGTCAAACTGCACCTTGGCACTGCGGTGCTTCTCCTGCAGCTCAGTAAACTTGGCCTCCACCTCACGCAGCCGGTCCACTTCAGCCTGCAGCTCCACCACGCGCTCGCTCTGCACAAACGAGGCGGATGCGTGCATCAAACCACCCACCATACGTCAGACATGCAGTACATGCAGCACACTACATGCAGAGCGGCAGACACGTAGCATAATGTACGTTCAGTCCACGGCATCGGCTGGCAGGGTAGCCCACTACATGGGTTGACGTTCAGCTCCATGGCTTGCAGGTGGACGGAGTGCCTTGAGCTGGCATCTGACACCGCCGTTTGAATATACAGCATGCGCCCGTAGACCGCAGGGCCAGCACAAGTTCCCACATCACCGCGCACCTCTGCAGCAGAGCGGTTCTGGTGGTCCGCTGCCACCTGCTTCTGCAGCTGCTGCAGCTGCTGCTTTGCGGCCTCCGCCTCAGACAGGGCAGACTCCATCGCTTCCTCTGCATCGCTCACCTGGCAGTTGCAATGACAGCACGGGACAGCGATCAGCACCCCAGCAGCAGCAACAACACCCGTCACCTGGTTGCGCACAGGCACACACCGCCCAAAGCGAGCAGCCATGCACCCCTGACAATACACCGTACAGTGCACCGTGCAGCGTACTCGTACCTGGCGTGCTGCCTCCGCTCGTGCCTCCTGCAGTGCCACCTCCAGCTGCTCGCGCTGCTGCTCCGCACTTTCCAGGTCCATCCGCAGCTGCAGCAGCGAGGCACAGCGCCAGCCATAACCGTCACACGGGCACACGGGTGATAGCAAACAACTGCCAAATCGCAAGGTACATGATGAGTTGATGACCCAGCAGCCTTACCTGTGACACCTCAATCGCGGAGTGGCTCTGCTGCTCCTGCACTGCGCGCAGGCTGGCCTGCAGGTGGTCCCGCTGCGCACGCAGCTCATTCGCCTCTGCCTGGGATAACTGTGCTGCCTCTGTTGCAGCAGCTGCCTCAGCGCGTGCAGACTCCAGGCTGGCATTTGCCTCCTGCAGCTGCTGCTGCAGCTCGGACAGCTCCGCATCGCTGCCGCTCGCCGCTTGCGCTGCAGCACTGGCCTCGGCCTGCGCCTGCAGCAGCTGCAGCTTTAGCGCATCCATCTCACGTGCAGTGCTTTGCACGCCCTCGGACGCCACCCGTGCAGCTGACTGCGACACTTCCAGCTGGTGTAGCAGCTCATGTGCCTGCTGGCTCAAGCTCGCCAGCTGCCCCTGTGCCTGGCCAAGCTGCTCCTTGGCTGTGGCAGCCTCCTCCTCCGCCCTGGCCGCGCGCTCGTGTGCTGCTGCCAGAGCGGCCATTGCGCTGGCATCACTGCCTGTGCTGGCCTGTTCGCGCTCGGCTCGCTCAGCCTCCAGTGCCGCAATCTGTTCGCGCATGGTCCATGCCGGTGCATTAGATTAGTTAAACATGGAACCGGGCGCACGCACAGGCATGAGAGCAGTGGTAGTGGCTGTTGCGACAGGTGCCTGAAGCGTGCTGGCATGCCGCACAAGCGCAACACCCTTCACGACAGCACCCTCACATACACACACGCACAACTGCGCACAGCTGCAGCAAACACATCCTGGTCGACCACCGCACCTGCGCCTTGTGCTCGGCCAGTGCCTTCTTCCGTTCGGTCGCCACACCCTTTAACTTATCAAACTCGGCCTTGGCATGTGCATGCTTCTCGCGCAGCGCCTCGTACCGCTTCTCTGTATCCGCCACCCTTTGCTGCATCTCCCCACTGGCTGCCTGCGCCTCCTGCAGGGCACGCTCCACCGCTGCCAGTTTCTGCTCCACCTCTGCATGCGCGTGCGTGGCCTCAGCTGCCGCGGTTCGTGCTTGCTGCGCCACGCCCTCCATCTCCGCAGCCCGGGCCTCAGCCGCTGCGTGCGCCGTGCGTGCAGACTCCAGCTCACCTGCCCGCGCCTCTAGCTGCTCCCGCAACTCTGCAGCCAGCTGCTTCCACTCAGCCAGCTCCTGCACAGACTGCTCGTGCACCGAGGCGGTAGCTGCCAGCTGTGCCCGCAGCTCTGCAAGCTCCGACTGCAGGCTGCCAGCAGTGCCTGAGCTGGACGCCTCCAGTGCATGCAGCTGCGCCTGCAGCTGTGCCCTCTCCTGCTGTAGTGCCTCCACCTGCTGAGCCAGGTCATGCTTGCCACCTTCAGCCTCCTCACACTTGGCACGCAGCACCTCAACCTGCTGCTGCAGCTCGTTCATGTGCGTGCCGTCTGCAGCAAGCGCGGCGTGGTGCAGCACCTCCCGCGGCATGCTGAGTGGGGGCGGGGCCAGGGGTGCATGGTGCACAGGCTCGTGGTGCGCAGGTGCATGGAGCACAGCCGCATGGGACACGTGCTGCACGTGTTCTGGGTGTACAGCTTCCTCCTGCGGTGGCTCCATATGGTGCATAGGCTCGTGGTGCACTGGCTCCACATGTGCTCGCGCATTAAGCCCTGGTACAATGTGCCCCTGCTGCACAAACACTGGCTCCTGGTGCACAGGCACTGTAGCATGTGTCTGTGGCTCGTGCGCTGGAACTGATGGCTGGAAGGCTGATGTCTCAGGGGGTAGCACCACATCCTCAATATCCCAAGGAGCTGGCTGATCCTCCCAGCCTGCTGCTGCAGCCATGGCAGGTGCAGCACGCTCCTGCTGCATATAGCCAGGCGGTGCTGCAGCGCCTTCATCAGGCAGGTGCAGCACTGCTGCTGCCTCATGTCCCTGCACTGGCTCTGCCAGCTGGTGCACCTCAGCGCCATTCTGGTACCCCACAGCTGCAGCTGGCTCATGTGACACGAATTGCTCCTGCGTGGTACCAGGCACAGCAGACTTCCAGTCAGTGCATGCGCTGCAAGCATGCACGGACAGCATGCGCACACACAGCTGCCATGCGTTCATATGCACATGAGCTGTCCCCATGAGCTAAGCAACGACCCTACGCTCAATCATAGGTACAACCTTCATATAGATATGCCGGTATAGCTCAGCACGAATCGCACCTGAGCAGCAGCTCTGGGCGCTAGATCTGGAAGCTGGTGTGCGACAGGCTGAAAACCAAGTGCCTTGGGTGCTGCTGTTGCCACTGCTGATGGTGTAGCTCCAGCAGGAGCAGGTGTTTTCAGCGCAGCACGCTTCGCCTTGAAGGCTTCCAACTGCACACGATGGCAAGTGCATTATTCTATAGCTCATCGTATGCTTCTTTATAGCATATTCCCGGGCCACTCTGGTGTCTGAGTTGACCAGCCCTCCGCCACCCTGACCAACCTTTTGACGACCAAGGTCCTTCAAGGCTGCCTGTTTGGCACCCAGGCCTGGACAGGATCCGGCCTCCATCCTCACAGGTGACGCTGTTTTGTTACAACAACATTGTTAGTATCAGTACCTGACACGCAGCTGTAAATAGCGACGGCGAATATCCGTGGCGATGTCTGCACTGAAATGCAATGCCTGCCGTTTCATGATGTGTGGGCAGCAGAGTGATAGGGGCGCGGCTGGTGATCTGGCCACGGCGGGGGCCCTGGACTTCATGAAGGCCGTTGTTGCACTCCTACGAGCTAATCCAATAAACAGGCACCAAGGATCACATCACAGCTACTGCAGGCTAACGGCACCCAAGCCCTCATCAACCGCCCGTATGCCCCTTGTGCACAGTAGGCCAAGCAACTGCTGGCACAAAGCTGTGGCTTGAATGACAGAACAACCCAGCACAAGTGCACAACACATATAG
>BDCZ01000014.1:292562-318895 GCA_001662365.1 Chlamydomonas applanata | reverse complement strand
GTGGGTGCCCCCCCCCCCCCCTTCACACGCACACACCTGGCCGCACAGAGCGCCAGGTGTCCATGTGTGCTGCCCCAGACACGCGAGAGGCCTCCATCAGGCAACCGATCTCGGCATCGGTCTTGATGGCCCTGCGCAACATGCAAAGGGGGTGCAGTGGCTGTAGCAGGTAGCGGACGGCATCTCAGGCACATCGACAATGGCGGCAACAGTATGAATACATATGTACATATACCGTACATATACATCAACATATACATGCATCATATATTACATTGTATATTACGATGTAAGGGACATCAGGCATACCCTCCCTCCCCCAGCTCCACCCACTACGCATCAATGTATGGATGTATGCGTCAAGCACTGCTCTGTGGCTCTTAACAGCCAGCACAGCCTGTGGCAGGCGGTGCTGCTTGCTGAGCGCAGGGCAGTGCTGCATGCCTCTAGTCCCCTTAGAGGCTCGTACCCATGGAACCAATTCTCACCTGGCCTTGTGGATGCCTAGCTGCAGGAACCCATCCATCACCCGCCCGCCACCCTCCAACCGCCCACTGCTCGCCGCACCGCCCACGCTACTGCCATGTCCGTTGACGTTGCTGCTGCCACTGGTACTGCTGGTACTGCAGGTGCTACTGCCGCTGCTACTGCCAGTCATGGCCGCGTCCACGCGACCCCGCGCACCAGGCTGTCCCAGGCTGACATGGACGTCCCGCCCACTGCCTGACGCGCGCAGTACGGCCCCCAGGTCTGACGTGTACGCCACTGCGTCCGCGCCGTACTGCTGACCCAGGTCTTCCAGTGATGGCTGGGGCCCCATCCTGCGTCGTGCCAAATCACGCACCCAGTGCCGATATAGCGATATTATAAGCAGAAGGCGAGGGACAGGCATATTCAGAGGTGGAGCTCCTAAACGGAGCAAAGGCCATACTACAGCACTGGCATGTACTGTAAAAGGAAGCTGGCTGGAGCCATAAGGCCCTGATGGGCAGGCAGGTGTGTTGCCCTGCCCTGATCCATCTTGATGTCTGTGAAGGGACCAAGTGCTGTCACGCCCTTACACAGCTGCATGAGCTGCTCAGCTTGTGCCCAGCCTCTTCCCAGCCCCTGCCCAGCCTGTGCCCAGTTTCAGGTTTTTCAAGGGGTTTTTCAGGGATTTGGGTGCAAGTCACAGCCTGTGCACCATCTCACCAGAACGCCATGTCCTCCGGCAGCTTGGGTACCAGCAGGGTGAAGCGTCCTGTGCAGCGCGGCGGCGCACCAGCACAGGATGGCTTCAAGCATACATCACACACATTAGAGGATGGTACTGCCAAGCTGATGTTGCTGTCTCTTGTTGCCGCAGGTGCTGTGTCCTGCTGCTGCTGCTGCCGCCGCTGCCGTCGCTGGCGGCTGCTGCTGCTGCTGCTGCTGCTGCTGGCACCGGCAGATGGGGGATGCTGCTAGGCATCTGCTGACCTGGGCTTAGACCGCAACTGCCCAGGCACCCCACACGCAACAATAAGAACAACACGGCGTTTCACAGAGTCATCTGCTTGCCGGAGCCTATCAACTAGAAGTTCCTTAAGACTATAGAGAGCCAGGTGCCTGCACCCCACACACAGACAGATTGGGAAACGCTGAATCACATGTCCTTTGCGCGCGGCGCCACAAGCGCACCGTTCTCACTGTCGATCACGGCCGCCGCCCCGGGGATGTCACACCCCGTGAGGTACAGGAAGTCTGAGTCAGCGCGGTACCTGTAGTACACATCACCTCCGTTGCGATTGACCAACTCGCCTGCAGTCAGTGGTAGGGCAGGGTCCAGGGAGCCTGGCTTGACAGGTGCATCAGAGGGCAGTGGCAAGAGCTGCACAGATGCAGTGATCCCGTGCCGAGGGGGCCCAGTGTGAGCCGCGCTGCGTGCGTCGGTGTGACCCCTGATTGGGCGCGCTGCAGGTGGCCAGCATGAACACACGCAGTGTGGGATGGCGCAAGTGCGCATGCATGCCATGGCGTGAAGTAGTGTTTGCAACGTCCTGGACGACCTGCACCACGTCCGTCCATGGATGCATGGCGACCCCATCTGACCACGCCACCCACCTGTCTCGACATACAGCAGACCACCAGCGACGTGCTCAGTGCAGACCTTGCGTCGTAGCTCCTTAGTTTGCTGCGCGATTGGGACCACTTGGTACTTGCGCAGTAGCCGTTCTGTGCTGGTATCCGCTGTTACAGCAGGGGAGACTAGAACTGATGATTGTGCACGTGCTATGCAGGCTTTTAAGCGAGTTGGATTGCTCTGTCCCAAACACTGCTGTGCGCCCAGCGGGGCAGTCCGGGGCAGCATGGCTACAGACTTCAGTTCAAATGAGTATGGCGGCGAATAGTCCACCCAATTTGCTCCCAGTACAAACTCACCCTGTGAGGCCGAGACCCAGAAACGTGCGCGGGTGTGCGGCCATGGTTTGATTTTGAAATTGGACTGCTGAACGGTACAGTGGTCGCGTCTTCCTAAAACCGACTGCTCTGAGTGGCACCATTGTGACGGCAATAAAATGGGTGCATACGATGAGGTAGAAATTGAGGACATGACATGGAACGAGGAGCTGCAAGCCTACACCTACTCCTGTCCCTGCGGCGACGTATTCCAGATTACCCTGGTGCGTCTTCACGAATTCAAAGTCTCTTTGAATTTATAAGGCTCCGCTCTAGTGAGAAGGGCCAGCTTCGCGACGATGGCTGACATGGCTGCATGCCCTTCTGGCTTGCGCAGGAGGAGCTTCGGAATGGCGAGGAGATTGCGCGCTGCCCCAGCTGCTCGCTCTACATTATGGTCATCTACAACCCAGTATGTTGCATGCAGCCTGCATGATCCCTGCATGGAGGGCATGGACTGCCAGTGCGGTGTGCACAGTACCACAGATGTGCGTCAGGCCTGGCACTGTGCTGACTCACAGCGGTGCCATGCTGTGTGGTGTATGCTGGCCTGACCAGCGGCATGCGCAGAGCAAACACGGTTGCCTGAGGCAGGCCCGCATGTCTAGTCCTCATGCATCCTGCCACGGCATCATAGCGTTCTTGCTTCACACTAGACACGCTGGTTGTCAGTTGATGCAGTTAACCATCCAAACTAACTCATCATGATCATCCTGATGACAACCCACATGCCTGTGACCAAACGCAGGATGACTTCCAAGGGGATGAGCCCCCCAAGCCCCCTCCCACCACTACACCAGCCATGCCTGCGGAGGCAGCAGGACCATCTGGCTCAGCTGCGCCCATTGCCCAGCCCCCTGCTGCGACACCAGAGATCACAGTGCAATGATCATGCGTGCGTCACCACCGATTCTTCCCAAGCGGCCTGCGGCAGGAGGGGTAGGCAGTGACATCAGCAGCGCGCGGTACGCATTGGTGCGAGTGGAGTGCAGTGATGGTGAGTATGCATTGCACTGTCGGCCGGTTCATACAGCACGCATTCAGCTCATTCACAGGACGTGAGCCTGTTTGGGGTAGTGCATGGCTTCAAGGTGTCTGCTGCTTTGGCTGTACATGATCAATGAGTGCACTGGTGTGAAGAGTGCTGTGAGTCCAGAACTGCGCAGGATGGCACATTTGATGAATTCATGTTGTTTTATGGCTTGCCAGGTTTTACCAACGAAAGAGTGAATGTAGCGAGGAAGCTACGGACTATTGAAACTATGTGCAAGGTGCAATGTCATTGTAATCAGAAGTTGCACGTGTTGTCCGGTACAAGCCTCATCACAGAAGTGGCTGTGGACGGCCCAGCAGCCACCATGGAGCACTTAATGCATCAAACGATACCTTGATGCACGGCGGCATCCCCCCCTGCTACTCCGTTGTTGATGCCACCTCCCGTGCAGCCTTGCCGGCTGGTGCTGATTCCACTCGCTTACCGCGCTGGCTCCTACCGGATGATGTCCTGCGCCATGGCGTACAGGCAAACTGGTTTGCTGAAGCGTGGCCTGATGACCACCCTTCTGCCTTGCCCACTGCTGCCGCCTGCAACAGACTCCGACAGCGCCTGCGCCCTGTGTTCTGGTCACAGGTCTCACGGCTGCTGAGCTGGGCGCGCTTCTGCGCCTGCCGCCTGCGACCCGAGCTACTTGTTGTGTGTACGTTCTTGAGGTGGGCTGTGCGTCTGAGCACTCGCATCATGATGCGCTGCAGGCCAAGCGCCGCCAGCATGCAGCGTTGGTCCAGCTTCTGAGGCATGATGGTTGGCGGGTCCACACCAATGCAGCTGTCACTCTGCTTTTTGGTACCGTGGCGCCGGTGCCCAGCAAGTTGCCTGCTCTGCTGCGGCATTTGTGTGTTGATTCTGCTGCTGTTCAGGCCTTGTGTGTGAAGCTGTGTTTGCATGCGGCCCGTTCGGCTGCCCACCTTCTTCATTAGTACCGCTCTGCGTTTACTCGCGATCGTAATTCTGCGAGCCCTTGAGTTGACGGTCTGTGGTGGGGGTTGAATGCACGCAGCGGTTCAACCCGCAGAAACACCTTAAGTGACGGTGTGAGATGGGCCACGTTACGTCAACACGGAGCGCACCGTCCACGTGGAGCCGCTCCCCTGAACGCCCTCCGAATAAACGCACTGGTACTTGCAGCAACTGTTTGAGAGCAAACCCTCGTCGTCCTCGGTTCCTGGTTACAAACATTTAGCATGGGGGTAAGGCTTGATCTGCTTCATTGCTCTGCAGGATTGCAGCCAGGCTAGAACTGCTTTGATCAAGTGATGTACTTACTCTCTATGCCTGCAGAAGAACGACTTCCTCACGCCTAAGGCGGTGCGTGCTTTCATGTTGGTTGGGCGACACCCTGTAGCGGTCAAGCACAGCACCAGCGATACCTTTTCTCAATCGACTACAATCTCACGCTGTGCAACTGGGCTCGGTGTGGGGCATGTGACGAACCACAGTAGAACACTCCAGCCTGCGGCATCATGCATGCGGCATGCATGCAGTGCCCCATGCAAACCGTGCCACAGAGCACTGAGCATGGCACATCGGAGGGCTGCATGCCTGCAGCACAAACTGGCATCTCACGGCAGCCAGGGGCACCGCGCAGGATGCGTTGTTGCTGCGTGCCCGTCGCCCATCTGAGTTGCACTTGGATTGCACATCATGCGCGCACATGGCCGATGCCCCAGCAGACCTTTCAGCAAGCCAACAGACCAGAACAAACAGCACACACGGGCGCCTGCACACTGCAGATCGCCAACCGCATCAAGGCCAAGGGCCTGCAGAAGCTGCGCTGGTATTGCCAGCTCTGCCAGAAGCAGTGCCGCGATGAGAACGGTTTCAAGTGCCACCAGATGAGTGACAGCCACAGGCGCCAAATGGAGGTACGCAGGTTTTGGGGACTGGGCGCCTGTCTCGCTGGAGGGCTGGGCATTCAATTGGGTGTGCGTGTGAAAGTATGGAGAAGGTGCCCAGGCACTGGCCGCACCTGGCGCACAGTGGCACCAGCACGTCCTGCCAGGGGTGTCTGTGTGCGTGTGTGTGTTGGTTACATCGTACGCCCATCATGGCGCATGGATGTCTGCCGCGTGTGTGTGCCTGTGCGGCAAGGAGGGCCGGGCTCAAGGCAGTGGGGCTGGGCCCGAGGCTGCGGACAGGGCACGAGATTGCCTAGTGCCACATGCATGCACAGCTGGCATCTCTGCCTCACGGCGCGATGTGCAGTGCTTGTGGCGGGTACAGCTGCCAGTGGTCATCGGGGCACAGGGGTGTAGAATGTGGGTAGCTGGGTGGGGTGCCGCCGGATCATGCACCTGTGTTCAGCAGTGGGCACTGTGCATGGCCACCACAGCCCTGCATGCATCGGCTGCTCATCGTTGCGCTGAAGTACCGTTTATGGCGCTGCAGGCTGTCAAACTACGGACCCCATGCGCTACACTGCTGCTCCCAGTCCCATGCACACGATGCAATCCACACCATGTATGCACGCGCCCTCCAGGTGTTTGGCATGAACCCGGGCCGTGTGGTGGCTGGCTACTCAGAGGAGTTTGAGAAGGCATTCCTGGACCACTTGAAGCGCGCGTGAGTACTACCTGCATAGGACACCATGTAACTGCTATATGGGTCACCACGTGGGTCCTCTGACGGGTGCTTGTATCGGCTGGGCGGCGCTGATGTAGCTCGGGCTGTAGCCTGCTACATGCATCAAGCATGCGCGGGGCTGGGGGAGGGTGAGGGGCCCTTGCATGTAGGCCAAGGTTGCAGCAGGCAGCATGCGCCATCAGGCAGCATGCGGCGGCATGCGGGGGCAGGCTGCATGTGGTATGCTGACGATGTTGTCTATGCAAGGTTGCTGCACTCGGGACCGCATCCAAAGTCAGCTGTGCTGCGCGCCCGTGCCATCTCTCCGTCATCCTTTACAGCCTGTTGACTCCATCCGGCAAGAATTTCTTGCCGTTCTTCCTTCCACCCTGCCACCTTGCCCGCTGCTGCTGCGGCTCGCTCCGTCTGCGTGAGTCGTTGTTGACTGACTGTATGTCTGACTGCCTGTCTGACTGCCCGACTCCGCAGCCATCCATTCTCACGCGTGCTCGCCAAGAACGTGTACAACGAGTACATTGGGGACAAGAACCACATCCACATGAACTCCACGCGCTGGCTGTCCCTCACTGAATTCGTCAAGTACCTTGGCCGTGAAGGTGGGGCGGGGTGCAGGGTAGTACAGGGCAATACAGTCTGTATTGCCAGGGTCGTGCCGGCAGTACGGCGAAAGGGGCACACACAGGTGCTCGTGATCATCAGGGGGTGGGCACGTTATGACAGGAAGGTGGGTGGGGCACACAGGGAGTGCAGCCCTCCCTCACACACATGTGTGGAGCGTGGTGATCACTGGTGATTACCTGCACAACAACTGACCGTGCGTGCTGCTGGCCGTGTGTGCTGCTGCCCATGCGGAGCTGCCACCTGCATTTTCCCCATTGCAGGCAAGTGCAAGGTGGATGAAACAGAGAAAGGCTGGTGGATCACACTTATCCACAGAGACCCAATGCAGGTAGGGCCTCAGAGATCAACCCCTTTCCCTCCACCCTTGATTCCGAACTGTACAGATGCAGTGCTTCAGGACGCAGCTTTTGGTAGTTTGTTGGCTGAGGGCGAGAGCCGTGGCCAGGGCTGCACTCATTACTCGGGGATGCTCTCATGAGTGGCCAGGTTTCCCGGTGCAATGCACGTGCATCACTGCCATGCGCGCACACGCCACAAGCCTCCTGCAGCCCTGGTCATAGCACATTTTAACCCGATGTTGCAAACACCCTGTAATTGTGCGGGCTCTGCCAGTAGCCCTGGACCTTGAACCCATACGCCCAAACTGTGGTGCGGGACGTTGATGATGATGTAGCGACGGCCAACCCTAAAACCCTGGACCCCAGACTGTAGACTCTGTACCCTATATCCTAAACTGAGAACCTTGTATCAACTCTCGCGCAGGACATTGATGAAGAGAAGCGGCTGAAGCGCACGCTGGCGGAGAAGGAGGAGGAGGAGCGGCACATGGCGGATATCGCAGCACAGGCACGTGCTGCGCTTTGCTGTGCTGCGCTGTGCTGTACAGCGATCCTGGACTGTGCTGTGCTGTGCTGCACTGTGCTGTAGTGTCATCCTGGACTGTGCAGCTGAATTGGCGGGGCGCGAGTTTGACATATACCACATACGTGCAATCCAACGGCATGGCAGGATGCGTGTCACAGTTGCTGACCATTGTGACAGCATCCACGGGACTAGAAAAGCTGTGGATGTGGCGTGTGGGGCGTGATTGGCCATATCGAGCGGCTCCGGTCTTGTTTTGCTGCACTTCAGCAGAGCACTGCTGCATCCTGTATGTTGGCGGTCGAGTGTTGTTGGCCTTGCGCGCACGCTGCCGGTTGTACCCCCTGAGAGGACACCCCGATTGGATGGATCTGGGGAAGAGCTGTACACCTACAGCTGACGTACTTGACGTGCTGGGCCGTGCTGGCATGGTGGGTGCTGTGCAGGCGGAGCGTGCGCGCAAGATGGCGCGGCTGGCGGGGGAGGGGGAGGAGGATGTGATGGAAGCTACTGAGTTGGTCAAGGGAGAAGACGAGGGGCCGCTGGTGCTCTCACTTGCACCAGGTACGTACAAGCATGTCTTCAAGCGCGCAAGCATGCAAGTGGGCAAGCATACCAGCATGCAAGCAGGCTTGTATGCAGGCAAGACCCCTGGTGATCTCACTCGCTCCAGGCGCATGCAAGCACGCACCCAGGGGCTTGTGTTGTGCATACGCTGCACAGTGATTGCTGCCAAGTACCCCTTGCATGCAGCAGCGTGCACCACTCTGGTTGCTGTGTATGTTCACGCCGTCATGTCATGGTGTATGTATACGATGGATGTTGTCCATGGGGAACGCATATGCGTGATACGATGCTGTTGGTGCAGGGGCGGCAGCAGCAAATGGCACGGGGCCAAGCGGCGTAGGCCCTTCCAGCACTGCGGCAGGGCTGACAGGCCTACCCCCACGCGCGCGTGCACCTGTCAAGCCAGTAGCCACCAATGTCTTTGCTGATGAGGATGAAGCAGGTGGGTAGAACTGGGGCAGGGGCTGCTTTACAGATCTAACAGCTGCAGCCTGAGCTTGTGCCGCCCATATCACCCATATCAAACGTACCCAGTTGTACGTTGCGCATTTGTCTGACATTGCGCATGCGGGACTGGAGTGCAGGGCCAAGCGGGAGGGGCGGCGAGGATGGCGGCAAGCCAAAGGGAAGTGCCATGGATCGGCTTATGCGCCAGGTGCGTGCGGCTCCATATGACGCCTTGCGAGCTGTATGATCTTGATCTCCCATGCTGTATTGCCACTGGGCATGGGTATGGGCATGCTGCCTTGCTGCTGGTCATGTGGGGCACTATGAGGGGGTGAGCCAACCGATGATCGTTTTGAGGTGCCCTATGGGCATGGACACCTCACAACGATCATCGGTTGGCTCATCGCCCCCGCCATGGTCCATTGGATACATTGGAGGCAGCTTGCGTGTCCGGCTGTGGTTGTGATGGCTGTGTGACCAATGCGCCGCGGCCATGCCGGTGGGCTGAGCGTGGAGGCAAACATTGTGACGGCTGTGGCTGAGTGTGAAGGCGAACATTGTGATGTGCTGTGGCTGTGTGATGTGTCCACCCCCTCAGGAGCTGGAGGCCAAGAAGGCGCGTGAAGAGGCTGCAGCAGCCAAGGCAGCTGGCTCCCGGGGAAGCCCCTGGGTGGTACCCAGCATCATTGTCAAAGTGGGTGGTGGTGTAGACGTACTTGACTGGATGGTGGAGGGGAGGGTGGACAGGAGAGCGCAGGCGTGGTTCGTGCGCAGGTTGGCATGTTGAAGATGCAAGCTTGCGTGCTCACTTCGTCACTTACCTTTGCACGTGGCTGGTACGACTGGAGCCAAGCCAAACTGCAGTCAGGAATGTGCTTGGCCGCAACTCATTCTGCCAATCAACTGCATGGGCTTGTCTGCTCCTCAGAAACGCTTACTTGCATCCCACACACCTGGCTTGGCTTGGGCACTGCGTTCATGTCGTTCTTACCACTGGCCTCCTTACTTTTTGGACTGAGCCACACTTTGTTGCCATCAACTTTCCTGCCGGCGTCCCTTGCTCCTGGACTGCGCCGCAGGTCATGAGCAAGGCGCTCGCAGAGCACGGCTACTACAAAAAGAAGGGCGAGGTCGTGCGCGTGATCGACAGGTGCGCGCGGATGAGTAATGAGTGCGCATGAGTGTGCATGAGCACATGGGCTGCGGCCAGATGCATGTGCGATGGGCACGCCCAACGACGCAGCCTGCGCAATGTAGGGCAAAATGGGTTGGAGTGTGTTGTCAACGAGCTTTCTGGGTGCCCAGCCCACGCGCACCGACTCCATGCGAACCCTGCGCCATGAGCGCTGAGCCCTGGGCTGTGAAGCCTGAGTCTTGAACCCTGAAACACTGACCCCAAAAGCCTCCAGCTTACCACTGTTTGCTCCGGCTCCTGAGGTGCCATGGTGGCATGTGGCTGATTAATACCAGTAGGTGAATAACTCGATCCGGGGCACAGCTGACTGCCAGATACTTAGGAGGTTCGTGGGCCCCCACATCTCTGCCCACTGTACCATTGCTGGCCGCCAGATACGTGGGTGAGGTGGAGATGCTGGACAGTGGGGACGCAGTGCGAGTGGACCAGGCGGAGCTGGAGACGGTCATCCCGCAGGTGGGGCGTGGCTTCAAATCCCTGCGGGGACGCTGTTCTTGCGCTATTTGGATGTCTTCCTGCCCGCTTATTGCCCATTTTCGCGCTTTATATTCCTTGTTTGGGATGGGACCATACCATAGGGCCACTGGCGGCGCTGTCTGCAGGGAATGGGGCTGGGTCCAGGTGGGCAGGTCGAGCCCTGACCAGCATGCAATTGCTGGCCACAAATGCTGGTCACATTGCTCGTCCTGGCCACTTTTCCCGGGTAACCATTAGATTATGGGGCACCTGTGCTATGACCGTGCCGGGTTCATGCGTGGTCCGCGCACGCGGCATGCACAGCAGTACGACTGTACGAGTAATACTACTTCAACACCTTGTATACATCCTGCACAGCGCATGATGCAGCGCGGAGCTCATTGTTGTCCTCGTGTTGTTTTCATATTGTGCGCAGCCGGGCGGCTCGGTGGTATTCGTGGCAGGAGCGCACCGCGGTTCCAAAGCAAAGCTGCTGGAGATCAACACGGACAAGTTCCAGGCAAAGGTGTGGAATATTGGAGAGTGTGACCACGACGGCACGAGCTTGACATTTGGAAATGTGATGTGGGAGGGTGTGTTGTGAAACTGTGTGTGCGTGCATTAGCGCTTTGTGATGGGTTTTATACAGTCTCGTGTGTGACTGTGACATTTGACTGTGACCGATTGATGCCGGTGCCCAACATCCCATTAACAACAACAATAATAATAATAATAATAATAATAATAATAACATAAATAATAATAATATTAATAATAATAATAATAATAATAATAATAACATAAATAATAATAATAATAATAATAATAATAATAATAATAATAATAATAATAATAATAATAATAATAATAATAATAATAATAATAATAACAATAATAATAATAACACGGCGCGTCACAGATGTGTTATCCCATTAAGCGACAATCTAAAAGAAGTGCCCCGTGTTTTTGGCTGCAGGTGCAGCTGTCGGACGGGCGCACGGTGTGGGCCGAGTACGAGGATGTGTGCAAACTGTCCTCATCCTCGTAACGTCACCCTAGAGTAAAGTCACCCTCGCACATTCAAGGATCACTGAACCAGTCGGCTGACCAGATGGTTACATCAGTTGAAGTGCCTATATGACAGTATGGGCGTGCATGTGCTGCGTGCAAGGGCTTGGTGAATCCAGTTTGTATTATATCATTGGCTGGCAGTGTGGAAGCAGTGTCGGCTCACCCCAGGCAACATGCCGCAAAGGTCAGTTGCATGCTGTCATTCGAACGATCGTGTGCCGCATGTAAGGTCACTTCACCCTCATGGAGTACAGCAATACCATCTCTCTTGTGAAATGTACGGCCATGTGCCAATCAGTGATTTCGCAAGCAACAGTAGCGCTGCTCGCCAGGAGCATGCAGGCAGCCAGGCCACACAAGGCATCTGACAGCTGACAGGCTGCAGGCAGTGCAGTCATTAGCCGGGCTGGACAACCTCGATCGTTGGCCGCTGTGAATGCCTATCAATGCACGTGTATGCATGTGTAGTGGGGGCGAAGGGTTGGTGGGTGTGGTCTGTCGTGTGTGGGGGAGGAACGTGGCATGCTGGCAGCACACGTATGATGCATGGACAATCGTGGTCATGCGTGCGTGGGCTGCTTGGAGTTGTATGTGTTTGCAGCAGTTGAACTGTCAACAACAGTTGCATCACTGATGTCAGCAGCGCAAGATATGTTGCAAGTGAAGCGTGTCTTTGGCTGTCGCAGGACAGGTCAAACTACAGATTACCTTTTTTACTTCTGTGACCTGCCGTACTGCACCTGATCGCCGGCCGCCCTGTCTACATGGAATGTGTGCCGGATGAACGTGTTTATAACTTGAGCCAGATGCGGGCTCGTATGGCACCCACGCAAGACAAATGAACCCTCGAATTGCAGTGCAGCTGCCTGATGCACTGCTGCTGCTGCTGCTCCTGCATCACAGCTGCAGCCAGCAGGCAACAAACCAGCTGACAAGCAATCAGTCGCTTGTTGTTCATGTGAATACTGGCGAAGAATTGCTGTGGATGCTCACGCACCTATCTGCTCACGAGGGTCAGAGCGTCAGCTTCATAATCGACTCGGCCGTGTTGAATACTACGGGCATGGTCGCCCCCTCGCTCACAGCAGCGGCGCCGATGACAGGCGGGATACTTGATATGGACGGCAACGTCCCTGGCTCTGTGTTTTTGGACATTGGATCGCGGTATATGTTCACGGTGCGTTCGGGCACACGTGCAGGGTCAGATGAACACAGCGCGTTGCCACCGGTTTGCCTTCAGCACGACCAGCTGTAGGACAAGTTTGGCACCCATGTGCATGGCGAAGCAATTCACTGCACCATGCACACTGTGTTGCTTGCCATGGGCGCATGTGCTTGAACGGTCCCACGACTCCAGCAGGGTTTGCATGGGTGTCATGCAGCTGTCTCCGCGCACCAGCCATGCACGGCAAGACACTGCTCATAAATGCAGCTGCTGCTGCATGCATGCAGTCTGTGTACTCCGGGCGCGGCAGCTGGCGCGTACGCTTCTCCAATGTTGCCCTGTGCAATCTTTGTGTCCGTTACGTGTCACCCTTTCGTTCCCCCTTGGGCTGGATGACATCTCAAGCACTGTGAGTACGTGTAGCAGTACAAATCAATAGCTTGATAATACTGTACAGATTGAGCAGTCCCAGCAGCTGCAAGTATAAAGTGTGTGTAGAGATTAGGGGGCGTCTTGAAATTGTGGGTTAACACAGCATGCACACTACGGGGTGTGATGTGTGTGTTGTGGTTACATCGTACGCCCATCATGGCGCATAGATGCCTGCCGCGAGACAGGATTAGCAACATTCGTTATAGGCTTGTAGCTTCAAATGTGTGTGTGCACCGCCGCGGTCTCACTCTACTTGCTCCATGTTCATGTGCCTGGCGCTGCCAGCAGAACCACATCACCCTGCACACAGACTGCTGTCTGTTTGCCTTGTATGCCACCCGCTGAGGAAGATTAAGGAATCGCAGCACCTCGTCTAACGGGAAACGCTGTAACAAGTCAAGTCCACCCGCTGCACCAACCCCACCGCAGGTTCATGATCAACATTGTGGATGTGAGCCAATCTCCTTCACAGAGGCTAGTCATGGAAGACGTGACCGTGTACACCACAATTGGAGATGTGCGGGTAGGTTGACTTACTATCAGCAGTTCTCAACACGACCGAGAAAAGAGAACTGGCAAGACACAACGGATCATGAACCCAGACGCAAGCACCCGCAGCCATGGCTTGTGATGCAACCACTCAGACCATCCGAGTATGGTGCAACAGTGCATTTATGGTGCAACAGAAACCTGCACCATGCATGCAAGACATGCAATGGCACAGCAGCTGCTTCTGTTCCCTGCACATGGCACCATGCATGACCGGCGCTGATCTAGCACATGGGGCTGGTTGCCACATGTCTAGCACAGGCTGCATACCCATACTCACTTCACCTCGCTTCCTGCTGCCACCCATGCAGTGTGCACCACTACCGTTGACACCCCCCTGCCCTGCTGCCACTGCAGCACTAAACCCAGATGTTGCCTGGTGACCACTTCCTCCATCCACCTACACATCTTGATGGACATCCCTTGGCATCCCATCATGTAGCTTCACATCCCTTCTCTGATCCCCCTTGTCATCATTTTGTTCTCATAATATTGCCGATGCCGCCCCTCCATCCCTTCCCATGCAGGCCTACACCTACCTGCACATCCTCCTAGACATGGCCCATGATTTCCCCCAGATCACACCAGCAGTACAAGTACTGCTTCTCATTTTCCAGAACACCGGTGCCACGGTCTCGTCCGTCAGCAGGCACAACATCACGTTTGAATCAGCCAATCTCCCCTTGCTGGTGGCCAGAAACTACACGCTAGCCGATTATGACACGCCAGGTGCTGCATTCAGCGTGTCACAGGTGAGAAGGAGAAGGTGGGAACAGAGTGGTTGGGTGCATGTTACCTCCTGGTTGCATTGTTTTGGAGAGCTGTTTTGCCCGCTATCAGCATGGTTTGTTACAATTGGTATGATAAGTGGGACAATTGGTATAGTAAATTTGGTATAATAAATGAGCCGTCATGTAGATGCACCTCTAGTATGTTGAGCTGGATCAGGCCCCGCCGCCGCCTTGCTGTTCTGGTGCGTGGTGGTGCTGCTGCTGGGAATCAGCGGGCCCCTGCAGAGACCCACCAGCTGAGCCCTTATCCCTGCTCGCCCACACCGCCCACACCTCCCCTCCCTACCTCCCTCTGACCATCACCCCCCCCTCCTGCCTCACAGGGTACCCTTGCGCCGCCACGCATATGTGTGGGGCCAAACGGGGGTGGACCGTTGGTCTCCGCGGCTGATGCAGCCGTGAATCTCACTGTATCACCCCTGTGGCCAGTGGAAGACAGCGCCCAGCTCAAGTCAGGGCTGCTCAACCTGTCCACCTTTGTTCCGAGGCCCGTACACATTACCAGCACGGTGAGTGAGGGAGTGAGGCTGAAAGCGATGAGGGTGTGATGCCCGTGGTCGTGCCGTGTTGTGAGATGGCTGCGTGCGGGCCCCAAGCGATCGCAAGTGTCGCGCTGGTGGCACCACTGCGTAGCCTGGGCCGTGCTGTGATGCACTTCATCTGGTCACTTGAAAACCATATGGAATCAAGCAATGGAAGATTGAAGATCCTGAAGGGTTCATGAGCCCCTTTGCTTGGTTCGCGTGGTCGCCCTTCGCAGGTCGTATACTCAGCTGACCCCACAGTGCTCATCCTGGGTAACATAAGTGTGACAGCCGGCCTGGGCGGGGTGCCCCTCCCCATCACTCTCCCTCATATCTCCATCCTTTGCGGCCCCTTTAACCATGTGGCGGTTGGCGCCAGGATCGTGGCCCTTGATCTGGACAGGGCGACTGCCCCTGTACTGCAGCTAGCTCCCCCGGATGGGGTGCCAAAGGTCATGCTGCTGCTGCACAAGCTGGTGGGTGCCTGAACTGGCTGCGTGCTAAATTAGGCTCTAGCTGTGGGTGGTACATGTCCTGACTTGCAACGCGACGTGCAATACTCTCGCGTAGATGCATTATGCATGCAGCCTCATGCGCAGCGGGCCCATGCATGCATGCATGCACAGCTTGCATATATGCAGTGGGCATACAAAACGCACACTGTACGTAAGTATGTACATAACTGCACGACGATGCCCTGCACGCTGCTGGCCCTGATCCCTTCTGCTCCTGCACCTCCCGCTACTCGGTCCTGTGTGCGCGCAGATCATCAAAGGCCTGGGCTCTGCTTCTCTGGGCCCCCTGATCCCATTCCAGTTCCATGGCGCCGCGGCCGCTGCGGCGCGGGCATACAACACCGCGTTGCCTCTTTGGGCGCTGGGCCTAACGGAGCCGCGTTGGAACACGACCCAAGTTCACATCCATAACGTCACGCTTGTACTGCCCCAGTCAGACTTTGTGGCGCTGCTGGCGGCGGCATTACGGGGGGATGACTGGAAGAGCGGCGCCAACACCACGGCGCCCCTCTTTGTTGGGGTTACCACATTTGAGCCAGCAGCTGCCAGTGCTCTGGGCACCCAGTCAAACAGCATCCTGATGAATAATTTTACAGGGTGGGGCTGGACTGGCAGCTCCCTGACATTTCAGTCAGAAAGCCCCCTGCCGCCCTGCTACCAGCTGCCAGACTATGTGCAGCAGGCTGCGGCACTGGACCCTGCATGCCCAGGTTATCGGCAACCCGGGTCCTCAGGGGAAGGCGGCTCTGGCAAAACCCACTGGGCAATGGTGGTTGGCGTTGGGGTGGGTGTGGGTGTGGGCGGCGCGGTGCTGCTCTGCATGGCAGTAGCAGCCGTCGTACTGCTGCTGTACCGCAGTAGGTCTAGGGCCTGTACTACAGCCAGTCCAGCAGGGTGTACGGGGCCTGGCCATGTGGAGGTACCTCCGACATCCAAGACAGGGGCTCTCACTCAGATGACCTCAACCCTGTCAAGCCTAGGGGGCAGCCGGGGCTATGGAAGCAGCAGCAAGGCCAGGGACAGCTGCGCCACTGGCGGCGTGGCCGGGTGTGCTGGTGCAGCACAAGTGGTGGTCCTGGTGGCATCAGGAGGGTCTGTGGAGGGAGCTCAGTTGCAGAGCCCCCAGAGGCCAGGGCAGAGTCACAGCAGGAGCGGCAAGGTCCAGCTACACTTGGAGGATGGCTCTGGTGCCCCATGTGAGTCCTCTCTGCCTGCCTTTCATGTTTCGGCCTTTGTTTGTCTCTCGGCCTCTCAGCTGCTGCCGCCGCCGCCGCTGCTGCCGCCGCCGCTACTGGTGTTGTATTCTTTAGCATCTGTTTGTCTCTCTGCCTGTCAGCCACCGCCACTGCCGGTGCCAGTGCCGCTGCTGCTGGTGTTGTATTCTTTAGCATCTGTTTGTCTCTCTGCCTGTCAGCCATCGCCACTGCCGGTGCCAGTGCCGCTGCTGCTGGTGCCGCCTGCGAGCCACAGCTGCCATGCCACTTGTCCCATGCTTGCTGGCAGTGCTCTGCTGCCGCGCTCTGTCATCTCAATTCTTGCTGTGACGCAGTTGCAGCGTTTACCACCCTGTCGAACGGCATCCAGGGCTAATCCGCCATGTGCTTGCTTGCATGACTGGTGGCTGCCATGCAGGCACCCCGCTCAAGGAGGCGGCCGTGCAGGAGCTGCGCGCATCCCTCGCCAGCTTCTTATGCAGCCGCCAGCAGCTGGCACACCCCAGCTCACCTGGCTGCGCCTCAGAGCTGGTTTCGGAGGGAACCGACGGCACTAACCAAGGTAGTACACCAACAGGCGCATGGGGGGCGCCAGCCGCAGGGGACTTAGGGGCTCAATCCAAGGGGTGCTCTGGGGGTGAAGGGATTGGAGCACAAGGCGGGGTGGCTGTTAATCGAGCGGCAGGGCTGCCAGTAATGGCATCCGGCCGCATGAGGGCGGCCCATCCTCAAGGGGAAGTGGAGCGGGTGGCTGACTCGCTGAACGCACGCCAGGCAGACACCCTCACGCTGAAGGGGCTCATCGGGAAGGGCGCTTGGGGTGCAGGTGTGCGGGTCAGAGAGGGGCCACAGAGCCTCACAGCGTATGTGTGCGGCACACAGGCAATAGAGGCCATGCCTGCCTTCTAGACATTTTGATGTTGTTCTTGGGAGCATATGTGCTGCGTATGCATCCTTGCGCGCTGGTCCGTGAGGCCAGCTGCAAGCAAGCAAGCGCTCCCACCCTGGCGTGCCTCACTTTAGAAGCAAATAAGTAATTTTAGCAAGCGCTCCCAGCCCAGCTGCTCACTGCGACTTCGTGCCAACTGCTCACCAGCCGTTCCCTAACCGCTCCTAACTGCTCAACTGCCGCCTCCAACTGCCGCTCACAGTGTACAAGGGGGAGTGGCGGGGGCTGGAGGTGGCAGTCAAAACAGTGGTGTTCACCGGGTCGGGCGGAGCTGGGTCTACAGTTGAGGCGGTGGGCGCAGCAGCACAAGACAGCAGTCAGCCGCAGGGTGGTCGTCCTGTGATGCCCTACCATCGAGCAATCACCGAGGCCGCTGTGTGTGCAAGCGTGAACCATCCGAACGTGGTGCGTCCTGTGCTCGTGCCTTGCCTCTCCCTGGACCTCCCTGCAGCCCCTCCCTGCCTCTCCAGGCCTCGCCTGTCTCATGCCTTGGACCTGGCAGCACTTGTACGCATTTGGACAGGCCTGGTGTCTCCTGCCTCGGCCTAGCGTATGTCACGCTGGCCTGATGGCTGAGTACTACAGGGGCATGACAGCTGTGCCACATGATGAGCCAAGAGCCCATGCACCTCCCTGCAAAGTGCTGCCGCTGATTCAACCCATGCATGCGGGTCACGTTTGTTCTGTGGCCTGCCGGCCGAAGCTGGGCCACGCCAGCTGCTCACTGTACTGTTTTATGCTGCTTGTACTGCTGCCCGTACCACCCCGTACCGCAGGTTGCCACGTACCGCTATGACATCAAGCTTGTACAGCCTAAGCAGGAGCCAGGGCAGTCACTGGAGGTGGATGTTGGCTCGTCCAGCTCCATAGCAGGAGAGATGGCTGACTACAAGCTATACCTCGTACAGGAGTGAGCGCCCTGTACTGCACTGTACTGTGCTGAGCTGTACTGTGCTGTATCGTACTGAGCTGTGCCGTAATGTACTGTGCTTTGCTGTTATGTAGCGAGCTGCACTGTACGTTAATGCTCTTGACAAGAGGTACAAGCATGGATTCAGGGGATACTCGGCATCAACCTTTTGGAGCGGGGACAAAGCTGGGATAGGAAAAAATAGTGAAAAGGTCAAAAAGGGATGAGAAGGCAGTGGGTAAACATTGGTGGTTACACCACTGCATGCGAGGTGTGGAGAGGGAGTTGGGATACAAGATGTGATGTATGATGGACCACAGTATTTTTGAGGGAGGTTGGGTGAGGAGTCAAGTGAGAGATCTTGCATCAGGCCTGCCATGCAACCACCACCATGATGCATGACTGACATGTACTGATGGCCTGTGTCCACTGTACCGCCAGGTACTGCCACGCCTCACTCTATGACGCGCGCACCATCCGTATCTTCCATGTGGACGACAGCAACCTGGACCTGCTCCTGTTGCTGTCTGTGCTGCTGGACATAGCGCGTGGCATCGAGTACCTGCACGGCCGCTCCATCATCCACGGTGCGGCGGCCAGTCAGGCGCTGAAGCAGGGAACGTGTTTACTTTACCTGCTTTGCATTGGGGCGCACATGCTGCCCTGCAGGGGTGTATGCCCAACCATTTTTACTCCCCCTTTTGTGTTGCACCCGCTGCGAACGGGGCCATGCAGTCCAGCGCCGGGCACCACACTGCACTAACAAGTACGGCACTGCATATATCGCTTGCACTGCATGTACTGCACGCAGGCGACCTAAAAACAGATAACGTCATGATTAAGCACGAGCGTAGCTCTGCAGTGGGCTGCACTGCCAAGGTACTGTGGGGCAGCACGCTGCCTGCCCTGGACTGCTGCACCTGTGGCTTGGGGTCGGGGAGTTTGTACATGCGCACTGTGCCTGTGCCTGTGCCTGTGCCTGCGCCTGCGCCTGCGCCTGTACCGTTGTGTTTCTGTGTGACATGTGTGTGTGTGTGTGTGTGTGTGTGTGTGTTGGTTACATCGTACGCCCATCATGGCGCATAGATGCCTGCCGCGAGACAGGATTAGCAACATTCGTTATAGGCTTGTAGCTTCAAAACCCGTCAAAAACATGTGTGAGAGCCTGTGTACTGCGCTTGTGACCGGCAGTGTAGTGCCTTGGGCCAAGTGGACCACAGGATCTAAGCTGCAAGAAGACCTGTAGCAAGCCACGTTGTTTTTGTATTGTACTTATATTGTATTGTACTTGTATTGTACTTATATTGTATTGTAATGTACTTTACTCGTATTGTATTGTATTTTAAGTTTATCTGCCTCAATCCAGCTTTGCAAGGCTTTGGCGGCTGCTGCTGGGCTTGTTTTAGCACTGTCACGCCGGGCAGTGGTCCGGCTCAGTGCACCCCCTCCACCACTCATATGCTGCCCTGCCAACCCGCAGCCGGTCCCCACAACCCCATAACCCCACAGCTCCACAACTTCACAGCCCCACTTGGACTTGTTACAGGATTTCCGGTTGCCCAGATCCGGAGAGCCAACAAACCCTAGGCCGCACTGCACTGCTAAACAGAAACACAGCCCCACAGCCCCACAGCCCCACCAACTGCACAACCCCACAACCGCACAACCGCACAACCCCACAACTGCAGGTAACCGACTTTGGGTTGGCCACTGCTCTAGACCCCGGGGCCACCCATGTATCACACTTCCGCAAAGGAACGCCCTTCTACATGGTGCGCGCGTGGGCTGCAAGGGGTCTGGGGCAGGCTGGCGCAGTTGTCAGATGACAGGGAGGGCCTTAGACCAGCCGCCCTGTGTTGTTGGTATTCCTGTTACTGTAATGTGTGGTCATTACAGGTGTCTGGGCAGGGTGGCGCATGCGCTGGAGAATGGTGTGGACCACACAGCAGTGCATGGGTTGTTGTACACCATTGCTGCTTCAAGTCGTTCATAGCGACTTGTCACGTGTGAAGCCCATCATTGCTGCTATTCACATGCCCACCCAGTCTGTGCTTGTTGCCATTGTACTGCATGTTGCCATTGTACTGCATGTTGCCATTGTACTGCATGTTGCCATTGTACTGCTTGTTGCCATTGTACTGCAGGCGCCCGAGGTGAAGCATGACGGGCGGATGACGCGCGCATCAGACATTTACTCTTTTGGTGTGATTCTGTGGGAGATGGGGGCGAGTGAGCCTCCCTGGGTCGGGGTGGAGTTACCTGGTGGAACACCTGGAGAGCAGGTGTTCAAGCCCAACCCACGCTTCCCAAAGCTGCCGGGCCACGTGCCTGCGGCCTACGCGAGGCTGACACGTAGGTGGGTGAACTTGGTGCTGCTCACCCTTTCGTTTGGGTGCTTGCTGTGTGGTCAACTTGTCGGTTGTGTTGTGGACGGTTCATAGCTTGGAAGTCTGCCCCTGACATGCCCCCTAACGTCCCTGCGACTTCCTGAGGCCCAATAAACCTGGTCACATGCTCCGCGCTCTGCAGGTGCTTGAAGAAGGAGCCAACATCTAGGCCCAGCGCCTCAGAGATCGTGGCAGCGCTGACTCACATGATGCAGGCCGTGAGGCATAAGCAAGCAGGAAACAGCCAAACAGGCAGCGCCAGTGGTGCCACAGCCAGCGCACCTGCAGCTGTGCCTGCTGGCGTGGTTGAGCAGCCCAGCCGCTCTGCTAATGGGGCACCAGGCGGCCCAACCGAAGGCGCAGCGGCTGCGGATAGAAACGTGCACCAGACAGGGTTCAGTGACCCTGAGATGGCAGTAGCATCTGGGCAGCAACTGAAGCCACAGAACAGTGGGCAGGGGCAACAGAACGGGGACACCACGACTGACCGATTGGACGGGAGCAACGGGATCCAAGAGCATCGTAGAATCCCGGCTGCATCGCCGGCTTCAGTATGACACCATGCTACTTCCCTCAATCTCATCCTGCCACAGGTGTGGGTGCTGTGCCTGTAGGGCGAAGAATGCAGACTGTACATTCCACGACAGTACACCTTGAAGTTGGTGGCTGATGCGCCTGGTTGTAGCAGCCAAGGTCAGCTACCGCGTTGGCTGTACCTGTGCCCGCCTCTGGTCAGCTGTGGTAACTGAAGATCAAGTGGCTTTCATGCAAATGGGGTGTCAAGCGTTTGCCATGCACTGGGCGCAGCAGCTCAACTCAACGGGTAAATGCCCAAGCAGTGTGCTGTCCATAGGGACATGATCGCTGTGCATGCCCTGTTGTGGGCAACGAGTAGTTGGATGATGGGGGTGGGGTGGGGGGGGCACAGTAGAGGGCAGCAGAGGGGCATGCCGACATGCTGCTGTCTATCGACTGATGATCATGCGATATATCCTGCATGCTGTGATGGTGATTGTCATGAATAGGCAATGCTGAGAGTGACAGGCGCTGCCTGAGGCTGCACTGGCCCAAGCTGGGGTGGGATTTGGCGGGGGAAGGTTGCTGGGGCAAGTCCACGAAGGGGCACTGACTTCAGTGGTAAAGTGGACTATCAGGCTAACTTGCCACACAATGCACTGCCATGCTCCCGGTCATGTGGGCTGAGCTGGAGAAGCATAGTTTGGGTGGAACTGCTGGGCCCTCGACCTACTGGCTGCTGGTGAAAGACCTGTTCGTGAGTAACTCAGGCGCTTCTTTTATGTTTGTGAGTGCATAACTCAGGCGCTTCTGCTATCATCATGTCTTGTACATACACACACACAACAGCTCCCATGATGGCGGCATGGCCGGCTGCTTCATTATCACTAGTATTACTCCCCAGGAAGGGAAGCGTACTTCTGGCCTCTTCGGGGTTATGGCATCCAAGCTGCTTTTGGTTGAGCAGGTGGTGATCGAGGGTGGTGATGAAGGTGGTATTTCCTTTGAACCGGTATGAATGGTGACGTGCGTGCTCACCTGTGCACCACCTCTGTTGGGTCTATCCTATCACCACCACCTTGCCTGATGGAACCTTTATAAGCTACCGGTGCTGTTTGACTTTGTCTTTGGGCGGCTGTTGGAAACGAGGCATTGTATGTACGTCATGAGCATGACATGTATACGGTACACACAGGCAACGGTGACATGTAAGCTGTGGGCAATCCTGCTCTTTGGCTGCTGCTGAACATGGCCAGGCTGATTCAAAGTCCTGCTCAAGCAGCTCCCTGAGCACTTCCTTCTGCCATGGTATGTAAGACCCGGCGTATCTAAACAATCAATACAGCCGTTCTGTAGTGCGCCTGTAAGCTCAGTCTGTGCACATTGATCGTCCATCAACGTTGATGAAGAGCATTGATGCATATGTGTGCAAAGCTAATATCGCGAAAAAGAAGAGCTGAGTGTGCGCAGCAACCCAAATTCCCACTCTCACCCTTGTGGTCGCGATGAGGTTGGTGCGCCCCATCCAATCCCATTTCTGTGTTTGATGGCAAGGTTGGTAAAGGAGCTGACGGAGGACATTGCGCGTAGCGTGATTGGCCCGAGGCCCATCTCAGTTCCTACCACCACGATGATGCAGCAGGTGAGGCCTACATTGTTGCTCACATTACCCGTAGAATGTAGCTCAAGCGTCAATTTGACTGCTTGGACTCTAGGTCTTTTCCACCCTGTTGGTTGCGGCAGCACGCAACGCTCCACACACACAGGGTGCAATCGTCATTGTCTCGATGCTCAAAATCGTGCGGTCTGCGTGGTCACATGCTGCACAGGTGAAGCCTGCAGGCTCGGCGCGTGGCACCATGAGCAGCATGGGCACGAGCCCCATGCTCACTCAAGGGCTGCCTCAGCGGGGCGTGCTGCGTGCACCTACACCTTCCCCAGTCAGGGACAGCCCCTCATCCCCCCTAGCTCCAGAGGTTGCACCTAGCCGGCAGGGCGTGGTGGTCCGCGCCACAGAGCAGAAGAACCTGACTGTGTCAGGTGCGTGGGATGAGGCTTGCACGAAAGCATGGGCATGTGCCTCCAGACCCCACCTGCATGGTGCGGTATGAACACGGCTGCTGTGGGCCATTGGGGAGGCGTGATGAGACACTGCAGTGTGATAGCACTGATTGGGATGCGGTCTCGGCCAGCAGCGGGTGCAGAGTCATCCCAGTCCATCATTGGTGTGCGAGCGCACTGTGACATACAGCAAGCAGCGCGCAGCACCTGCAGTGCGCATACATGCACTCAAGGGTTGTGGAGCGTGCGTCGGAACGGCACAGCTGTACCTCACAGCTGTACCACCACAGCTGTACCTCACAGCAGTACCCCCAGCAGTATCTCACAGCTGCACCACCACATCTACAGGCATAGCCTTGGGTCCAATTCATCCGAGGCACACCCAGCACACAATCCCTGACACGTGACAGAAGCAGCCACAGGGTCCCGTCATGCCATGCAAGCACCAGGCATGCATGCAACCGTGCATGCGCTTGCATGGCTGCCATGCAGGCGGCTTCCTCGAGAGCGGCACGCAGCAATCACAGGCATTTGGGCTGCTGGCACTGACGTCAGCGGGCTTGGGCCTGACTGCATTCCTGGCGCCGGAGGTAGGCACTCGGCTGTGCTCTGGGCATTTGTGTGCATCCGGAGGCGGGGTACTTGGCGACTCAGGGGGAGTGGTTGCTGCAGAGACTCAGGGAGTGGTTGTAGAAGGCCCAGGGGTTGGTTGGGGGGGGAGACTCGGTTGCTCGGCTGTGAGTGGCATGGCACAGGCGGGGGCAGGCCTTGTAGGCTAGGTGGGCAGGTTGGGTCGCAGTGGGGGAGGTGGTTTGCCGGCGACTTCTAGTCCCGGGCTGATGCGTGCATAGCACACCACCCCTACCCCTACCCCCTCCTTTGCTGGGCCCCCCTCACCATCGGCAGCATTTGAACCCCGCCCAACCCAAATCAAAATACCCCAACCCAACCCAACCTCGACAACCCAACCCTGCCGCTCCCCACCGCTCCCAACTTGACCGGTGTAACCTTTCATTGCCACCCCAACCACAGCTGCTGCTCAACCTGGCCTACCCCGGGGAGGGTCTCATGGGGGACCCCTTGTATGGCCCCCTGGATGGGTACTACCTACGCATCGCTGGCGCCACACTCGCGCTCTCAGCGGCGGCCGAGTACTCCCTCATGGTGCGTCAGTGTGTGTGTCGGCTGCATCGTATGTCCATCATCTGAGAAGCCCCCTCAGAAGCTCTGATGGAAAACACTACTACTATTACTACTATTACTACTACTATTACTACTACTATTACTATTACTACTAATACTACTACTACTTCTTTTGGTACTGCTGCGCAGGACGCCGCCGCCGCGGGACGACTGCGGTCAGCAACATACCAGCGGCTGATGCTGGGTTGCATCACCAAGAGTGCCGGCTACCTGGCCGTGTGGGCGGGCTGCTCGAACGCGTGGTCACCGCTAGTGTCCACCCTCTACCCCCTGGCCGCGGTGAGTGCTAGGCAAGCGCACTGCACGGCCACTTGAAGCGCGCTGCGTGCATGGCAGAGTGTGGCGGGTGCCTTCAACATGGGGGTAAATAGAAGAAGGGGTTTCGCTGGGACTCTCTCACATCTCAGGGGGTTTGCATCCGTTTTGTGTTTATCAGGGATGGTGTCCAAGTTTGGGCAGTAGGTGTTGTAAGTCATGCACAGGCGCAGCCGCTGCCTTGCACCACGGGCAAGTATCCAAGGAACTTCATGGAACTTCACAGTGATGGGAGTTGGATGCCAGCAATTGGGGACCCTGAGCACTACATGGCAGACAGTATACATCTGAGCATACATTATGACTTTATGAGGGGCTCCTCAACTAGCTGGCTTGTGTGGCTGCCCATCCAGTTGGCCATCTGTGCCCTTGCTGGGCTGCAGGTCGCGTCCATCGGCATCAACGTTGCCGTCATCTCAGCTGTCAACAAGCCACACGGGGGGTCGCCCCCGGACCTGTCCGTCCCCGCAGTGCCTACCAGCATTGAGGGTGCGCGGAGCTGCTGCACTGGTGCCGCTCGTCCTGCTGGCTTGCCTTTCCGCAGCTGCCTTTGCACGGCTCTGCTGTGCCTGCCTGCTGGCCAACATGCCGTCTTGCACCTCGCGCCACACCACCACCACCAGGCCGGGCCATGCTATGCCAACTGCCAAGCGCCTTGCCATGCCAACTGCCAAGAACCTTGCCATGCCAACAGCCAAGCACCTTGCCACACCATGCAAATTGCCAAGCGCCATGCCATGTCATGCCATGCCATGCCTGTGCACGTGAGCCTGGGTGTTGTTTGCTGTCAAGCGCGGCATCTAGGCGGCAGCTCCCACACAAACAGCACCTTGCTGCTCGTATTCATGCACTCTTGGACACCCCACCTCACCCCTCCCCAGTTCCACCGTGCATTGGTTGGTCGCACTGCAACGAACAAGTAGAATGCAGCGTTGCACTGCATCCTGTACTGCATCTTGTACTGCCTGTACTGCCTGTACCGCAGGCTGGCTGTACTACACGATCTCAGGCATCTACGTGCTCACGGCGCTGCTGTGTGTTATCCCCGGCGGGCCCTCCCTCTTTTTTGAGGCGACCACTGCGGGGGGCTTTCAGGACCTGCCCACTTCTATCCTGCTTCGCTCCACGTGGTACGGTGCCCCATGTCCGTAGCTTCTTGTACATCTGTAGTGCTCCATCTGTAGTTCTTGATCTGTAGTGCCCCACACCTGAAGCTTGTTATTGCCCCGTAACGGCCGGTCCCCTCCTGGCCGCCAGCTTCTTATCCTCCACCAATAGAGTACTGCCCCATCTGTAGTCCATCATCTGCAGTGCTCCACATGTAGTGCTCCATCTGTAGTGCTCCATCTGTAGTGCTCCGTCTGTAGTGCTCCACCTGTAGTGCTCCGTCTGTAGTGCTTCACCTGTAGTGCTGCTGCTCGCCGCTGTCAATGGCTGGCATGGCGCCTGCAGCTGGCATTCGCAGCTCGCCTTGCAGCTGCACGTGCTGCGGCTCGTTGACATTGAGCGGTTGCTGCCACCGCTGC
>BDCZ01000014.1:266803-281596 GCA_001662365.1 Chlamydomonas applanata | reverse complement strand
CCTGCCCCCCCCCCCCCCCCCGAGAGCAGCCAGCGCATCACGCCCAAACGCCCGCAGCCCCTGAACACAGCCCCTCATGCTTGCACCGACCGCCCTCCTCACCTGCAGCGCCGGTGCACTGGAGTAGCCCTCGGTGGAGCTCATGTGCAGGCCGGGGTCGGAGTCAGGGTCCTCTGGGTCGTCCATTCCTGGTCCCCCATGCCGCCCCAGCTTGCTCCCTTTCACGCTGCTGCCAGGTCCCATAGCCCTGCCCTCACCGCTGCCGCCCTTGTCCTCTCCGGCCGCACGGCCTCGCCGTTGCCGGCTACTGTAGAACAGCAGTGCCCCAGCGCCAACCGCCATCAGACCCACCCCCAGGCCCAGCCCCAGGCCGATCCCCAGCCCCAGCCTGCGGTGTGAGCTGCTGGTTTCGGAGGCGGGGGAGATCAGCCCGTCACACTCCGCCACATTCACCTCTGTGTTATTCCAGTCGGGCAGCACGGTGCAGGGTCCAAGCGGTGTGTCTGGCATGACCACTAGCAGCGATCCCTGCCACCCCCACCCAGCAAAGGCCACGAGCTGAAGCCGGGTGAGGCTCCGGCTGATGTGCTCCCCTTGAGAATCTTGGATCTCTGCTGGCTGGAAGCGTGTGACCCCTGCAAAGAGGGGCGCCGTGGTGTTGGCGCCGCTCTTCCAGTCATCACCCCGTAGTGCTGCCGCCAGCAGCGCCGCAAAGTCTGACTGGGGCAGTACAAGCGTGACGTTGTACAGCAGCAAGGGAGGCTGTGATGCCTTGAGGTTGCGGGGCTCCGCCGGCATGAGCGGCCACAGGGGCAGCGCTGATGTATAGTTTTGGAACACAGCCTCAGGAATGCTCGCCCCAGCGGCCTGTGCCAGAAACACAGAGGTGTTGACTGCTGGCAACAGTAGCGACAGGGGCGCGGGCAGCAGCCCAGTCAGCAGAAGCTTCTGGATGTACAGGCCAGTGGTTACGTTGGTGGCGTAGGAGATGAGGGGCGGCGGTGGGCTGGTGCTCGCGTTGGTCGCGTTGCCAGGCCACAACCACGAAGAGAGGTTGAGGGCCACTGTCTTGCTGCTGCTGGGCACATGGTTCAGGGGGCCTGAGATGGTGTTGTGCCAGTACAGCTGCAGGGACTCTGTGGGTGATGAGGCCATGTCCATATCCATGGGTGCTGCCCCTGTGGTGCTGCCCATGCTGCCTGCCATGCGGCTTGCTGAGCCGCTGCTCGTGGTCCAGCAGGAGGTGTTCTCCAGCAGCAGCAGGATGGGCGGCCACGCCTGTGCGGTGCGGGGCAGCAGTAGGCAGGCAGGGATGCAAGTCATGTCACCTCACAAGATAGCTCACCAAGCACACGAGCATTGAGCACCTGACGAGTCACGGTCCAAGACCTGCCCCACTGCATCTCATGCCCCACTACAGCACCGCCATGACCTCACACTCCCAACCGCTGTCCTCTTTGTCCCACAGCCGTCAAGGCAGCCACCAAGTGCAGGAGCGAGCAAACGAGCCGCCTGGCTGTTTCCAGGATTCCTCTCTCCGCGGCACGCACCTGTGTGATATCCACGCTCTGTGCGTACACCGCCATGGCCTGGAGGGAGGGTGCCAGCTGGGTGTTGTTCGTCACCATCCACAGGGGGGACCTGCAAGCGATTAGCACGCACAGTGCTATAAACATTTCAGGTTGTAGGGCGCAGAGGTCTGTGGGTTTAGCTGTCTAGGTGGCTCCTGCACCGCTCGGCTTTCCGACCCCAGCATATCAGAATGTAAAACATTCACAATGCATGTGTAGATTGTGTACATGGTATGCATGCGACAAGGCAGATGGTCTCATGGGAGGCGTACGCGCTTGAGCACTCCATTGCAGGCATGCATACATTGCATAGGTGCGGCAGGCAGGTGGGTCAGTGCAAGGCCGTAAAGCTCAACGGCTGTGGATGATGCAAATTGTGAAAACCCAGCAGATTTTGAGTGGTTGTGAACGCCTTGAGTGAACCATGTGGGTTCATCCCCCGGTCAAACGCCTGGTCGAATGCTGGTCAAAGGCCTGGTCAAATGCTGGTCAAACGCTGGTCAAACTTACGCCGTGAGGTTGACCCCCGCCTCGGCTTGTGTGAGCTCCCGCCCCAAGCCCGCCGGCCCCGCACACATGCGGTGCGGCTGTCGGGGGACCTGCAAATGCGACAGAAGCAGGGGAGGAACACAAACGCGCGATGGCATGGATGCACGCACATGCGTATGTGTTTGCAACACTGGTGGTGGGCCCATTTCCCGACACGCGCTGCTGATGCACGCTTCAAGTCGGCTACGGTAGCCACACAGCTGTCACTTCTCCCGTCTCAGCCCCATTTAACTAGTCTCGGCCCCACATCTTCCATCGCCCACATCCCGGCCCCCCACCTCTGCCTCTCTCTGTTCTTCCCCTCAAGCCCTCACTCTGGCTCACTCACTCAATCACTTACTCACTCACCCACTCACTCAATCACTTACTCACTCACTCACTCACCTCTGATGGCAGCAGCTCAGCTGTGCCTAGGGTGCAATTGACGAGCGTGGCGATTGGCATATTTGCCCGCACCCAGGAGATGCCGTAGGGGGTAATGCTGGAAACAGTTGCCTGCGCAGGGGAGGTAGGACAGCCAGGGCTGCTTGATGTGCTGTTGGCTTGTGCCTGTGTGTATTGGCTTCAGAACAGCTGCGCCACACACATTCATGCACGCCTGCTGCTTGCAACACCCTCAGCACCGCTCAACACCCCACCACCCAACCCCATCCCCACCCCTTCAGCCCGCTGCTGGGAAGAGCAACGCAAGGGTACAGGGGCTATCACAACGGCACCGATGACTGGGGTTTTGGTGGGGAAGAATTGGAGCTGGGCTGGGTGAAGGGCGTACCCCAGCAAGATCCTATGACCCCACATCAGCCCCACCTCAGCCCAACTGACATTGCAACCCCCTACCATACCCCAAACAACTCTCCTGAGCATCTGGACCACCCCAAAAACCACGCTCCCTGACAGCCAGCAACCACACACCCACACAAGCCGAACCACCCTCGCCCTCCCCCACCCACCCGCACACGCCCACCACACCGGATCACCCCATCTACAAAACCGCCCCACAAAGCTGTCCACCCGACTTCTGCCCTCTCTCAACCAACGATCCGACAACCCACACAACTGCCCAACCGACCTGCGCGTTGCCCGTGACGATGAGGAAGATGTTCTTCCAGTATTGCAGTGGTGGAAAGGTGATGTCCTGGAGCACGCTGACGTACACAAACATGAACATGTCACCCTGCACGCATTGACGTCAGCATCGCTGTTGGCACGCGTTGACGAGCATTGCAGCATGCATCAGTGCCATGCATCAAGTTATGCCCGCAGTATGCATCACAGCATGAGAAACTGCAGCTGTTGTACTGCTGGAAAGTACAGGGCGATGACGTCGTGGACAAGCATGGGCTGGCAGTACGTGCGATGGCAGTACGAGATGTGCATGCCGCTGACATCAGGAGGTCGCCACCTGTTTGAACCTCGAGGCACACAGCTGCTTTGCCTAAACGAGCAATGCCTACACACACATACCTTGGTGGTGATAGATGTCACATTCTCTGCCACGATGCGCTGCTGGAACACAATCGTGGAGTTTCTGCGGCCACAGGTTTTGTGGTGTGGTAGGTCACCCACCTGGGTGCTTGGGAGCATGCATGGTGCAGTGTGCCGACATACTAGGCAGTGCTGATGCCATGAGCCAGCCCACTGGACATGTTTCAGCGCACACATACGGGCGTGCAGCGCGTGCAGTGCGTGCGGCATACCACCAGCCATGGACCCTGACGTGTACGAGTGGTCGTAGAGCACGCGCCACGCAGCCGGGTTATGCAAGGCACAAGGGTTGGGACCACTGCAGCCATGCCCAACACATCCATCCCTGATTAGGCCCCAGCGGCAGGCATATAACCAAGCGGCAGACACTCACACAAGAGTGAAGAAGGCGAGCTGTTGGGAGGAGACCCAGCCCAGCGGTGGTCTCGCCGACAGGTTGTTGTTGCTGCACGGCATCACGCAGCCACAGCAACTTTAATTCATGGCACATGTCGACATGACATGGCACAGCACATGCTGGTGTGCGTGCATGAGCTGCGACTGACAATGTTCCTGTTCCTTGACCTGCCCGATGTACGAGGATGTCATGATGATTGTATAAGAACAATTATATGAATGTGGGTATATATATACAAGGAACTACTTATGTCTTGAGGAATACACCGTAATACGAGGATTACATGAGAAGACCGCCTATGATGGCTGCAGTTACGTACGTGAAGCACAGGCCTGTGAGGAAGATGTTGGAGATGTACCAGCGCCACGAGCCGCGTCCCACCATCGCAGTCTGCGGCCACCACAGGCAACACACATGGGAGCACCTAGTGTCAGGAGATGTGGGATGGCATTGCCTGGGGAGGGAGGGTGGGATGCGGGCACCCCGAGGCACCACAGGCATGGTGGCATGGGGTGCACTCTGCCCGGCCGGTGGCAATACAAATCAGGTGCATGTTGGCTGGCACGCAGGTGTATGTGCCCGTCCAGCACCACCTTGGGCCATTAGCGTGCCCCTAGCTGTAAGCACACAGCTGCTTGTGGCATGAGAGCGGCCAAGCCTCACAGAACCAAATGCTCCCTGAGACTTCCAGCCCACTTTTTTGTGGCTTCCTAGAGCCCAGGCTAACATGCCTCGGGCGCTGGAGCCCTCTTAGCTGCAAGCCTCGCATGAGGCGTGCAGACGCAGCAGGGCGCCTGCGTCCATAGCCTGCCTCTGCAAGAGAGCCCCCTGCATGCTGCTGTTTGTCTCGGCCATGTGTGCGTGTGGATGGCAGGGTGCAAGTTATGCGCATGGCACCCGTGCAGCTCACCGTGGCCTTCTCCCGGTTCCCAAAGGAGACCACTGCGCAGGCACACACATGCAAGCAGAAGGCACGTCAGCTACAGTGGCAGCATGGGTAAGAATGCAAGCTGAGTTCTCCATGCCTCCATGCTTTACCTGTTGTGGACCCGTAGCTCGGCCCCGCCAGCGTGAAGCTACCTGTGGACACCGTCGCTGTGCTGTCTATGAGCGTGACGCCCGGCTCGCTGGCGTCAATGTATTGGTTTGGGGCCACCTCCAGAACAAGGTTCTGCCCAGGCAGCAGCGAACGGAAGCCAGTCATGAGATCCTGGCCCGACTCCACGCGCACGGAGACCTGCTCTGCGCTCGGTCCCTGGCCCAGAGCCCGCACGCTGCACAAGAGCACAGCAACAAATAGCTGTAGCATCCGGAAAACGTAATCCGGCATTTTGCTGTGGTACAGGGGTGGACCCCCCTTGCCCATGTCACGGCTGGCCCTTCATGGCCTGCTGGGAAACCATTCTGACATGCCTGCGACGCTTTGGCAGCAGAAGTTGAGAAGCGTGGGGCTTAGGGGCGTGTGATGGCACTACATCCGTTGCAGGACAAGCCTCGGAAACAATCGATAACGGTGGGCTAAGCTACAGTTACTGCTGTGCGCTGTCCGAAATGCCACTAGTCTACCTTGCGTACCCGCTGCTTCAGTCCAGGCTCGCTGATGGAGTTGCTGGGCAGCAGCATACTTGTTGGCTTTTGGGTTGACCTCTGGGAACACAGGGACACGGGAAAATTTTGAACTTGTCAGCAGGAGTGCAGGATCTGCAGGATCTGATGCGCCAATCTAATTACGTACAGCATCTGCATGCAGCAAGTGAGGCTCGTACCTGGCAACCATCATGCTGGTTGTTATGCTTGCATGTGCATGTGCATGTGCAAGTAGCACAAATGACACCGTATCGCATATACTTGCATCCGTTGTACATGCCATGCTGTGCCATGCAGCTATGCCCGTGTGTGGGGGCCACAACTTGCAGGGTTGGGGCATGCATGGCGGGCATGGCTTCAGTGAGTTGAAAACGCCAGACATGCGGTTTGTGATGCACCTACCTGTGCCCCGTCCCTCTTTCCAATGTCTTACACCCTTTCAGCAGCCCTTTCAAGTCCCTGTATTTAAGTAAAAGCCACCATCGTTTTCAGGACTCTCACGTCTCAGAACTACTGCGATTTCTTACACTATCACGCCGTTACACCCCTAGGGTGCCGCCCCGCAGCCCTGCCTTCGGCGCCCGCCCTGCGCCCACCCCACCGGGCCCTTGTGCCCCGTTCGGCCCGCTTGTGTGTGTGTGGGTCGGGTGGTGTAGCCGTACCCCTCATGGGTACATGAGCCTCCCAGCAGTTGCTGGAACCCGTGGTTCAATTGTGTGAATGCCCCCGGGCTCAGCTCCCCACGTGTTCAGTGCATGCAACTAACAATGATAGCGTGGCACAGGATGGTAGCTTGGCTCCCGTTGGGGGACCAGCACAGTTTGGGGTGAGAAGGCACCACCACTTGCGTGGTATAACTCCATTGAGGCTCATGACCTCGCCACTTCCCCACCACTTCCCTACCTGTCCGGCGAGCACCGTGCGCCCTTGCTGCACCCATGCAAGCCCAGCCAATAATGTGCGAGTGGGAGAGGGGAGCATGCTGACTCGTAGCACAGGAATGGCTCAATCTTCGAGTCCATGTGGCGAGAAACGTGTGATAATGATAATCACACGGCGTGAGAAACGTGTGTTCAGTTACAACAACCATATGCCATGTATACCTGTAGGTGTCTGCCCATCAGCGGCATAAGTGTCGCTTAGCAGCCCACTGATGCGTGCAGGCACTCTACAAGCATGGCTGGGCACTGGGGCACAACACGGCCCAATGCCAATCATGTGTCCATTGCGGCATTGGCAAGCCAAGTTCCCATTCCTTAGTCCTTTACCGCCTCGGTGCCATGTATTGCCACGATGAATGATGATGTGCACCAGCCGTGCAAGCCCTTCGATGCGTCCACGCTGCCCCGGCCTACATACCATGCAAAACAATGCATATCGCGCGCACGCAAGCAAGGAACATTAGCATGCCCTGATTATTCTCACGTCAACGGTCAAGATTGCCAGTAACAGCTGCAGTGAGTGAACAACAGCAGCTGTACTGCACTGCACCCCCACATGTCAGGCACATGCACATGTCACACTGCAAGCAGGACTGCATAGTTACCCTACAGCCTTTCAACACTGCCAAGCATTGTCTCATGACACAGCAACTGAAGCTCTGTCAGTCGCCTTTTTGAACAATGAATGACACACAACTTCAGATGCAGCTGGTTGGATCAATTAAGGCGTGAAATCATCGTAGTTGAAACACAGCGCAACCGCAGAGATCTGCAGTACAGATAGTAGGCAGGCAAGGGAGGTAAGAATGAGGCAGCGTTAGCAGTCATTGTGGTGGTTGCTAACAATGAGCAGTACATGCAGACATGCGCCGTGTTATTATTACTACTACGGTATTATTACTGTTTATTACTATTATTATTGCATGCAGACACACGTGAGCAGACATCCTTTGATGCCTTCCTCCTATCCCCATTGAAACATCTGGATGTTGTACCATCCCTGTGAAGTTGTGGCTTTGACTTTTGAATCATCAACTCAGATGAAACTACGACCGAAGCGGCAAAGGCGGGCATGCGGCACTGTCAAATCCAGTGTAACACTCACGGTCCGATCGTAGTTAGAGCCCAGGTTGTTGGCATTTGAATAGAAACCGCAGCGGTTGGTGGCGTAACAGCTGTCTTGGCTGATCGTGTACCATGCCTGCAGTTGGTGGACAGACCGTGACAATTCGTCATCATGGAGTTGATTTGGAAGGTTGTCAGCCTGCATCAGCAGCCCGCATTCAAAGCTGCACGCTGCCAGCCGGTGCTCTCGCGTTGCTTCCCCAAAATGGTGCTCTCGCGTTGCTCGCCCACACAGCAGGTACTCCTGTCCGCAGGCGTGCATGCTGTACTGCTGTACTGGCGCATGGGCGCAACTTGTTGTACTGGCGCATACTGTACTGCTGTACTGGCATACGACTGTACTGCTGTACTGGCATACTCTTGTACCGAACCATACCGCTGTGCTGGTGCGTACTGTACTGAAGTACTGCTGTACTGGCAGCAGATCTGTGAGTGCTGACAGCCCACATCCCGCTGGACAAGGACGCAGCCATTGAGGAGTGGTGGCCCATGGCCTAGGCATAGCAAGCTGGACTCAGATTCATTAAATACATATTTCATCTCACACGCAGTCACAGGTCTACATTACTTACATAGCGTGAGGTGTAGGGGTTGAAGTTGGCAAAGGTGTCCACGTACATGTTGAGCCTGTGGTGTATGACACCAACACACAAACAATAATTTGGGACTGCACAGCTATGCATGTTTCACCAGACAGCCGTGCAGCATGTAAAACCAGCAGGGCAGGCACTGCAGCAGGCGTTGCAGCAGGCGCTGTAGCAGGCGCTGACAAGCAGGCACCGTCGAGCCCAGCAAGGAGCTGGCTGCTAAAGGGCCCCTTCCTGAGGTCACTACGGTGCTACCCATCCGGCGCTGCCCATCTGTCACGACCTCCCTTGCCCTTTGTTGACCCACGCTTCCCTCAGCGCTTCTGTTACAGCATCCTCTCACTCACCTCACGTACTGCGCCAGGTCACGGAAGCAGTTGTCAAACACGCCACCGCCGCTGCACACGCAATCGAGCTGCAGCGACCGGATCACATTGTCCCAGGAAGGGGTGCTCGTGCCCTGCAGTGCACGAACGCACACGCCGCAGTAACATACAGCCGTGTGTGTCAGGGCGGAGGGTTTTGAGGTCCACCGTTTCAGGGGCTGCAGTTCAAGTAGCCAAGGTCTCAGATCACTAGGGCACTGCTTGGCGCGGCGCATGCATGGGTTGCTTTGCATAGTACCACTGACCGCTGACCACATCCTTGTGACAAACTATTGTATCGCCGACCGCTAGAGTGATGCAGTAAGTTGGTCACACCAAAACGCTCGCCCCGTAGGGTTACAGAGTTCCTGGCACCTGTCATGGCCGCCAACGTCTTCAGTGTGAGTAGTGTAATGCCGTCAGACACCTAGCTGGACAATGGTGAGGTCACCCACCTTGAATGAGAGGTCGGAGTAGTACCAGCAAGACCCGCTACGGCCAGAGGGAATGACTGGGCTGGCCAGCTCAAGGTAGGCTCCAGTCAGGGGGTTGGGCCAGATGGCCGCCTTGGAGAATTGGGCCGTGCACTTCATGGTCAGCTCTGCGTGAATGCCCAAGATAATAATAATAATAACACCAATGCCCAAGATGCAACATCACAAAGTGGCTCAGCTAGCTGGCACTCATCTTCAAATGAACCAACACAGATGAGATCACAGCAAAGAGTAACATCAAAACGCGCGCGATCAACCGGCCAGCCAGCGTCGAATGCGCTGGTGCTAGAGTTCCAGTGGCCCGTTCATATCCCCGCCGTACATACATACACTGCTGTCGCATGCGGGTGTCGCATGCCAGCAAGCAGGGTTATTCACGCAGTACAGTTGAACGCAAGCAAGGTTGAACACCCCTCCATCACACGACACAATGTAAGCAGGGAAATGTATGCGACATTGCGGAGGAATTGAGTGAGGCGCATGCTCTAAATCAGATCTGATAGGCACATGCCAGCACTCCTGTTGGCACGCACGATTCTTGGGAGGTGGTGGGGAGGGAGGCGGAGGGCGACGGACAGGGGGGGGTGGGGAGGGAGGGGCGGCATCCAAGGGAGTGAACTCATCGTACCGCCAGCACAGTGCCATTGACTCGATCTGTATGTGGGCACATTGGCATGGGTCAACTATCTGCCACAAAGTGACATGCCTTGTAATTATTATGTTAAAATCTGCTGACTGTGGTGGGCCTTCAGCTTGCTGCAAAGCAGGGTCGACCTAAACAGCATCTCGCAGACTGCTGCCACAAAGATAGGTTGAACACACCAATCCAAACCCCCATCATCACGCGCTGAACATCGATAAAAACAACTGGCACACAACCTGTCACGTGTCTTTGCCACGGGAACTCACGGTGCGTGTGTAGCTGGTGGTGAGGTCCCCCGTGGTCTGGCACTTGCCCCTTGTGCACTCGGTGGAGTCAAAGTCAACATACCCAATGGGGTCGTTCGTCCTCCACTTGGCAAAGGTGGACTTGTAGAAGTACCTGTGTGGGGATTATAAAATATATGGGGCGTGATGACAGGCGTGATGAGGATCAGGGACCTTTAGTATAAAGTAATCTATACTGCAGTGCCAAAACTACTGCACATACTGTACGCCAAAAGGACATGTAGGCGCACAAGGTACAAGGATGCACGTGACTCGGAAGCTTGCCCTGCACTGACCCCATCCTCAGCCCTGCCTGCACTCCACCCTACCTCACAACCACCAACTTGACCCCCTTCTTTCAAACTGATGAGAATGTGGCAACCGATGCTATCTCACGAGAGGCTATCTCATGAACGCACCAAGTGATGTCCTTGCCCAGATTGTAGCAGTTGGTTCCGCCCATGCAAGTGCATGTCAGGTTGAAGGACACAATCCGGTCCAGCCTGCAGTACACCGTCATTACAAACAGCAGTACATGTGAGCAGTAAATAAAGATGTACACGGCAGTACAGCCAGTCAGCCACTGACTCGGTACAAAGGTCCCCCCCTTCAAGCTCTATCTATTTGAAAGCAGCCGCTTGCTGCCCATAGTTGCCATCCACAATGGTTCTGTGCAGAAGCCACCTCAACTTGCGTGCGAATGTGCACGACACGTCGACAGCCATGTTTGTAAACAGGCATGCCTGGAATCACAAATCAGATTCTTCATATCAAAAGGACGCACCAGTTCTGGATGGCGAAGCTGGAATAGGCAGAGAAGGACAGGTCACGGAAGTACCAACATGACGCCTCAGAGTCAAGGCCCCTGCAGCACCGGGAACGAAGGTCGTGCACGTGCCATGATCATGATTGCCATGATCAATGTGTTCATTTTGATACATACACCTATATTGGTGTACTGTATAAGAAAAGCAAGCAGAGGATCAAGACATGCTATTGCGCCGCTGCCAGACAACTTGCAAAGCGGCAGCTCCATGCATGCATGTGCCAGGGCAGTCGCAGGAAACAACGGACAAGTAGCCAGACCAGTCAATCAAGCCAGTTGAGCGAGTTGCATGCACAACTGCTGAAGGGGGTCAAGCCAGTCTTGCTTTGCAGACCAGTCCAAAAAACAATCAAGCCGGCCAGACGGGTCAAATCAGTGCTCACGTGACTTCATCCGTCCACAGGGACATGTAGTCACCCTGTGTGTTGGACTTGGCATAAAAGCGGCCTTCGCACTCCATGCGCTGCCGGCCTGCGCACATTTGACCACTGTTTGACCGGGCTTTGACCATGGTTCCTTCAGTTCGGGAGTCACTTCAGGGAGGCTGTACAGTTGGTTGTGCATCGTGCATCATAAGGCCTCGATCGGTAGCAAGCACTTGCGTCAATAATTCAGCTACGGTGTTCTGGCAGCAGTGGGCTTGCTATTCAGTTGAATGCCAGCCTCCTGGTAGGGACAACACCCACCGGTATAAGGAGGGGGCGCCCGGTAGCGAGGCACAGGCGGTGGGGAGGGCGGTGGGGAGGGCGAGCGGGAGGGGGGTGGGGGAGGGGTCTTCAGACCTGGGGGCACTGCCAGCTCATTTGCACCTGCGTGCAAGTGGCAGCAGCAGCAGCAGCAGTACTTGAAGCTGGACGAGCACCTCGCCTTCGCCGTGCACAGGTGTTGCTGTGCTGTGCTGTGCTGTGCTGTGCTGTGCTGTGCTGTGCCGTGCCGTGCTGTGCTGTGCTGTGCTGTGCTGTCAATACTCCAAATCTAGCGCTCTAAACTTGCGCCAGGCCCAGTCCAACAGACTCGGATCATGTGCCTTGCGGCTGACAAAGTATGAAGAGTGTGGTGCCATTGCAATACAAAGGATGAGGGCCCACCTGGCACATAGATGTAGCCCCAAGGTGCGCCAAAGGGGCTATTCACAGTCAGGTAGTTGGGGTCATCATATGACAGCTTGAAGAAGCCCTTGTCGCCCCACTCAGCACCCCAGCTGTTCTTGATCTGCAGGTGGCAGTTTCAGTTATTCAGGTAAGGAGCTGTCACTCCTACCAGGCCGACCTTCAGGTAAGGAGCTGTCACCTCCACAGTTGCGTGCCGGCAAGGCTCAGGGATCAGGGCTCAAGGTTTGAACTCTCGGGTGCTGATAAGCGCACACATCACAGGGACGCAGGGTTGCATGCAGGTGTGCGCACAGTTGCGGCGGCCAGCAGCAGAAGATAACAGCAGCAGGGCAGAACAAACCTGTGCTGCTGCCATGCCATCACGCAGCCTGCCATACCAGCATTAGCGCGTATTGTACTGCCGCAATACGATGCAGTACTGTTGAGTGTACTGCCTGCAGTACGCACCAGCCAGTACCGCTTGGTGTCATCGTAGCCCACCGCCAGTACAGCATGGCCTGAGTTCTCCATGTACGGCTTGGGCACACTGCACATGCATGCAGATTGAAAGAAGACGATGGAGCTGATGCAACAGGGTTCAGGTTTGAGGGTCGACAAAAGAAGACTGTGTGGGCGGTGCAACAGGTTGTAGGGTCCAGAGTCTGAAACCTAAACGCTAAAGGCTCAGTCTCTATGTGGCCACAAGCTACTGAGCTAATGGTACTTAACTCTTCAATGATTGAATACACCACTCCCACCCAGCACAACCATGATGCAGCCACCTGACAGCCACCCCAAATCCTGAGCCGACCTTGCACAATCACGGAGATGCACAGTACAGCACATAAAGAAGTGCGTGCATGAGCCTGTGCACAACACATTGCTGGCTCCTTCAATTGCAGGAGCAACGAAAGGAGCCAGGAGCGCGAGATGCGAATGAGTCAAAGAGCCCAAAACCGAGTGAGAGGGACAGGGCGAGGACAGCCACGTCGAGAATGCCATGTAGCCGAGTCGACAACGTACGGTATGAGCATCAGGTATCCAAACATTCTGTAGGTTATGTTGTTAAAAAGCTTAGAAAGCCGGCAAAAAGCGGTTTTGAAGTGATGGGCACGCACGTGACAATGCCGCTGGAGTAGGTGTCGAGCGCGTTGTTCACAAACAGTGCCCCCACCACGGCGCCGTACGTCCGGATGTGCGCCTTGACTGACGCAGCGTCCTGCAGCGCAGCAGGCCGGGCTCAGATAGATCAGCAGGTAGATCAGCAGACAGGTAAAAGATAGATCAGCACATAGATCAGCAGGTAAAGCAGCGGCAGCAGCGGCAGGGGCGGCACTTGTAACAGTGGTTACATCGGCAGCAGTGGCAGCAACGGCAGCGGTAGCAGCAGTTGCGGCAGCCGCAGTTGCAACAGCGGCAGTGGCAGCAGCAGTTGCAGCAGCGGCGGCAGTGTTAGCAGCGCCAGTTGCGGCAGCAGCAGCTGCAACAGCGGTAGCAGCAGTAGCAACGGCAACAGCAGTGGCAGCGGTAGCAGCGGTAGCAGCAGCAACAGTGGTGGCAGCGGCAGCAGCAGCCCCTTGGACCACTCAGCGGCTATAACAGCTCGTGGTCCAATGGCGGTATCTAGTAAAGGATGCTGTGTACACACACCTGTAGCATAACAGTCTTGAACTTGCCAGGTGGGCCCAGGCTGCCTGAGGGGCAAGCTGCCACACCACAGGAGGAGCTCCCTCGGAAGTACTGCATGCCAGGTGATGCAAAAACAAGCGGTACGCAGCGATGTAATTGAGCAGTACACAACCATGCAAGCAGTACACAGTTCTGTTTGTTAGGCAAACAGGTCACAGCCAGGTATTGCACATGCGATTGAGATCACATTGAACATTTCACAGAGGCGAGAGTACACTGTCCAGCAGAACTGCACAAAATGCACATGCATGCATGCCAGGACAAAATGTGCCAGCACTTTCAGGCACTTGCATAGATTATGGTATTGAGCTTTATGATGAACACGACTCACATTGTAGGGCCAGCATGAGGACCACCTGGCATTGTAGTTCTTCACCTCCTGCGCTCGTGGGTTGTTGTTTATGGTTTAGACACGTATTGTTTACTGTACCTAGGTAGCTATTGTATGGGTATTGTATGAGAATTGTGAGTTTTAAATTAGCTGGATCTGCATGGGACACACAGTACAGTATATCTCACTGCAGACATCTGCCGATTTGGTCAGGTTGTAGGATGTGGTGGGCGTCAAGCCGCAGCTACACACAATCACGCATGTTCACTCTATGATGTGCCCAGACATGGTGAGCAGCATGCACACGCCCAGAGGCATGGTTTCGAAGCTGGGCTGTTGGACACCAGCTAGGAGTGTACAGCCAGCTGGCTAGGCAGTACAAACAGCTAAGCACTGGAGTGAAGCGAGACCAGGGCTGCACGCGCTGCAGGGCTTGCATGCGCTCATGGGAAGCGTGCGCTGCATGGGGCTGCATGGGCCGCGTGCAGTGCATGGAACGTTGCATGAACCGCATGGGCCACATGGAGCCGCACACGCTTGCGCGGGATTGCATGGAAGCTGCACTCACATCTGCAGCATCCGCGAGGATCATGCCCTGGTTGCATGTTCGCGCGTGACGGTCCTGGTGGTTGCAGAAGAACAGGTACTGCTCTGATAGCTCGTTCACGGCACGACGGCGCAGTGCCTCCGCGCGTGCCGCCTCCAGCGCGCCAATGCTGCGGGGTTGGTCATCATACAGTACCCTTTTCAGCAACCAGGCAGTTGGTCATCATACATTCTACATATTTTACCTAATACCTACAGATCTCAGACTAAATAATAATTAGA
>BDCZ01000014.1:226991-260222 GCA_001662365.1 Chlamydomonas applanata | reverse complement strand
GGGGGGGGGGGGGGGGTGCCCGCAACATGCGAGAATATGAACGGTTCTGGCTTGCATGGACCTGCCGAGCTAGATACAACCTTTTGTAGCACAATGCTGGCTACGTCCGCTCAGCCACCAGAACTAAAGCACAACCACAGCCCACGCTATAGCAGCGATTGCTGGCTCGTTGCTGTATGTGGGCCTTACCACATGATGCCTGCATTGTGCACCGGTATGGCACATGCCATCAGATCACGAGCACTGCCTTCTGGGCGGGAGGTCTTGCGATTATCTATGTTGTTGCACGTGCTTGGGGGCTCTTCATATTTGTTTTGGGCTCAGCACGCGGCATACATGCTCTGGCAAGGAGCTGCGCACAGCTTGCTAGCTGCTGGCTGGCCTCTGTCGAGGACCGCACCCCTGGCTAAGCTGCCTGTATACTGCGCCAACCCATGGGAAATGATGTAACTGACTTGAGTCAGCAATAGGAGTCCGCAAAGTTGTGCTCAGCTGTATGAACCCTGCTGAAGCATCTCTGCAAGGAAGAAAAAAAATGCAAACAGAAGGACGGAACAAAGCCGCAAACACAGCAATGCAAATGAATGCCAACCAGCTCATCCTGCACCAGCATACAGACCATGCATGTTTGAACTTGCACTACACGGGCTAAGCAGCCATCCGCTCATCTCAGTAGTCTGCCTGCTCCTGGCTACCACCCCTGCTCCTACCTTGTGACAATCAATCCTGCTGCAGAAACCGCTGCACACCTTCAGCGCTAATGAACGGGAAGTAATAGCTTGAACTGTTGAAGCTAAAGTTCGCTCCCAGGCTCCGCCGTCCTATCCACCTCTTCTCTCCACCTCATTTCTCCACATACTCAGTGAGCAGCTCTGCATAGTCAACCTCATCTTGGAGGGCTCCCTCCACCTCCCCATCCAACGCCAGCGGCTGCTCATCACCCTCCATGCGCCCAAAATGCAAAGGTAGGTCCAAGCCCACCGCCCGCATCATCCCAGCCACTCTTTCAGCTGCCTGAGCTACTGCTGCTGCTGTTGCAGCAGCAGCCGCCTCCTCTGCCTCATCCTGTGCAGTCCAAATCACATCATCCTCTTCCACCTGCTGAGGTAGGCTGGCTAGCCGCTCAGCCTCTGACGCGACTGCCATTTCATTGACCTCTTGGCGCAGTCTGTCTGCACCAGCCCCCAGCTGCGCATCACGGCTCACTGCTGTTGAGCCCACCACCCTCAACGAGCCATGGTGCTGCCCGCCTAGCGTGCGCGCAGACATGAAAACATGCACCGTCAGAGCTCTGGCGTGGCAAGGCTTGTCAGGGCACGTGCTTCGGCCTCTGCCACATGGACAGTCTGGTGCGTGATTGTATCAATGGCGCACGCAGGTCAAAAAGCACTGCCAAAACCAACGTGCTGTGTGTGCAGGGTGGCTCAGACCACAATAGATGACTGTCTCTGTGCTGCAGGGCGCACTAGCTGCTGGCAGCATTATGCAGCCGGGATGTGCGCGGAGCACATGGCGTTTGGCACATCATGCATGGCCCAAGTTTGCATGGTTCCGGCAGTGCACATGCAAGTTGCTGCAGTAAGCGTGCTCGCTGCTCCCGCATAATCTGCCATGCCGTATTTGGTGCTCGGTGCGCTTAATTGCTTACCAAAGCGCCCGCCACGAAGGTGTGCTGCTTCACTCCCTGCAGGCAGTAGCATGGCGCGCGATGCATTTTTCAGCTGCCGCATACTGCGTAAGCCCTTCAATAAGAGGTTATCGTCGTATACACTCCGCACCTGGAAGGGCGAAGGCCAAAACCAAAAAGAGCAGCAGCATCGCGTCAGCGCTGAGGAATCGCGGGCTTAAAATGCTTCAAATGCTGAACGCTATGTAATGCAATGTAAAGGACGCCGCTATGCAATGTGGACCGCTGGGGTTTCGAACCACACCCAGTCTTGATGGCACTGTGTGGCACTTGAATGTGACAGCTCCTGCTGCTGGCTGTGCATGTCATGTGCCAACTGCCTCATGATCCATTCATGCTTCCCAAGCGCGAGTATGTCAGCCTACAACATACCAGTAGTCTTTCTTTGATTTGATGATGCGGGAACCGAGGGCAACTGTTTTACAGCAGTCACGAGTAGGGCATGCAACACACCATGCCCCGGCACGCAACGGGCGTGTTGGCTGGCAGCTGTACGCATGCTGCAATGCAGCCAAACGCAGAAGTATGAGTGCGCTGACCACTAGTTGGACCATACAAGTAAACAATTCATCCATCCACGATCCAGCAAACATCAGGCAACACATGTCATCATCCATGTTTCAAACAGCAGCACCAGCTGCGTGGCTCAGGGCAACTTTCATGACCAGATTGACCTGTCGGGAGCTGCCTGGATAACACACGACCAACAGGCTCTAACCTCCTCCCTGCCCTTCCCCCCGGCCCCCGCTGGCTGTAGTATACTCAGCAACAGCGTCACACACACTTTGACGATCCTGTCTCGCGGCAGGCATCCATGCGCCATACTAGGTGTAGGATGTAAACAAAACACACACCTTGGTGCTTGGATATCAGACAGAAAAACAGCTGGAGCAACAGTGCGAAGAACAAGGCACGCAGCACACTGGATGGTTGAGTATAGAAAGAGAGGCTACGGCTGTAGACCGCAGCCTTTGCCGCTGGCTCGTGTCACTGTCATGGCGCCGCTTATGGTAATACAGTGAAGCTGTACAGTAATCTGGTGGAACTAAGAAGAGCGTAGATGACGTGCGGCCACAACTCGCAGCAACAGGCAGCCGTGGCTGACGCTTGGGTTGTTGTGGCACCAAATTTTATGTGCTGAGTATGCACTGGCGTGTGCTGGCCGCTCATGGCGCAGCGCTACATACCGTCATGTGCAGCAGCCCCGCACTCTTCAGCGTGTGGTGGGGTGCCGCACCCATTCCTGCAGCGCCTGCAAGGAGTTGCCCCACAGGCCCCAGGAGGCATCAGAGGCAGTGGCGCTGCCTGTGGGCCTGGCTGCTGCCCCCCCTGCCCCTCCTGCATGCTGTCCGATCGATGAGTGCTGCTGCAGCGGCTGGTGTTGTGGGTTGTGGTGGCCACCAGCTGGCCCTCGCACGCTGGCTGTGACTCCAGCCCCACCCATGTCATGCCCATGAGCCGGTGGTGGTGCATGGTGCTGATGGTGCCTAGCTGCTCCGCCCCCTGCAGCTGCATGGTGGTGGTGCTGCCCGCCGTGGTGCCCGCTGACTGCGTGCTGGCCGCCCACACTGGCCTCCCCGCCCCCGTGGCAACCACCAACCTCAGTGCTGACACCTGGCATGTCTGGTGCAGGTGCACAAGGGCCCACCTCCTCAGAACTGGTGGCCCCTGACACACTGTTGGCTGCCATTGCTGCGGCAGGCGCGGGCCCCACACTCAGCGTCTCATTCAGCAGGGGTGTATTAGCTGGGTCCCGAGCGCCTGCACCGCTGCGCGCCGCCCGCCGGCCACCACCACCGCCGTGCATCGCCCCTTGGTGCACGCCCGCTGCGCCACCGCCGCCCGCGGCTGCGCCGTCTACACTAGCGTCGCCTGCGCCGCCGCCACCATGCCCATGTGCGCCCGCCGCATGGCGGCCCGGTGTGCCGCCGCCACCACGGCCCCCACCCCTCCGTCTGATCCCTACAGTGTGATTCCCCACGTCACTCGCATCATCCCCCCGCACTGGTGCCTCCGCCTCAGCATCTTCCACCTCCAAGGCTGCTGCAACATGTAGCTGCGCGCGCGTAGACGACACAGGCCACCCCATGGAGGCCTCTTGCTCCACCTCCACCACCTGGTCCATGACCTGGTCCATGACGCCACCCCCATCCTCCCCCATCACCCCCATCTGGTCCAGGATTGCATCCAGGGGCTCACCACCAGGGCCTGGCCCTAGCGCTAGCCCCTCGTGCGCCGCCACAACCGACACGTGTGGAGTACGCTCGCTACCCGCGCCCTCGGCAACGCCCAGGCCGCCCGAGTGGCACACGTCGTCCCCCACGCTGCCACTGCCAGCGGCCGGGAAGGAGGCTGCAGGCACAGGGGTGGCTGCAGGGCACTGTGGCCCAGCCCCTGCAGCAGCGGCTGCAACCACTGCTGCCGCGGTGGCGGTCGGGGCGGGCGCAGCTGTGGATGCAGCACCTGCCCCACGCCGCCGGGTCGATGGGCCACCAATAGCAGGTGAGGATGGGACAGGCAGGGCCGATAAGGACTCACCCCCGTCCACCGCCCCGCCTGCCCCTAGGCTGCCAGCCATGCCGTCCTGCCCAGCCCCCTCAGCCTCCTCCCTCCGCCGCTTGTGCTGTGTGTGTGCGTGGGGCCCGCTGCGTGCCTCGGCACCCACACCACCGCGTGCGGGGCTGCTTGCGTGGGCACGCCGGGGAGGGCCATGGCTCCCCCCAGGCGTGGCTGCTGGTGGCGTGGCTTGAGCCCCGGCTAGTGCGGCTGCGCTGCTGCGGCGTGTTACCATCATGGCCGGTGATGACGCGTGCTGCGGGGCTGTGGGGGGTAGCTGCTCGCGGTGCTGGGAGGACGCCTGTGGTAGCAAGGGTGACTGAGGCAGCTCGGGCTCCAAAGGAGCCACATGCCCATGCGATGCAGCCCCTGCTGGCCCCGCCCAGTCGTCCTGGCCAAGCCGGCTGACCCCTGCCGGCCCGGACGCAGCCTCTGCGACAGCGGTACCGACGGAAGTTGCGGCTTGCGGCCCCCCACTGGGGCCAGGCGCACGGGGTGGCGGTCGCGCGGTGCGACGTGTGGCTGGTGTGCGGCGCTCACCGGATGCAGCGGCTGCACGTGGGTGGCCGCCCGGGTGTGATGTTCCCAGCCCCTCACCCATGCCATCCCCTCCCTCAGCGCCCCCACTACGGCCAGATGTGCCGGCTATGCCCGCTTGCCTCGTGCCCGTGGCCTCCCCACTGGCATGCTGGCGCTTGCGGGGCAGAGCGACCACACCTGCATGGGACAGGCACCCACACGCCACAGCATTGGACAGGGGCCGCGCATGCCTGCATTCCCGCGACTGTTGCTTGTGCGCGCACGCATGCACATACATCATTGAGCCGTGCTCGTGCTGCCCATGCGTTGTGGAGCTGCATGCAGCTCGCCATGCAGGTGTTACTCGATACACGAGCAGTGCTGCACCCACTTTCTGACTCCGAGCCACCCACAGAATCGGCCACTGTGGCCGCGCAATCCGTGGTCAACGGGTGCGCATGGGGTGCCACAGGTGGGGGCCTGCAACCATGCATGCAGCACAGAGCATATGCAGCTTAGCAAGAGCACGGGGCCTGCACGATCTGCATTGGCACAGCATGGCATGTAATGGCAGCTCCACTTGACCTCGTCGCCTGCATGGGCGTGCATGTGGCGCGCCGCATGCGCGTGCGACTGCAGGTACACAGCATGTTTGACTCGACCCCTTTCATGCGGAGTTTGAAGCCCTGCCCTGTACAGTGCCCCAAGTACATGGCGCAGTGCCATCGTCCGCACCAGGGTTTCGAGCCTACCTTACTGCGGGCCTGCTGGCCGCAGTGTCATACAGCAGCACCTCATACGCCAAGCGCTTCCATTGGGAGCAGACCATCGCGGGGTGCATAAGCTGCGAGGATGGCCACGCACTTGCCATCAGAGCCTCATAACACGATCGCGGGTCAAGAGCTGACCCAGTATCTCCAGGCACCTACCAGCGTTCTGTTCTCGTCGTGTAGCTCCTGGAAAATGCTTACGAGCACACTCTCTGGGAGCATGTGCCAGGGAGGATTGCCTCCAGCGTCTAATGGCACGCCTGGCTGCACTACCACCTCGCCCATCTGCACATCGCCTTCATCTGCAGGCTCCTCCAAGTGACGCGCATCTGTGCTCGCAACCCATGAATTGACGGGGACCAAGGCTGCATTTCCTCCGCCAGCAGGCCTCAAGCCCACGCCCGATGTGGCGCTGGACCTGCGGCCTAACATGCTGCGTTCGACTACTGGAGACGCATCGTCGATGTGTTGATTTCGATGTAAAGCTGCGATGGACCGGCGTGCTGCAGCCGCTCAGAGGGTAAAGGTATCTGGCACACCATCTGACTTTCGGTTGTGGTTTCTGTCACATAAAGTGGGATAAAGACGAGTTGAGTTGCGCAGCGTCAGACATCAAAGCCAGCAAACCGGCTGTCCCCGCGCGCTGCAGACGCTGCGCTGTTGCGCACTGCAGCCACGGTGCCGCCTGCGCTGGTATTCCCACTGCCGCGCGGCCCGCCACCTGCCAAACTACCTGTTGCTGGGTTGATCGCAAGGTGCCGCGCGCGCGCAGCTGCTGCCAGTTCTGCGGCCCGCTTGCGCTGAGCCTCCCATTCCGCCTGCTCCACTGCGCTCACCTCTGCTTCATGCCCCCCAGCCGGCTCAGCTGCATTGGTCATGCGGCTTGCTCGCCCACGTCGAGGCGCACCATTGGCACTGTTGCTTGGTGACCCACCCCCTTCTGCCCCAGATGTTGACGCTAGCCCCTCGGGCGCAGAATCGTATGATGCCATCCCAGCTGTGTGCACTGCATGAGCAGCAGGCCGCCCCATGCCTCCGCTGCCTGTGCTGTTGGCGTGATGCATCTCGGCCCCACTGCTGCTCGCACCATGCCCTGCAGCCGCCGCCGCCGCCGCCAATGCCATGTCTGCGTGAGCTTCTGCCATTGAGCTCTCCACTGCTTGCTGCGTCTGGCGGATGCCCTCCATTGCAGCTGCCGCTGCAGCAGATGATGCAGCTGACCCAGGGCCATCCGTTACGCCCCTGCATGCCAGCAAGCAGCAGCGAGCAGGGGGAGGATATGAGGACACAATCGCTCACAATGTCAGCAACTGTGTTGGGGCACTGAGCATGGGCGCATCGGGCACAATCCCTTTTGTGTGGTGCATGCAGCATCACAGCAATGCGAATGACGCCTGTGCTGCAACACCCGGCCCAAGCAGCCCAATCCCCCACATCCAGGGGATACTGTGCGGCATGCAGATCATGTAGCACATGCACGTCCTGGACAATTTAAACCAGGCTTCAGGGATTAGGAAGCACCTGTTGAGCTGCTCCAGATGGTTCTTCAACTCCTCAAGCTTGGCCAGCTGGCTGGTGGCCGACTGCTGCACCAACAGATTGAGCTCGCCGCACAGCTGTTCCTTGATAGCCTCCTCACGGCTCAGCTCCTGCTCCAGGCTGGTTAGCACCTGGCAACAGCATTCATGACAAGCCACACATTTGACATGTACCAATACACGGTATTGGCAATGGCCGTGGTGAATGGCTTGGTCCATTGTGTCACCAAGTCCCTGTCCACCTATTGTACATGCCACCACTCGGCTGCGTTGGGAGCATGCATCCATGGTGCATGCATCCAGCTGCATTCCACCAAACCGTGCTGCTCGCGCACCTAGCTGTGTCCACGCTGTGTGCACCACGGCATTCACAGGCCGCAGTGCTGCAAGCAACTGCAGGGAACCTGCTAGCACCAACACATGCACACCTGCTTGGCAGCGTTGTACTTCTGCCGTACCGCCCCAACCTTTTCGTTCTGTTTCTCGATCTTGTTTCGCAGCATCTGCAGACCATGTTGATGTTGTGCGCACAGTGTGAGCAGCAGCAGAACGCGCACACCGCAAGTAGCAAGCATGCGGCTATGCCGATGGTCCCTGCCCCTCCCAGATACTGTCATACGGCCACCCCAGATGATGCAGTGCTTCCAGCTGAAAAGGGCTGGGGACACGTATATGCTGGCCAGGGGTCATGCCCGCACCTCCAGGGCATGCTTGCGGGGGCCCACGTTGACCTGTAGCTGTGTCTGCACCTGAGACAGCTCTCGCTCGACCTGCTTGATTCTTGTGTAGTTGGCCAAGATAGTCCTGAAGCACGCACAGCAGTGACAGGAGCACAGCATGGGATTCAAGCCAGCCAGGGGCCGCAGCTGTCCTGCTGGCATGTGTGCATGAGGGCGACACACCATCCCATGCTTTGTGCGCATGGAGAAGAGCAACCTTGCAATGGTTGACCCATCCAACGACTTACTCGCGGAGTTCACGCTCCTTCTGCTCTATCAACTGCGGTGCAATGCAGGCAAGATGAAGCATTATGAATCGCAGTCTAGCCCAGTCAGCAGATCACCATAGCATTAATCTGCACCTTGCTATAGTTGTTGGAAGATGCCATATTTTGCCCATGCTGTGAGATCTCTTGCTCGCGTAGGACTTCTGGAGCAACATCGTCAGATGTGGTTCGAGGAATGGCGGACATGATGGCCGAGCCTTTGAGTAACGGTGACAGTTCAAACGATGCTATGAACCATGCAAACCACAGTGCTATAATTGATGCCTTTATTTTCTGTCGCTGGTGTGCACGTATGCATACTAGTGCGCAGTTGCTTCACGGCGCAACCCGTCCCTGCTCCTCCCTGCCTTGGTATACTGCCTTGGTACTGCCTTGGTGTACTGCCACACAAACTCACTGCAGTACTTAGTAGTTCAAGTACGCTTGGTACCAGGAGCAGCAGGGCTTATTCCGCTTAATCAGCAAGGTGCTGTGTGAACATTGACGAGTCCCCTATTGGAGGAGGCTGGGCAGGCTGCAGCTGGTGCCCAAAATCCAGATGCCTGCGCAGCTCTGTTCTCGCTGTGCCACGTGCTCAACGTCCTGATGGCCCATGCCCCTTACATTTTCATTTTACAAAATTTAGGCTGTCAGTTGCCATTGTATGGTCCACCTTGGTTGCCATTGTATAAATGGATACAACATATGTCACGCTCAGCTTAGTGTGTGGCTGAAATCAACAGACAGTTTCAAAAATGACGGCCGCATCCATCTTGTAATACAAAGTTCAGAACACGCTCACACACCTGCTAAAAACCCTGGCAACTCTCACCTTGCAGCCGCTTCATCAACCGCTTGTGTGCATTGCAGCACAGTACCGTCACCAAAAACACAGGACACAATTGAAGGGTTCCCTTTGACCCTGCCTCTGACCCAGCCCTTAATCTGAACGAAAAACAGGTTCAGACTTGAACATTGCACGCAACTGATTCAGAACATCAAACATACCATCCTCTCTGCTTCACCGCTAAAAAATCCTCACCTGCGCGCTTTTGTCTGCCACACTCCACATGGCTGACCAGTCGAATGTTGTTCATCTACTCTTGCCCCCTTGCAATGCCTAAACAGTACCACGCATGTGTACACACTGCAAATCGGCTCACTCCCAATCAAACACACTACCTTGGTTCATTCTCGGGGAATTCTCTAGAAGCTGTGTGCAAGTACTGAAGTACAGTGCGCCAATCCTATAGCTGCTTTGCACGTGGTCCATCCTCAGTTCCGCTGCCCAGCAGCTTGCGCCAGTGCCGGTGCAGCCATACTGCTCCCTGCCCCATGGCTGATGGGTGCACCCACCGCTGCCGCTGGCTGCTTCAGGCGCTTCAGATAGAAGACACAGCGGTCTGGTGGCCGCCCCTGAGAGAGAACACATGGCCACAGAATAGCAGTGAGCAACAGGGCTTTTGTGCATGCGTTTTGCCTCCCTACATCAGGTCACCTGGCTGCCTGAAACAGGAGCAAAGGATGTATGAACAAGATGCTGCACGCTGCAACAGTACGCAGACAGCGCGGTTGGGGTTTACCTGTAGCCAAGGCATCCAGGGCGCCTCTTTAGCTGGCGTCGACTTGTACCCCAGCGCACCATACAGAGCAAGTGCTTGCTTGTTCTTGGGGTTGCAGTGCAGGCCTGCATGCATCAGTGTATGCAACGGTGCACAGCAGTCATACACAGTAGGGCTGATCCCAGGTTCATACTGTCATATCTCATATGTCGATATGTGATATGTCAAGCTGAATGCTGGTACCAGCCGCTGAGGCAGCAGCACCTGCACGGCGCGCATTGGCATCATTGTACATGGCGTACTAGTCTTGGCACTGGCCAAGGAGCCAGGGCTCAGCAAGGCATCGAGCAAGGGTTTCTGGAAACTGTGGTTTGGCAACCAAACCCACCAACTGCACGGCACCCCCACTCTGCTGCGATGCGCTCAGCCTCAGCCATGAGGGCGCGTGCGAGGCCCCGCCGCCGCGCTCCAGGCAACACCGCCACGTTGCTCACATACGCAATGCCTGCAGCACATGGTTGATTACCAATTCAAGATGAGCATGGGTGATAGCTCTTGTGCAAACTGGTACATTACAGATGCCTGAGGTATTATCGTGTCAAACCAATCGAATGTAATGCCTAAACGCGAGCAAAGGACGCAAACAGCATGCAGATCTCAAGTGGCAAGTAAAAAACATTCATGCCAGCAGTGCATGCACAAGCCCACTTTCATGCCCGACAACCCCGAGGTCCGAGTCCTTGCCCCGCACCTTCACGCCTGTAGTAGCCAATGGCGCCATCGCGCTGCGCATCCAGGGACCTGCACTCACAACCATGCAATCGCAGCGCCCATGAGCTCCCCCGTTGCTACCTGACTGTCCTGCCCGCTATAGGCTGAGCTTAATGCAACAACACGAGCACCACAGCACGCAACACCCAGGCGCAGATCCAGCAGATGAGTGCACTGCTATGTGCCACACACCTTGGCGGCACCAGATCTCCAAAAGAGTCTAGATTGGCCACACCTAGCAGCCGCACATCCTCTGCCCGCTTCCCCACGCCAGGCTGCACCGGGTCTGACACCAGCTTCCTGGCAAGCTGTACTGCCAGGTCAGGCACGTCTGACATGTTCAGGCACATGGGGTCCTCCCAGTCACTGTCAGGGCCAGAGCCGCCACTGCTCATACTTGCCAGCGGCCCTGGTGATGATGTGTCATACGCTGCGAGGAGGATGGATCTGCGTGCAGGAGACGCCATTGTGCGAATGGTGCACGACAGGGCACCGGGTGTAGGCGTGCAGCAGACGCAAGACCTCTAGACCTGCAACCTGCATTGCGCTCCACCGTGCTTAACTGCATAGCACTGGCTGCTCAAAAGCAAATGCCCTGCTGCATGGTCCATGCAGTCCACGTTTGCAGCACGCATGTATATCAAACCTTTGAGGTTGACCTACCTCCCGACGCCCGTGGACTGTAAAGAATCGTTGATCTGCAGCGCCATGATGCGGTCCACGCGCTGCCACAGCTTCCCAACATTCTTCAGCGGTGTCTGGTCTGAGGGCTTGCTACTGCTGGTGCCCGACGACCCTGGCTCTACTTCATCGTAAAACACGCGACAGTGCACGTCTGCACAGGGCCAATACGCGTCAGGCCCCACGACCTCGATGGACAGGTTTGTGGCCTTTGCCGCAACAGCGTGGCGAACAGGGAGAAGAGCACGCGGCGGGTAGGCTGTGGGCACGCATGTTTGAACCAGGGCACCTGGCCTGCCAGTCCCTACTCCACGACCTGCTGCTGGAGCATGTTGTGCCAGCAGCATGCTGGGCTACACTATTCTGCCACTTTGCAGCCTCCTAGACTGCTTGAGAGGCAACATCGGGGCGGATCCGGTCCCTCCCAAAAAGGTCGACTCCCAGGTTTGTGTGACGAACAAAATATTTGCACGAGCTTTTACGCATGCAACCCACTTGCTAGCAACAGCTCTGTCGGATATCACCTCTCACGCTTGATCCACCAGATCGGACAACCCTACTCATCGGCGACAAATAAAGCAGCCGACCACGGACCCAGCAGGGCTGGGAAGACGCGCCATGGCAGACAGGCCCGTGAACTGCTTCATGGCGTGCCTCACGGCCATCCTGCCTGCTACACCTGCTGCCACGGAGGTGGCAGTCAGCGACGGGGCTGCCACAAGCCTGCGTGAGCTCTGCACACAGCTGTGCGCGCAGCTGTGCACATCTCATGACCAGCAGGAGCTGGAGGTGCAGCTGCGCCAGGTAGGGGCGCTGCGGGAGACTGCTGGTGCATGCGAGCAGAACCTTGTCGGCCTGCCCCTTCAATGCATGCTGTGTAGTGTACACCCCTGAGATGCGCAGAGTGGTTGCCATTTCATCTGCAGGCAACAATATGGGTAGTTGACCATGCAGTGCTGGCTGATGCATCCGTGCTGGACGAGTACTGGTCAACACCTGAACAGGCCCCTGGCAGCTCAGCGACAGCTGCACCTGTCGGGTGGGGCAGTCGCAGCAACAGCGGCAACATCAGTGGGAGCAGCTCTGGCAGTGCTTCTGGGAACAACCCATCACTGAAGCTGCTGCTGCTGCGGAGCCTGCCACGCATGCACCAGGTCCTGGTGAACAGCGGGGACCACCAGCATGCTGCGCTCCTACTGCACCAGATCCTGCAGACGCCGAGGCTGCAGCAACTTCTTTATGAAGCGCCCAGCCTGCTAGAACTTGCATTGCAGCAGGGTCCCAGTTCTACAGCTGCGCCTGCGGCACAGATGCAGCTGGTTGGCGAGATCTCCAAGGTGCGCATGGCAGTCAGCTTTGATACTGGACCAATAAAACATAATAACACAGCGTTTCACAGATTTGTCTGCTTGCCGGAGCCCGTCAACTAGAAGTTCCTGAGACCATAGAGATCCAGGTGCCTGCACAGTGTTCATGTTGACACTGGACTGAATTTATGAATTCTAGTTGTTGCCCATCATCTGTCGTCTCACCTCATACAGGCCCACCTCGAGATCCTCAATGTGTCATATAGATCAAGTTCATGCAGAGACCCAGCGGCAGGTGCCTGTTGCAACACTCCCTTGTTGTTTTGGAACGCACACTTGCACGCTGCAGTTCATGCACGAGCACCTGGTTGTCCCGGGGCTTGTTTTGAGCAACATCGCAGAGCTAGAGATGGTGGTGCAGGTGAGCTGACCTGGCTGATCCGTAAGCAGCACAGCACAGCACAGCACACCGAGTAACGTGCCCATGTTGCAACAGGCCACATCATGCTGTGTACAGCAACAGCGTGCACAGGATGCAATGAGTTGCCAGCTCTCGCCTGCATGTACGCTGACTGCCGCGCAGGTCCAGGGCTCGTGCCTGAGGATCCAGTGCAAGAAATACGATGAGATGGCCAGCTCAGAGGACGAGGCAATCGGCACCACCAGCAAGGTGCTGCGTGCTATGGCACCTGAGCAGCTGGTGCTGCCCCACCTGCTGGCATCGACCACTGCACTGCTCAAGATTTCGCCACAATCGCCCGTCCTTGACGCGCTCCTCCCGCTGCTGCCACGAGTGGCTGGCATTGCTCACGACATCATCTATGTCAATGCACTGGCAGCACAAGGCAGCCTCAGCCCCACGGACATCCCACACCCATCACTGCTCAACATCGTCTGGGAGCTGATCCAGATGTGTGTGCAGAGCTTGACAAGCTGCGCTGGGGACCCCATCAAGTGTGCAAATGTGACACGCACCGTGCTGGGGGAGGCACACTTCCTGCCCATGATATCCGGCATGCTGCGCTTGGTGCCCGAGGTTCAGATGCAGGAGCGGTTGCTGGTATTGATGTGCCACGCACTAGCTGTCCTGGTGCGTGCCTGCGCTCAACTGGCTGCATGCGTCACTAAGCAGCTGTGCACAGCAGTCGCCTATCACTTGGCTGGCCCAGATCTGGACATAATCCAGCTGCACTGCATACCAACCGCTGGTGTGCTGGCACATGTGATTACTATTCCCAGTGACTGGGAGCCCGATGGCGTGCAGACTTACTGACCTGCTGACCTACACACATCCAACACCTCGCATCGCAGGTGCATGGCTCAGAATTTGACCGTGATCTGGAGCATGAAGATGTCGTGGAGCTGATCATGGCTGTGCGCTGTAGCCTTGCCCGCCTGCTCCACGCGTTCAATGCACAGCAGGCTGCAGCAAGCTCTCCAGCCACGCCCCCAGCTCCCACTACATCTGGCAGCAGCATCGCTGCGATGGCTGCAGGATCGGTGCCAGCCAGGCATCAGGCCTCTTCAGATGACCCCACTGGGCAGCGCCACGACTGCGTGGCCCAGACAGGGGATCAAGGCAGTGGAAGGCAGAGAGAGCAGGTGGCTTCACAGCCCACATCGCAGCCTCTCACTGCGGAGCAGATCATGCATCTGGTGCAGCTGATCCTGCAGGCGGCTCACAACCTGTCGTGGATCGATGAGAGGGCGGAGGATCCGCGGCATGAGGTGGAGGAGGACGAGACGATGCTGGTGAGCAGCCTTTGACTCTGCAGTACATTTACGGATGAGAAGATCTTCAAACCCTTGACCTTGGTTTGCTGGACACTGGCCCGTTGCTCATCTCATGGTTCCTGGGCACATGCAGGTGGTCTCGCCAATCGCAACTCTGGTGCAGTGGCACTGGCTGCCCAACGCCACTTCCCTGCTGTATGCGGCCCTGGACGACGCAAACATGGTGCTGAGCACCGAGGGCATGAAGGGTGCGCAGGTCGATTGATTGTGTCTGCAGCAGCAGGAGCTGCATGTGCATGCGTGACAGCCCGAGAGCCCGTCTGTGCACAACACCCCCCCTCACAGGCCAGCACGGCCTGCGATCGCTGCTTGCCTAATGGCTGCATGGCTGCAAACATTTCATGTGATGTACTGTGTGATTGTACTGTGTGTACGTGCAGAGGCTGTGGAGGGACTTGTGGGCACAATCCACATCGCAGTCCTTGCCGCAACCGAGGAAGCAGGTGCGTTCATCGCTGCACTCACAGTCGCCTCGATCCTGGGACAGATTGTTGTGACAACAACTGCCGGTACAGGCCAGGCGCTACTCGCTTTTTGTGGAGCTCGACTGGTAGATTTTGATCCAAACGATGAAAGAGAGCAAGCATGCACTCAGGACAGTTGACATTGATCTGCACGTGGCTCGTGCCCTGCCTGCAGACACGTGTGGCTCCCTCCCCAAGGCACTGTTCTTTGGCGGGTCACCTGCCGGACTCCGTGTGCTGTGTGTCCTGCTGCAGTCATGTGCACACACGATCTCTGCACAGTGCACAGGCCAGCCAGGCGTGGCAGGCGCACTCGCCGCTGCGCTACCTCCCAAATGCCTGCTACTTAGCGAGGCGTTCATGCCGCACCCTCCCCGCACGGGGACAGTCGGCTCTGCCATCCTTGCACAGCATGGTGCTGCGGCTGCAGCATCTGGCAATTACCCCAGCTCCAGTAATGGCCGTGTGCGTATCAACGCTGGAGGTGTGGCCCCAATTGGCGATGCCCCCTTTGAGCCACCTGACGGCCTCACGCACGTGTGCATGGTGCGTGCTGAACCTGACCATTGCCTGCAGTTATGCCCTGCCTGAGCCTGGGCCATTCTGCCCTTAACCTGGGGGCTGATGGTCTCCTCCACCTTTCAGTTTGACCTGGTCTCAGCTTTTACTGGGCCTATGTGCCCCTATCAAAGCACCACAACCACTACTTTAACTCGGGCCTGACCTGATTCCCCCCGACGTTTTCACCTTGACCTGCAACCTGCCATCCTTGGCCCTTCGCTTGGCCACACCTCACACACAGGACATCCTATCGACTGCGGAGGCGCTCATCCGCACCCAGGAACGCCGCCGCCCGAAGCTCGGTCGTTCCAACTCAAACCGTGTGACGCGCTGCTGGCAGCTCTCACACGCCTGGGGCGCTGCGTGCCTTGGTGTTGTGTCTGCGTGCACGGCACTGCAGCAGGCTGCCCACCACGCCAGCAGGTATGTGCGACACTGTAGTGTGTACAGTCATGAACGACCAGCACATCTAAATGCTGATTTGTGGTGCTACAGCTGGTCCACTGATACACCTGAGTGTGAGTGGTTGTGGGAGCGGTGTGGTATCCCAGTTCACTCGCATGCATTAAGCATTATACTGTGCCATAAGCCCATAAGGCCATAACAGCTTGATTGTTCTGTGTTGTGTGCTGCACGCATGCAGGTGGGCCAAGGTGTCTGAGATCGTGGGCTTTGCAGCGCTCACGTCGGCCGCGCAGCTGCTGTCACGTGGAGCAGAGGAGCTGGTGGTGCAGGTGGGCGCAGTCCAGTGCACCACTATCTGTCCAGCTGACCGCACGCAGTCGCCAAGGCAGTCTTTGAACGCTTCAATCCGCTTGTTTGGTACCACCTGCGCGTGTGAATGACGTAAACAGCTGAAGCCTGGGCGCAGGCAAGATGATGCCTGCAGGCACCAGCCGCTAGGTCCTAGCATACCTGTGTGCGTGACCACCCCTTTGCGATTGGCTTTGTGGCTTTCTCCAGGAGGAGGAGGCGGCGGCCGAAGCACACAAGATGCTGGCCGATGGCTTCGCTGTGCTGCAGATCGCACCCCCACAGTGGCCCCCAACACAGCCGCTCATTCTTGGTGGCAGTCCCCCCATCAAGCTGCCCTTGCCCACAACAGCAGCTGTACGGCAGCCCACTCCGCCCGCCTGGTACCCAAGCACGCCTGAGGTGGACCCTATTCCAAGGCCAGGCTCACCTGGTGTGATCGCCAGAGCAGCTGCCTGGCCCGTCCGCTCGCCCACAGCTGGGTTTGGGAAGCGGATCGTCAGCCCAGGGCAGGCACCCGACGCACCTCTTGGGTACCCACTGGGGCTCCTGGATGTCAGCGGGACAGAGGCACTGCACGCGCACTCGGTGCGCATGGCGCGTGTGCGCATGGTGGACGGGCTGCGTGAGAAACTCAACACCGCGTACGCGCAAATGGGCTCAGGGCCTGGCATCGCAGGCGCCTGGGTCGCGTCTGGTACTGTGGGCAGCCCCAGTGCAAGCAGCTGCGGTTCTGAGGTGCCTGCTGTAGTGCAGCAGGCGCTGCACGGCATGGGCACCAGCCGCCGCACACACTCCGTGTCGCGCATGGGGGTCGTGCATTGGACCTCCAACCTGAGCACTGTGGCAGAGGCTGGGTCAGTCACAAGCAGCGGCTCTGTGACCGCTGCTGACGGGTCTGCTGCAGCATTACGCACGGGCCATGGAGCGCCTCCAGCCGCAGGCACCAGTGGTCCTTCCCATGGGGGCGTGCCTGCCTTCACAGCAGTCGTGCATGGGGCACCTGGGGTGGACCTGGGGCGTGCAGACGTGCGTGAACTTGCATCCCTGTGTGTGCAGCTGGAGAGCTGCATGGCCACATTCAGTGCGCCAGCCGCAGCAGCTGCTGGGCATGATGGGCAGATGAATGGCCCTGCATCAGGCGGACCCGCGCGCCAGCCGCTGTTCAGCAGCTGTGGGGTGTCTCCAGGGGCCCGCAGCGGCTGTGCCACTGTCCGTGGCCCAATGCTGCCGGGCTCAGCACCTGGCGGCGACAGCAGCAGGGCGCTGCCGGTTGGGTGGCGGCTGGGCATCTGTGAGTGGGTGGAGTGGGAGGCGGCGCTGGTGCGGATGCCATTGGAGGAGCGCGGCTGCTTCAACCACGCGTGCACCAGCCTTGAGGGGACGTCCCTGGCAGGTGCGTGCCTGCTGGCCGCGTGCTGGGGCTGTGGCACCGCGCGCTACTGCAGCGATGCATGCGCGGCCGCAGCGCATGAGGCGGGCCACAGCCGCACCTGTGCTACATGGCGCGAAGACCCGGCTGCTGGGAGCAACGGCGCCCCCGGCAGCAGCGGCTGTGGTGGCAATGGCAGCCGCGGAGCTGATGGCCGGTATGTGGTGGGCGCCGTACACCAGCCCACGATCCGACACGTGCCGCAGGATGTGCCGCTACCGTACGTGCCGCCACCCCCGCACGTGCCGCCACCCCCTTATGCCAGCTTGCCGCACTCCATGTGAGCATGCCATACCCCGGGTAACCAGCCATGTGCGCCACATGGGGTGGAGGGGCCAACTATTAGAGTGTGATTGCTTCGCGTAACTGGCCGCGCACTCCCTGGATATGGTTCATGGTTTTCTTCAAGCAACCTGGTTTGCCTGGGGTTCAGCTTTATGCTCAGATGATACATATGTACGCATCTTTTCTGGTTGCATGTCAGTGAGATGCTCAGATCCACCATCAGCAGGCATGCTCTTAGGCTTTCTAGACAGATCATTCCATCACAGTTCCATGCATTTGCCGCTTAACATTTGGAAACGCCATGCTGCTGCTCTTCTTTCCTGTTCATGTGCTGATTTCATTGATTGCTTTGATTCATGCATTGAATGTCGCTGGAACTGTGATCTTGTTCTTGGCAGCTGAGGACGAGCTGTCTTGTGAACCTTGTGTGGCTGATAGCCCACCATCGGCATGTATATACCTGAGGGTAAGAGACTAGGTTGATGAGTGTCATGTTCTAGATAGAATCTTGTAGCTGAAAAGCTCTCAAGAGGCAATGAGGGAGGCCCTGTAACACGAGGCTCAGCTCCTGGGCTTGCCACAACAGGCTACTACCTGAAGCCTGGCGGCTGCACATAGTGCATCAGTAAGCTAGTCTTGGAGGGAACGACGACGGGTGTGGTGGTGTGTGTGGTGGTAGTGGTTTGGGCGGGGCATTGGCACCTTGGTGTTGCCAGCCACATAATCCTCCTCGCCGCTGTGACTTCATAGACGAGGACGGGGCTTCCAGGCCCAACGTATCAATCAACCGTGGCCATAATGCACTGCTCCTCAGGTTCAGAACTCATGAACTCAAGCTCAACAGTTTGGCGCGCACACACTCCGGGCCTCCAACAGCATGAGATCAGCTTGGCAGCTCCCCACGCTTCTTGGCAGCTGCGATGGCAGCGCGCACCTACATGTGCACATGCCCCAGCAAACAGCAGCGCATGCAGGCGATCAACACCGGCGTTTTGAATGTGGTGGGTGAACTGCGCGTGTGCACTGTGCAGCGTGCACTGACCCTACGCGCCCACTGGCCTCCTGTCCGCAAGCATGCAGGCATAAGATGCAGTGTGCATGCCTACAAGTACACCAGTCAGCAAAAGTCAAGCAACGCAGGCGGCATGCACCTGTGCCGCCCGGTCTGACCTCTACAGGCCCCCTACAGGCCAGTCCTGCATAGGCCACCCTGCCGTGGTTGGCCAGCCTGTCTGGCCCCTGGCACTTCCTAGCTCCTATAGGATTCAGGAGTCAGAATTGAGGGTTGGTTTGGGTTGAATGGGGGTTGAGGGCTCAGGGTTGAGGGTTGAGGTTGACTCACCTGATCCATGTCTTTGACCAGCAGCCCGGGTTTGGATGCACACACGCTGCGCGCCTTGTCAACTCCCACCCCCAGCACCTCCGCCAGCACCTGCGTATGAATCAGCCATGCACGTGCGATGATTGGAGACATGATGTGCAACACCACGCCACAGCAGTCTGGTCAAGCCCAGCTAATTTAAGTGCAACCTACACACGTACACATCAGCTAACAGGACAGCACAGCAGGCCACATATTCCTCAGGGCTGGAGCAGCAGCCAACGCAATCTGCACCACCGGCTCCATACCAATAGGTTCATGCCATTGCAACAAGCCAGCAGCCCAGCACCAAGCCCAGATCACCAACAACCAGAGCACAGCCTGATCACACCCAGATCGTAGCCAGACCATCATCCAGACCTTAGCCAAAATCACAACCAAGGTACTGTTATTCCCTCCTCCTCCCACCTTGAGCCGCGCCTCCAGCTCAGCCTGGCTGTATGTGAGCAGCGCCGGCTGCTCCGCCGCCATCACCGCTGCCGCCTCTCGCGCCACACCCAACGTTGAGGCCACGCCCCGCAGGTTGGCGGCCAGCACCTCAGTGGCCTGAGTGGAGTTGAGTGAAGTGCGGTGGGTTGGGGTAGGGTGGGGTGTGTATGAGGGGCAGGGGTTGGGGTGGGTGGGGCAGGGTGGGGCAGGGGAAGGGATGAGTCAGCCGGGGAGTTGAGGCGGTTGGAGGAAGGTCAAAGGTGGGCCAAGGGCCAAAATGGTCAGTAGAGGTCCCAACCAGAAGACAACCAGTAGACATGGAAAGGCAAACAGCACTGTGCTGCACAGCACAGCTTGCTCACAGGCAGGCATGACCCAATGGATGGCGCGCGGAGGTTGCGCTGCCAGCCACACACACCTGAATCAAGAGCCGTGGTGTGGAGACCACCAGCCCGCCTGCCGCGTGCTCTGGAAGTGTGAGTAGTGTGGCGAGTGCAGCAACTCGTGTCGAGATGGCGGCGGGCGGCAGCAGCAGTGCCGTGGGTGCCGCCAGTGTGAGGTCTGCAGCAGGGCCCAGGTCATCTGGCGATCCCAGTGCAGCCGCCACGCTCCGGAGCCTGCTCAGGCAATGCATGAGCCGCGTATATGCATGGAACGAAAAGTTGAGGTGTTCAAATGGTGCTCAAACGCAGGAATGGTGCTCAAACGCGGGAATGGTGTTGAAGCAGGACGGTGCTGGAACAGGTGTTGAAGCAGGCGTCGAAGCAGGCGTTGAAGCAGCTGGTTTGTGGACAGGTCGTGCACTTTAGGAAGGTACAGGCCAGGCATATGCGTAGTCAAGAGACTCCACGCTCTGCTCCATGAAATTGGGCGCCACGAAAGGGCGGACCTCTCGACTATCTGCAACTGAATGGCTCTGAATGGCTCTCGTACCTGCCAGCGACGGCTGAGGCGCGCAGTGCAAGCAACCCCGGCTCACGCGCCACCACGCCCGCGGCCTGTGTGTGCATGTGCACCCAGGAATCGTAACTGAGGATGATAACAATTGAATGAAAACCCCCAACACAGCGGGCCCGCACACACATGATTGCAAACAGGAAGAGGCGCAAGCTGAGCTGCAGGCAGGCACACAGAGCACAAGCCAGTGCATCTGCCTTGCGTCATCAGATCATCCCACCACCACCACCACCGGTTTTCCTTAGCCGCGTTCGCTGTTCCAGTGTGCGTTGCGCCTCAGCCTGTGTAACCATAACCATAACCACCACCACCACCACCACCACCACCACCACGGCAAGCCAAAGAACACAGCACGCAACAGCCCCAGCAGCAGTGCGAAAGGTTCGACACGCACCAGTGACAGCGCCTGGCCCCCCAGCGGGGTGCCCACCTCCCGTGCAGGCCGCAGCCCTAGGGCATCTGCTAGGGCCTCCAGCCGGCCCTCCAGCACCTCGGGCTGGTGGCAGACCAGCCCTGGCTGCTCACGGACTAGCCCTGCTGCTTGCTCTCCGGGCACCTGCACGCAGACAGCAATGCACGTGCCAGCAATACACGGCCCACATCAGCCACATCACAATAGGCGGAGGTTGGTGGAGATCGTTGGGAGCTGTCGTTGGTGGATTGGGACCCTGGGTCGGCTGGTCCACAGGCAGGCTTGAGGACACTGAGGCTTATACTGTTTTAGTCTATGTAGGGTGACTGTGATTACAGAATGGTACAGATGGCAGGTGCTGAATGGGCTGCCCGTTCTGCTTGCAGCAGGACGCCCAGGTGCAAAAGAGGATACAGCGCGTCCAAGCGCACGTAGGGTTCAAACACACATGCGTAAGCACCAGGGGGTCCACCATAGGGTTGGGGAGTCCGGTACCCTCAGGCCCGGTACCCTCAGCAGGCCCGTTGGGATCCCCATGGGGAGCCGAGTTCCTGCACCAGCCAGCTACTACCTGTGCCATGGCCCCAGGATGAGGGTGTGTCTCTCGCACCCACAATACCCACGCACCTTGAGCAGAACTGCCAGGCGTTTGAACCGTGGGCCGACCTCGGCACGAGGCACTAGCAGGACGCGCGGCTGGCGCACCGCCAGCGCTGCAGCGTCGCCCGCGCTGACCTGCGCCGTGTCGGCGTTCAAGTGTTTTGGCATGTGGTTCTTGTTGAAAACTTCCACAAACTCAGATGGCTTTCATGCTTTGGCGTTTAGGCTGGGCTTTCAGGCACGGCTTGCAGGGTTGAGGGTGGTGAGGCTGTGTGCTAGTTGGTGAGGCTGAGCCCACCCAGCATGTCCCGTGCGTCACATACGAATGTTGCTAATCCTGTCTCGCGGCAGGCGTCTATGCGCCATGATGGGCGTACGATGTAACCAACACACACATACCTGAGCAACAAAAGGGTATGCCTGTCACACCTGTTCACACCGTCAACCCACCATTGTTCATCCCTGGTGACACACCGCACACGCCCCCGTCGCGCCCCAGCACACACCTTGAGTGCTGCAGCCAGTGCGCTGAGGGACTCACGTAGTCGCCCAATCGGGTGCGTCAGCACGAGGGGCTCCTTGTCTGCAACGAGCCGCGCTGCCGCCTCTGACACCCCCAGCAGCCCTGCCAGCTCGCGCGGCTGCACACCACGGGCGTTACAATAGCCGCGGTCAATCATCAGCCCATCGCAGCATGGATGGGTGACAAGAGGTGAATCAGATCGAGATGATATATAGGGCAACACCCATATAGGGCAACACCCATATAGGGCAACACCCACGCCACGATATATAAGAGTGCGTCGTGAGAAGCGGGAGGTGCAGGTGTGCAGTCGAGTGCCTGCACTATCGCCCTACCAGCACCCGCGTTATGCTGCGCCGAGTGGGTAGCATGCCTGGGCCGCCACCGTCCACCTTCTCCCAAGATGTGGTCCCAGCACTGATCACGAGTGCAACACTTGATGGCAGCAACCAGTAACCAGCCACATTTGTTCAACGCAGCCTAAACGTTGAGGTCACATCTGCCCCCCCTCGCCCCCCAGCCCCCCTGCTCACCTTGCACCGTTGCTTCATGTTGCGTTCGCCCTTGCCGCCCTTGTTGCCAGTGCCTTTGCTGCTGCCTACCGCTGGTGTCTCTTTGTCCCCCTGTTGCTGCAGCGCCCCTGTCGCTGGGTCACCATCTGTGTGGTTGTGGTGTGCGATGGCTGCACCGGCCGCGCGTGTTGCGCCTTCATCAGGGTGCACCCCCTGCCTCCTGAGGGCCTCCACTCGCTGCTGCTGCTCGCTTGTTGACGCTAGGGCAGGCCCAGGGCGGGCCAGCATTGCCCCCAAACCAGCTGCTAGCATGGCCGCAGCTGCCATGGTTGATGGCGGCGTGTGTGCAACAGGCGTTCTGCTGACTGCTGTGCCAGCATGCTCCATGCGCACGGGCGCAGCTGGTGCACCCAGCTGCCCATCACTTGCGTGCTGGGTGTTGGGTCCAAGAGGTGCGCTCCCGTCCCATGCACATGCTGCCCATGCTGACGGACATGCAGGGCCCCCACCGTGGCCAAGCCGAGCTGCGTGTGCATTTACCCATGTTTCACGCCGGACACAGATGGCTGCAAGATCCTTGGCAGGCCCTGCGGCTGATGGTCGGCAGAGGCCGGCGCCACGGCCCAGCTGAGACGGCATTGTGTATGGACTGGATTAGCTTGACAACTACAGTGCTCATTATCACTTTCTAATCAACCCTAAAAAAGGGTTTGGTCCAACCGCTTCGTGCATTCAGTCGCGCGTGTACTTATGGCTTGCAATCGAGCTGTGGGATGCTTTAATGCGATGGACACAAACACGTGAAGGACGCGGGGTTTAGATCCAGTTCATACTGATGGCGTCCAAGCCTGTGACTCCGATTCGCAGGTCTGGCTCGGCAAGGGGTCCCGCAGGTGCGTTCATAGTAAAACGCGGATTTCGGTACAGCCCTGACCTGCCACCTGCTAACATGAGTTGCACGCCACTACAGATGGGGTCCCTCCGACCGCTTCCATGGAGCTGCTGCCTCCAGAGGTGTCCAGGTGAAACAAGCGTTGACATTTCAGTCAATGGAGTGCCAGGGGCGATGCGATAACATCATGCAATGCGGTGTTTCCCTCACGTGCAGTTCGCCTGCGGTGTCCAACGCTTTCGAGCCAGGAGGTGGGTGCACATGCAGCATGCATGCTTGCATGGCATGCTTGAGCAGCGTGGCGGAATGTGCCTGACCGCTGCGTGCATACGTCCATGCACCTCAGAGCTGAGAGCGTCCAGGACACCGACGGGTGCAACCCCTCCACTGCTCAAAAGGTGGGGGCAGGGTGTATGGGCAGAGTGCGCCGACAACGAGCTTTTCTAGCCTGCTTGCTGGGCTGCTGACGCAAAGAGTGCTCCTGGCATGAGTGCTCCTGACACAATGATTGCTCCTGACATTAACACCGCTGCATGCACCCTGCTGCATGGGGCGGCTCTGCAGGAGCATGCAGCGGCAGAACTCTCAAGACCCAGGCCGCCCTCGCTCAGGCCACGTGGTTCTTCTCAGCAGCACCCGGCCAGCAGACCCAGGCGCGACCGGAGGGCCCCTGCCCCCCCCTCAGATCTACCAGGTGCCGCAGACCTCAGTGCCCATCTCACGCCCTCACTCTTCAGCCACTCCGGGGGCACCCGCCCAGCTGGTGTACCAGCAGAGTTCCCAGCAGCATCCACCCTCCATTGCGGCAGCAGCAGCAGCAGCTGCACAGCAGGGGCCTCGTGGGAGGCCAGCACCCGATGTATCCATGGACGCCCCCCTTCTAGCATCAGCCACCTCCGGCACTCTGCATGGCATGGGGATGGAGCTGGCCGGAGAGCATTCAACAATGACACTGGGACATGTGTCTGGTGGCTTGCCGCCCCCTCTGCCTGCATCCACCCCTGTGCAAGGCAGCCGCTCATGGACCCCTGAGATCCTTCAATCCCCAGAAGGGCCCATGAACTACACATTCCATGCGGTGGGTGCGTCCATGCCAGGTGCCGTGGGTGTGTCAGGGCCAGGCTTCCGGCCCGAGCACGAAGAGTTCTATAGGTACCTGGAGTCCAGGCAGCAGACAGAGGATGGCAGCGCTCTTGGGGATGATGCACATGGCTTCCACGCACCAGACTATGCAGCCATACATGGATCACGGCCAGGCACAGGGACCACTACTGGTGCTCCAGGCAGCCCGCTTGTATACACCGGGCGCGCAGCTGGGGGCCAGCAGCACCAGCCTCCCCAGCAAATACAAGAGCATCCCCAACCTCATGCACGATTTGGAGCATCCGCTGAGGGCAGTGTGCCTGCGGGTGGGTTGGCGGGGACCGTGGCTTTTGGTGCCGGCAGCGGTGGCAGCAGTGAACGTGGGCGAGCTAGCATGTCTGCCGGCCCGTTTGGGGGGGTACCAGGGGGCCCGCCTGACCAAGCAATGGAGCCGCCAGGCACCCCCATGTCTGTGGCGAGTGGTGTTGTGGAGCGGTCGGGCGTTTTCTTCACGGCGCTGCGCCGCTCGTTCGGCGCGGGGGGTGGCGATGGGGAGGATGACGATCGAGCCAGTCTGCTGAGTGCGCGGTGGGTGGACGGGTCCAGCTGTTGACAGGGTGGGGTTTCCACAGTGTACAGATTTGCGCTGTTGACAGGTTTCCGCTGTTGACAGGTTTCCGTTGTATCTTGACTTGAGAGGGTCATCGGGAGCCGGAGGGAGCTGGGGCTGGGGTTGGGGGTGCACATGCTGTTGGGGTATCGTTGTGTATCTTATCCTGGATGCGCTGCACAGGGCCTGTGAGGGGGTAGCGGGCACTGGCTCTATCGATCAAATGACGGGGTTGCCTCTGGTCCCTGTCTCCGGCATGCTCAATGTTCCCCAATGTGCTCAATGTTTTTCCCCCCTTGCTTCCGGTGTGTTCTCTTCCCGTTTGCTTTCCACAGTGTTGGTCTCCCTCTGCGCCGCCGTCTGTGCACAACGAATACCGCATTCACCACATGTTCATGTGTGTGTGTGTGTGTGTGTGTGTGTGTTGGTTACATCGTACGCCCATCATGGCGCATAGATGCCTGCCGCAAGACAGGATTAGCAGTATTCGTTATAGGCTTGTAGCTTCAAAAACTGTTTGTTATTGGTTAATGTGTGCATGGGGTGCAGGAGCGCGGCGCTGACGGATGCGGTGTCGCTCTTCAGCCGCGCCAACCCAATGCAGGAGCCGTCAGAGTTTGGCGATGTTGATGGCGAAGGTGAGATTGGGGGCACCAGTGCGTGGGGCCCACGGGGAAGAAGGGAGGGGAGGGGAGGGTGGGGCGAGGGGGGTGGGGCGGGCGTCGTCACATGGTCCCACATAGGCACGTATGTTATAGTTTTGACGCTGTGTTTACACTACAGCTGGGGAAGCTCGCGAGCGTGTTGGAGCTTAAGGATGGCATGTCTGAAGGGACCAAGCGGTGACAGCTGCTGACGGTCCAAGCTGTGCACCCGTGCAACACGTCCTGCACTCTGTCCATGCACCTCGTCCTGCACATGGGATCCGCGAGCTGTGTGCACTTACAGGCATCTCCTGCTCTGCTCTGTCTGTTCCGCCCGCAGGCCCACCAGGGGGTGAGCAGGATGAGGCGGAGGACAGGGAAGCTGCTGAATACTTAAGTATGTATGAGGGCGGGGAGGAGCGCTCCATGTGGAGCAACCCAATCCTGGTGCGTGGTACAGCATGGGACCATGGGGTTGCCAAGGCAAACCGGGACATGATCAATTGCACATTCCTGCTTTTCATGGCCAGCTGGAATCTCTGTGATCCAGCCGTTTGCCGAAGCTGTGGGCGGTGGCCGGTCCGTGCTGTACGATCCGCAATCTGTGTATTCTGTGCTCAGCAGTCTGTGCAATCTTCCATACTTTGCGCGTGTGTGTTGCGTGTGCAGACGCCGCATGAGACAGCGCCCCCAAGTGCGGAGGTGTCACGTGCGTCCCTGTTGGCCCTATTCCACGACCTGTACGCGGAGCAAGCTGCAGGGCAAGCACCTGAGGGGCAGGAGCAGGCTGATGCGGAGCGCAGTGAGCTGGGTACACCCACCCTCGCAGCTGGGCCGCCCGCAGGTGCATGCCTGGTGACCGGTTGATTTGATTGGCTGGTTGGTTGGTTGGTCGGTGGGTTGGTTGGTTGGGTGAGGAAGAGGCGGTTAGATTGAACTAGCTGCGGTTGTTGGTCAGCAGGAGGGTGGGGGCGTGGTGATGAGTGGTGCAGTGATGACGGCAGAGTCCTTCACACTGGCGGATTGCCGCGCGTGCCAAGCTCAGGGTCCCTCAAATCTTCACATCCCCTACACTGTCGCTGTGCCGCTGTTGTTGTGCTGCTGTCTGACCACCGGACCTTGGGCGCCTGCCAATTGGCCACACCTTCACACTTCGCCACACCGGCTTAGGTGATCACTTGCTACCTGTACCTGACTGCTTTGCAGAGCAGTCCATGTTCCAGGAACTCAGCACGGCCCCTGGAGGCATGGCCGACGAGGACGGGGAAGGTGGAGAGAAGGTGGAGGGGGAGGGTGGCGTGGAGGAGGTTGAGGCACGTGCCAGCATGTCCAGGCTGGACGAGTTGCTGGCGGAGCAGGCAGCAAGGCGCAGTGAGCTGGGCGCTTACATCACGGGCCTGAAGGTGTGAGGGGGTGTGATGGGAGGGATGAATGATGGCGGGGCGGCTTGTGGCGGGGTGGCTTGACTGCGGGGGGTCTAGGGGTGTGGGGCTTGGGGCAGGGGCGGGGAGGGGGACAAGGGTGGAGGTTGAGATGGGGTGGGGGCGGGGGCATTCACCACGGGAGCATACACCAGGGGTGCAATCACTGACTGCCCACGTGCCAACAAACCAGCTCAATCAACCGCCGCCCCAACTTCTGCATCAACTCCCACCTTCCGCGTCACTGCCACTTCGCGTCAACTGCCACATGCCAACCAACTGCCCCAGGACAAGCTGGGGGAAGATGGGCAGAAGCTGGTGGAGCTGCCGCGCAACTACCTCGCGATGGTGGAGGGGCTGCTGGTGGCAAGGAGGAATGAGTACACGGCGCTGCAGGGCTGGCTGGGCCCACGACGCTTTGAGGGTGGGTGAGGGCCTGTGGCTGCTTGGCAGCTTTGCTGACTGCGTGGCTGGCAGGCTGTCTGCGCTATATATATATAAAATGATATATATAGATATATATATTTATATGGGGTGGGGTGGGGATTTGGGGGGTGGGAGGGTTGGCTGTGACTGTACTGTGTGGCTGGTGGCACTGAATGGGGCGGTGTTGGCAAGGGCTGCGTGGCACGTGGGTGCATCTCGCATACGGCAGGCAGGTACAGGTGAGGGCTGGAAGGCAAGCCGCACATGCTGTGCCCCTTCTCCCCCAAACCCCGACTTCAACCCCTCTCCTTCACACTCCCACCCCAACACCACCCAACACCACCCTTCCCCCGTGCCCCTACTTTCCACAACTCCACCCTACACCTCACCCCACCCCACTGTCTCATCCCAACACCAAACCACAACCAATTCACGTCCCCACCCTGTGCCCTGGCCGCCCCCCACAGACCTGCCCATCAACACGCTCGCCGATGGCGGCCCCGATGGTGACCCCAAGGTGACTGCCTCATGATGCCATCTGCGCTTGAGTGATAATGGGATCCCCTGACCTTCATTGCTCAGCTGCTTCCCTGCCTCAAGCGTTCTTGCTGTGGCTTGTTGCATACAACCAAAGAAACACCTACAGCACCTACGACCCTCACCTATGCGCGCCCGACGAACCTCGCACGGAATCTCATGAGGCGTATGTATGAAATCATTGGGAATGTCACGGTTTTTAAAGGTGGCGGAGGGCATCGCGCGCATCCGTGCCCTGGACACTCGGCTGGCGGAGAAGGAAGCTGAGGCGCTGATCCTTGCACGAGAGGCAGACCCTGAAAAGTTCGCGGCACAGGTGGGGGAGCGGTACCTGGCGGTTTTGGTCGGTTTCTGGGCGGTTGTTGGGCGGTGTCCAGTGGATTCAAGGCGGGTTTGGCGGCGGGTGGTGAGGCGGCTGTGGGGGTGGTGTGTGGGTGGTGTTGGGGCGAGTATTCGGCCGCGCCATGGAGGAGAGGTCGCAGCATGGGGGGCGGTGTGTGGATTCAGTGTGTGGGCGGTGTTGGGGGTGGTGTTGTAGTGGTATTGGGGGCAGTGTTTGGCTGGGCGTATGGCAGGTTGCAGCACAGGTGCAGTTCGGTGGGATCAGATACTCTGGGGGCTGTTTTCATGATTAGCACATGGGGGCTGGCGGTGTACCGGCGGTAGCTTGGGTGGGTTTCAAGTTGTACGGCTCGGGGTTTCGCAGCTGGGGGCTTTGCAGGTGTTCTGGGTGTATGTTGCTGGCATGTGCGGTGGGCCTGCTGCATGTGCGCTCTGCTGCTGCATGTTGTATGGGAGGTGTCCACGTGTTTGTTAGGAACAGGACTGCGACCAGGAGCTACTGCCCTGGGTTTAGAGCAGAAAAGAATGCAAGAATAAGGTGCAGAACCTGTACGTGACCAGGGCGGGTGTTATGGTTATGGTTATGGTTACACAGGCTGAGGCGCAACGCACACTGGAACAGCGAACGCGGCCAAGGAAAACCGGCCTAGCCTGCAAAAAGGGGAAAGGAGACGCAGGAGGACCAGAGGCAGGAGAACAAACAACAAAAGAAACAGAATGAACGGCAACAGGTGTTACTTTGTACGTGGTGTGCAGGAGCGTGCACGGCTGGAGCGGCGGAACCGGCAGCTGGAGGAGGCACTCAAGTGGGTGTGACCATCTATATGCATCACTCTTTCTCAGATTCATTGTGATCATGCTTCTGATACATGCATACAAGTCATCATTCCTTCTGCTTGGTCATTATCTGCTTGTGAAGATTCTGCTGCTGCCGGTCGATGAGGACGCTGACCCAGCCTGTGCTTCCCCAGCCAACCTGCGCCGCCTCCAACCAACTTGTACTGCCCTGTCTTGCCATGTACCGCTTTGTACCGCCATTTACCTCCCTGTACCGCCGGTACTGCCGTACAGGCGCGAGCGCATGAAGCGGCTGCGTGCCGCCAAGCTCGTGCGTGTCGTGTCGTCACTGGATGGCAGCCCGGCCGGGTTGGGCGGCTCCCGGCCGGTGTCTGGGCTGGCGCCACAGCCCTCGGTTGCTGGGTCTGTCACGAGCACTGCGACAGCCCCTGCGGGCGCTGCACGGTGCGGGGGAGGGCGGGAGGAGGGCGGGGGGCGGGGGGCTTGCTTTGCCTGCTGCTCTGCTTCCAGCTTGTCTCCAGCTCATTTTGCTTGCTGCCACTTGCCGCTACCCCTTGGCGCTGCCCTCTGCTTGCTGCCGATCCAATCCCAAGCACGTCATCCAATTCAATCCCTTGCAAGCCATGCGTTCCGAGCTCCGTCTGAGCCCCCGTCCCCCCCTCCCCCCTGGGCTGCGCGCAGCTTCCTGCAGCTGCGTCCGGAGGAGGAGGCCCTGGTGGAGGTGGTGCTACGGCGCAAGGAGGAGGAGGAGGCGGCCAACCCATTTGATCTCAGCGCTGCAGCTGCACTGCCCGCAGACCCTGGCTCACGGCCGGGCACCGCCATGAGCTCATCCCCACTGCAGGTGTGAGGATGACTGTGAAGTGTGAACGGTGTGAATTGTGAGGATGACTGTGAAGTGTGAACGGTGTGAAGTGTGAACGGTGTGAATTGTGACTGGTGTGAGGGGTGCAGGCTGTGAAGTGTAAATGGAGGGGCGGCTGGCTGATGGCGTGCACAGCCGCCATGGCCGCACCCGCCGCCATCTCCTCGCATGCACAATTGCACATGCACTCAATGCTCTCTGCACTTGTGCGCTTTCTGCGCTCAAGCGCTCTCTGCCCTCATGCGCTCTCTGCCCTCATGCGCTCTCCGCCCTCATGCGCTCTCGGAACTCATGCGCTTTCTGCCCTCATGCGCTCTCTGCACTGCCACAGCGTGAGCTGTCGGCCGCGGCGCTGCAGCACCAGCCCAGCAGCATCAGCCTGGGCGGCGCGGACATGGCCACGGGGGCCGGTCCATGGCCCGGGTCAGCGCCTGGGGGTGCAGCGGCTGACCTGCTAGCAGCCGGGGCATCTGCAGCAGGGGGCCTGGGGGCCAGTGTGGACCTTGCCCAAGGGCTGGCTGTGCATGCGTTCGCACTGCTGAGGCAGCGGCAGGCGGCGGTGGCGGGGCTGCCCCTGGGGGTCATCAATGCGCGGCTGGATGAGTTTGCGCTGGAGCACGTGTGGGATGCGGACGGCTCACTGGCTGACTTCACATCGGTCGCGAGCTCCCTGGGGCCAGGTGGGTGCGTGGCATGTGTGCATGGGGCATGGAGCCACATGGGCCTGTGACATTTGGCGCATGGCATGTGTGCCATGGGCATGGGCCTGCGGCATGGGGCCACATGGGCCTGTGTTATGTGGCTTGAGCCATAGGTCCAGGTGGGTGCATGGCATGTGTGCATGGGTCTTCCATGGGCGTCTGCAATGGAGTGTGGACAGAACGCTTGCGCCTGCTGCTATGCTCTACGTGTTACCGTATGTCCTACCTATGCTCCCTATGTTCACACTTTTCATAAGACTCATACCTAGATGACAGTGCACAGATGCTGAGCCTCTGGCGCTCGTGCTGCGCTGCAGGGGGCGCGTCGGGCCATTCGGCGGCAACCGCTCCAGCGGTGGGTGCCGCGCCGGTTGCCGAGCCGTCACGGCCCTTGGCCGCCGCTATCGGGGGCGGGCTGCCTCCGCCGCCGCCGTCGATGGCGCCCCCCCGACCGGGCTCGCCAAGCGCGAAGAGCTCGGCCGCTGGTCCGGGTGGGCGGCGTGACTACCTCCGTGAGGAGCGTGAGGCCAAGGAGCTCGCCCGCAAGTGCGTGACCGTGTGTGCTGCTGCATAGAGAGTTGTTGCACAGGGTGTCTTGTGTTGTTCGCCTGCCACGCATTCATCACCCACGCTCCCAACCTCCTCAACCTCGTGCCCCCCAGCTTATTAAGGGCCCTACCAACAACCCCACCTCAACAACACCTCGACATTCCAAGCCCCTTCTGGATGCTGCGCCCCTTCGCTCCCCCCTAACCTCACCCACAGGGAGAGTGAGCTCGACGCGCGGCTGCGCGTGTTCAAGACCGCAGACCCCATGCCCGCCCGCCTCTCCTCCAACCAGCTCACCGCGCTCGTGGCAGAGTGCCGGCGGCTGCAGGAGCTGGGGGAGCAGCGCAAGCGCAGCCTTGCGGCAGATGCCGCCAATGCGGCAGCCCGCGCGCAAGGCGGCAGCTCCGCTGGGAATCACCGGGGGCCGGGGAATGGGGGCGGTGGCGGAGGCCAGGGGCCGGCGCTGACTCCGGGTGCTCTGGGAGCAGAGAGTAGTGTGGGGGGGCCTATGGCTGTGGGTGTTGCAGCGCGGCCGTTGTCTGCAGGGGCTGTGGCTCGTTTGCCAGCCGGTGGGGGCGCCCACGGGCCCTCGGGTTCTTCTGGGGCTGCTGCTGGTGGGTTAGGACTCGCAGGCACACCATCCAAGGTGCAGTCTGCACGTGGTGCAGCGGGGAGGGCGCTCCCCCCGCCCTCTCCGTCTGGTGCACATTCGGGTCATGTGGGGATACAAGGGGCAGCGGCCGGGGCAGCAGTCCTCAGCACGCCGGGGACCGGTGGAGTGCACGCCAGCGGTGGTGGTAACAGCCGGCCTGGGTCTGGGGGGGTGCCCCGCGCACTCACGCACACGCCACCGGGGGCGCAGCAGTACACGCCGCCCGCGTCACCTGCTGGGGGGTCAGGGGGGCTGCAGGGCATGCAGGTGTCAGGGGAGGCAGTGGGGCAGCCGCCACAGCCCGCCAGTGGCCACAGGCCCCAGTCAGCAACATCTGATGTGCCCCTCAACGCAGGCGGCCGCAGCAGCACCACACGCAGTCTGAGCGGAGGCAACCGACCTGCAGCGTCTGCAGCAGCAGCGAGTGGGGAGGTGGGGGGGAGGACGGGCACGAGCGCGGGGCGGCACACACTGTCGGCGGGTAGCAGCGGTAGCAGTAGCAGAGCCAAGACATAGGGCTGCAAGCTGGCTTCCTAGGTCTGCATGCCATGCATCTTGTGTGTGTGCTGTACGTTCAAATAGGGTATGGCATTCGAGCTGTACAGCGGGTGTACCATAGTGTACTAGTGTCAGCCCTCAATTAGCAATCTCCTATTAGACTGTACTTTCCTCAGCACTGGCAAGGCGCGCCGGTTTTTACAGTTGGTCATCTGATGGATTCTATGGACGGTGATGATGCAGATGGATTTTACAGTTGGTCGTCGGCTTCCCTCACCTGCTGCTGCGTGTAACATTGAAACCGGTCCTTGTAGTTACACGGCTATGATCCGCCCGCCATGTCTCATCAGCCCTGGCCAGCCTCACCGAGCGAGCACCAAACTGAGCCCAGCAGTTGCATGCGACTATGGTGCATACAAGCTCATACCCACACCCTTGCAGTGCACGCCACTCAGCTGATGGGCAAAGGGTCCCTGGGGAGCTGCAGCTGGCAGCCTCGCTGCCATCAACTTGCCACAGCAGTCTATCATTGGAGCTACATGCTATATCCACAGAGCCTGTGCTCGCTGCCTCCAATGCCCCTCAACCACCACGGTCAGCGAGCCACGGCTGCGTGGGTCTTCAACCTCTTCTCATTTCCCCCATCTTAACGTCCCTTCCTTCCCTCTTTCTCCCAGGAGCCGCCAACCAGCCCCGTCCCCTCTATACAACATCCCACGCCACCATCATAGCCG
>BDCZ01000014.1:205586-218363 GCA_001662365.1 Chlamydomonas applanata | reverse complement strand
CACCCCCCCCCCCCCCCACGCACGTCGTCATTCTCATACAGCGCGCTGGGCGACGGCTCCTCCTCCGTGCCAAACACGGGCAACATGATCTGCAGGGGGGTTAACACGAGTTGCACGACCAAGGAGATGAGCAGCAGGAGATGAAGGGCAGCAGCATTCCATTAAGGGGGGAGATAGGTGGGGAGGTGAAAAGGGGAGATGAAGGGGAAGATGATGAGATGAGCAGCAGGATACTCCGTGAGCTGAGGCAACACAGGTAGGGCTCCCAGGCTCATGTGCAACCCTAGACCAGTCCATCACACGCCCCACCTGCTCGTTGAAGGTCGGGAATTCGTCAGCGCTCGTGACTGTACGGCGGGACAGCCCCCGGAAGCGGACCTCTACAAAGCAAGCCACGTTGGTGCCCCCGCCCGTGTTCCCGGACGCGGGCAGCGCCTGGTCCGACCCCAGGTCGTTTCCACCACGCCCGCCTGCATGCATGCAGATGGTGGAAACGTGCACAACACCAGCAGTGTGGGGTGTCCAGGGGGGCGGGGTGGGTGGTGGATGGTGCAGGTGTCATGCTGCATGTGTGCAGGTTGTGGCGGCAGTGGCACGGGATGGGGGCGGCGGTGGCAACAAGTGGGCGGTGGCAACAAGTGCACAGAAGTGGGTGTGGGGAGGGGACTTGGGCCACCGTATGGGTATGCATGGGGCTGGTTGGGTTGGTAGGAGCACAGCAGGCAGTTAACTCACAGCAGCACACGTAGTGCAACACGGCAGCAACGCACGCAAGCAGCACACAGCCAGCAGGCCAGCATACAGCAGCAGCACGCAGCCGGGCAGCGAGCCCACAGCAGGGTCACGTACCTCGTTGCGGCCTGCTGGGCGACAGCGGCGCCGCCGAGTTGCGGACGGGCAGGTTGGTGGCGCGCTGGATGGTGATGAGCAGCTCCGTGTCGGGTGGCACACTGGTGAGCAGTGACTTGACCTGGGGTGCCCAAGGTCAGGCAGCAAGGTTTGCAGTGTTGGCCAGGGTTTGCAGGGTTGGCCAGGGTTTGCAGGGTTGAACAGGGTTTGCAGGGGTGTCACGGTTGATGGGTTGGTAGGGTGCAACGTCCAAGGTTTCAAGTGCCAGCATCCAGGGCCGCAACAGCAGCTACGCTGAAGCGCTGTGCACACTCACATGCATCACACGCTTCCTGACACTGCCGCACCCAAGGACCTGGAACCTCAGGGAGTCTCACACTTCATATGGAAGCATCCTAGAAAGACCAGCCCCCCTAGCGTCTCCCATGCACTGCCTTGCCATTTGGGAAGCCGGTATAATTAATCACACCCGACCCCGCTCACGATCTTGCGCTCGCGCTTGAGGGGGCGGCGGGGTGCCACCAGCCGCGCGACTGTCGTGAGGTCCACCTTGAACTGCGGCAGCGCCGTGTCATTCACCACGTCATCGGTCTTGTACTTGCGCCCCGCCTGCTTGCCGCCCGCGATGCGGTTCGCGGCCGCGCGCACGCGCAGCGCAAACTCCTTGATCCGCGCCTCCCGCTCCTCAATGCCGCGTGTGAGGTTTGGGCCTGTGAGAGATCGCGCAGGTCACGCGCAGGGCAGGGGTGCTAAATCATGTTATCAGCTGATAACCAGCATCGTGTGTCACATGATGGTACACCGATGGGGTACTATGACTGCTAGTCACGTAATGAGCAGTGACGCACGGGGGAGCCTGCCGATGGGTGGAAAGCTGCAGTCGGCACTGCGGCCGCAGTGAAGCTCGCTCCTGTGCAGCCATCCATCCATCCACCCGATTGGGAGCCAGCCAGCCATTCGTCGGGCCATGGGGCCCCAGCCCGCTTGCCAGCCAGCCAGCCAGCCACCCATTTATTAAATCCGTCAGGCCACGGGACCCCAGCCAGCCCGCCGGCCCGCCTGCTAGAGACCGCGGCGCTGCACTCACCGACTTGCATGCGCGTGGCACGGTCCTGGCGTGCGAGCATGGCGCGCGCGACCGCGGGGCCAGAGCCGCCGGGCGCCATCTCCACCAGCGCCAGCGCGTCGAGGTACAGGTGCTCCATGTCTTCCGCGTCTCGCGCGGCCAGCACCGCGGGGATGCGCACCTGCCGCACGCCTGCGCGAACACAGGGGCACGTGTTCGTGGACACAGGGGCATGTGTTGTCCGTCCGGGACTGATTTACGTTGTTCATGTCGTGCTGTGTTGTGCCATGTGCCCGTGTCCTGTGCTGCCCGCACCCTGCTGCTCCCACCTGCACCCCAGCCGCCTCCCCCAAACAACCCCATGCACCCCCATCTGATCCTTCACAACATCTTGAATGTCAGGGCCAGGGTTCAGTGACTTGAGCTTCAAGGCTGTGGTGCAGCAATCTCTCGTTCTGGGTGTATGGCACAGGCTGAAGGTCTCAGATGAATCTGTGGACCGCTGGTGTTATTAATATTGTAATGAAGGTCTCAGGATCCGTTGCCTGCCCCGCACCCACCTTTGAGCACGCTGCGCTCGGGGTCACGGAAGGGGCCGGTGGCCCAACGGCGAGCAAGGAACGTGGCGCGCTTGCCCTGCAGCCGAACCTCCTCAATGGCGACGTCCGGGAACACATCGAGCCGGAACAGGTCGCCCTGTGGTGCGGGCCGAGTGCGAGACACTTGAGTTTTAGACTGAGAAGAGAGTCCAGAACAGGGTCGAGGTCCAACACTACACGCTGGTCACAGCTGCGTCAACGCAGCACTCAAAGCGCCTGATGCTCATGTCGAGTCACCACAACACAGTTGCAGTTCAACGCGGACGCTACAGGTCTCGGCAACAGTGTGGACTGCCGGGCGCAGGATTGATCTACATGAGAGCTGGGCACACATGCCTGCCAAACACAGGCACAGCTGCCCCCCCTCCTTAGTGAGCCCACCCGGGCGGGCTGGCCCACAGCCCAAGCCAAAGCAGCCGGCAGCTGCACACATGGTCAGCTGCCACGCACCATGCCACCGCTCGTCGCCTCATGCGCGCGCATGAGCTCTAGCAGAGCGGCGTTACGTGGGTCGTTGGGGTCGATCATGTTCTGGTTCAGCCACTTGAGCACTTGCTGCCGGTTCGCCTGCGGGGTGAAGGGCGTTGGGCGTTGAAGATGCGGGTGAGCAGGGGTGCTGGGTCCAAGGTGTGTGCTGTTGTGCCCATACACTCGTGTGGAGGCAACTGAAGCGCAGTCAACCCAGCCAGCCATGACAACAGCCAGATCCCAAATGGCCCGACCCTTACCAATCCTAAAACCAAACGACCTCACCCTGAACCGCTCCAACACAACCGCAGCCCGACAGACACTACGGCCCCGCCACTGCCACCCCGCACCTTGCCACCAATACGCTCAGCGGCTCGCCGCAGCATGCGGTCGATGGTGATGTTGGGCAGAGGGGGCATGATGTCCTGGGGCGCCTCGATGTCGAGCCGCGTCTCAGCCAGGGGGTTCTCATACGTGATCACACGCCCCTCCACCTGAGGCAGTACAGTACACCAGTACGGCAGTACTCACATACACGTTCGCACATGCACACACACTTATCCACAGTGAATATGCATGCAACAAACTGAAAGAACTTGACATGTATAGGCTACCATGATGTAACTATACCATCGGCATGCGCATGCCATGTCAGGGAGAGGCACACATGCGGGGCTCTCAGGTTCACTGAATCAGGTCAATTTGGATCAGCAACGCTAGAGCTGCAGCGAGTTGGGCTGTGCCACGGCCTGGGAAACCCTTGAATCTTAAACCCCTGGACACTCACCCCATCGGCCATGTGCGCGCTAGGCGTGGCCCACTCGGACACCCAGCCGCAGCGCGCGTACACGGCGCCCGCCGGGTAAAGGAGGTTGGGGTTGTTGGACGGCCCGTAGCTCTCGCGCCTGTGCGCGTCCATGCAAGGTCACCACATGCTGGTTTGGAGGCATGGCTGCTACTGTGCGCTAGGGCCCGTGCAGCAGGCGCTCATAGGGAGGGGCACCCAAAGACAAGCATCAAGTGACCACCTCAGGTGCACTTCTATGCGGATGTCAATGTATACATGCGGATGCCACTGCCCATCCTGCAGCCAACCCTGCAGCAGCAGCTTAGCAAAAGATCCCTCCCTGCCCGTTGCGACAAACGCCTGGCATGCATCCTCCCTGCTTCCCCCACACCTCAGCACCCCAAGCATCCGAACGCCACCTTGAAGACCCCTTCCCCCCGCACCCCCATCCCCTGAGATCCCCTCACTCCACCCTCACACCGCACCCCGGTGAGCCCGGCGGCGACTGCTGGCCAGGCATGGTGACCCGGTACGGCGTCTGGGACGTGAATTGGTACGGCACGGGCTTGGGGTCCACATGTGGTGAGCCGGCCAGCCCTGGCACGCCCACATACACATTGGCGATCAGCGTGTCACGCACGCGGCCCTTCTCCAGTACCTGCAGCATGATGGACTCGGGCCAGCGCACGACCTGCATGGCATGGCATGGCATGGCATGGGATGCGTTTGGTGTGGGACGCAGGTCATGTGAGCGTGGTGTGGCATGGTGCGGTTTGGGAAGTTCGAAGTGGCATGCGCGCAGAAGTGGCATGGGGCGAGAAATGTATGTGTGCACTCTCGTTGCATTCGCTTGCAGTTTTGTTGGATTCTTGTCTTGGATGCTTGTAGGGTTCTGTTCTTGTATGATTGTCACCACAGGAGGTTCCCAGGAGGGGTCTTCCCATGCGCACCTGCACGCTGAAGATGTCCTTGAAGTGGGTGCAGAAGTCGTCTGACAGGCCCACGTCCTGGCACGTGTCCACGTAGTGCCCATTCACAAACAGCTTGGCATAGTAGCGGGCCCGGGATGCAGAACCCCTCAGCGCAGCAGGCCGCTGCTTGGGCCCTAGGATGAGTGGCTGGTTGGGGTCCTGCTGTCCTGGCTGCATGCCCATGCCCACACCACCGCCCGGCTGCTGCATGCCCATGCCCATGCCCATGCTGCCCGGCTGCTGCTGGAAGCCGCCCCCGGCCTGCTGCCCCTGGCCCGGCTGCTGCTGCTGCTGCTGCGCGTCCGTCGCCTGGTTGGGCATGACGGTGATGATAGGTAGGAGCTTGGGGATACGAGGCACACCCACGTCCCCTGCCAGCACACGCTGTGCTGCGCGCTCCAACGCGTACCCCCGCTCCTCCGCAGTACGCGGGCCCAGCCGCCGCGGCACCGGCCCCAGCGCATGCAGCTGGTCCTCCAGCTGCAGCAGGAGAGGGTCAGAGGGGTCAGCTGAGGGACGGCCCTTCAGTGCGTCCAGCCGATTGGTGAGGTCCGCCACGAGCGCCTTGTGCGAGGAGCACGTCATCTCCACACGCCGCGGCCTGCAGGGACAATGCATGCGCGCATGTCCCAGGATGCAGCATTTCGTCACATGCAGCATTAAGACACAGCGCCACATGCAGGGACACGTCGCGCACGCGCTCACACAGCCCATGCTTGCGTGACACATCAAACATGGCAGCCTGGCATCTCGCTGTCTAGTCTCACAATTGTCCAGTCCTTGGCTGCCTGGGCGCTCTTCCCTGTGGCTGCCTGGGTCCCCTTCCCTGTGGCCAACTGACTCCCCTTTCCCCCGGCCCCGCCTCCGTACCTGAAGCCACCCACTGGCAGGTCCTCCATGGCCGGAGGCGCTGGGAATGCAAAGGGCGGGGGTGGCATACCGGAGATTGCTTCCTCCTCCGCCACCAGCAGCTCAGCATCCAGACGGTCACGCGGCACGCCCGCACCCTGCAGGTGAGGAGGACCAACGCGGCCGCCGCAGAGGCGTGAGAGCATTTGTACATGCTGTGAGCAGCGGCAACGGGATGGTCAGTTTTCTGGATGGAGAGAAGCCCGCGCCCTGTAAGGCCTCCAGCCACTCGCAGCATGCACAGGTAGCTGCGGGATGCTGACACCATGCAAGTTGACATCAAGTCATATCATACATAATGTTCGGCTTGCGATTCTTGCCATGCCACAAAAAAGCCCAAGGTGGTACTGCAGCAGTGCCAAGTCCGTGGTGTGCTGCACGCACACCACAACATTGCCATGTATTGATGATACACCCGGCGGCAGGCATTTATGCGCCATGATGGGCGTACGATATAACCAACACACACACACCCCCCTACCCCTACCGCACCCCGCCCCACCTTGCCCCACCCCACCCACACCCCGCCCTCAGCTGCTGCTGCTGTGTGCAGGCCGCACCATCGTCCACTGCGCTTCCTCAGGCGGCCGCTGCTGCACAGACAGCTCCAGGTTCGTGAGCCAGTAGCCCTGCTGTGCTCGCTCGGTGAGAATCATGGAGTACAGCACCTGCATCGGCACAGAGAACAGGGCAGCATTGGTCAGCTCTGATAACAGGCAGCCACGATCCAGGTCGAAAGCCGCGCAACATGAAACCTGGAATCATGTTGTATCATCAGATTCATCACAGGTGGGAGACAAGCAGATGGCCCATAACTTGCCATGGACTTCTGGAGCAGCTGCACCCATGCAGATCACCCGGCCTGAACGTCAGTGGCCGGTGAAGTTGTAACATGGCAACCTGAACCCACCTGCATCGACTCAACCGCCCGGATCATGAATACTTCCTCCTCCTCCTTGAGCTGACGGGTCTCGCCCACCTGTGCACATTCCATACAACCACACGGTCGCGCAGCTGCGTTATCAACTGCGTTCTCAACACCCGTGGACAACCTTGGATGGCGTGATGCAGTACAGGCCATGCGCACGCATACAAGCATGCACACTTCAGACAGTCAGACCCTCGCACAGGGAGCTTATATCAAGTACATGTTTTACCAGGTTTCACCACGACGTTTCAGCACGATTCTTCAAATGCCGCTGAAAGTCCATACGTGCATGCATCACACCGCACCTCGCGCTCGATCCGGATCGTCGCATCCAGCGCCTCCTTCAGCTCAGCACTCATGGGGTCCCCTGCAGCAGCAGCCGCCGCTGTCTCAGCAGAGATGCCCTCCACGCCACCCTCGGCGGCAATGGCCGCCGCTGCTGCCGCCCCGGCCGCTGACACCACCGCTGCCTGCTCTGCCAGTGCGAACAGGTGTTCGCGAGCTGCCAGCAATGCCTCCTCCAGGGCAGCCAGCTTGTTGGCGTAGAAGGAGGCGAGCCCCACCGCCTCCCGCCGCTTGAACTCCTTGAACGCTGCCAGCAGTCGCGCCGCCTGCGAGGAGCAGGAGCAGAGGTGGGGTCAGGGTTTCAGGATCTGTTGGGTTAGGGGGGCAGCTAGCTATGGCCAGCATGAAGCAGGACGCATAGCCCTTATGCCTTAGCAATGATGTCGCGCAGCACGCAGCCACGCTGTTACTTTTGTACTGTCCTCGAGCCCTTCAGCCCCCCTGCACGCACATGTGCCCGCTGCCGACCACGGCCCATGCTGCCTTCACGTCAGGAGTTTTCCGACCGCGCCCAACCACACGCACCAGCACGTCCTCCCGAGTCATGCTCGGGTGCACCAGGAACTCGAGCCGGCCGAGCTCGATGTCCAGCCGGAAGGTGCGCGCCGCCTCCGCACTGGCGCCCGCACTCTCCACGATGGGCCGCCGCACATATGTCTTTGTCATCTCATGGTCCTGGTCGAACCGCCTTGCGGGCCGCTCCTTCTCCTGCTTGACTGGGTCAGGTAGGTACTTCATGAGACCGTTATCATCGAGCCATGGTGACGGCGCAGCTGCCGCCTTCAGCTTGGCTGCCTCCTCTGGAGCCAGCGGCATGCCGTCCAGCCCGATGGCTGGCAGCGGCCCACCTGCCGCCATCTGCTGCAGCGCGGACTGCACCGAGGCGAGGAAGTGGTGGTTGGGGTGGTTGGGGTCGAACGCGCCCATGCCCATCAGCACCTGCTGGTGGTGCTGCAGCGCCTGCCACGCAAGGTTGGGTTCTGTGATGAGCTGCGGCCGTGCAGGGGCTGGAGGGGCCGCGCTTGGGGGTGTGGGCGCAGCACCCAGCACACCTGGCTTGGGCGCCTCTGGCAGCGCCGCTGCTGCAGCTGCAGCCCCTGGGTCCTCTGGGTGCTGTGACCCGCCACCTGCAGCATGGCCCTCCTCTGGCTCCTCTGCCAGCACAGGCAGTGCACCCACCACCAGCTGCTGCTGCTGCTGCTTCTGGTGCTGCTGCGCCGCGTCAGCTGCGTGCTTGCGCTGCACAGCCGCCGCCTGCGCAGCAGTCTCATCATCTGCAGTGCCCACCAGCTCGGCCATTGTGGCCTTGTCCAGCGCCTTGGCTTTCGTCAGCCGCTGCTCCATCTTGAACAGTGAATTTAAGCCCAGCAGCGCCTGGGGCTCCACATACAAGCCCAGCTCCTCCTTAGGCAACCGAGACGCCCGGAGTGCGGCCTCACGCGCAGGCAGTGGCACCGGGCCCCCAAGCATCGTCTTATCAAATTGCATCAGCAGCTCCTGATCCACGCGTGGGTCCACATTGTGGATCTGCAGTCACATGGCACATGGCACAAAACCAAACATGAGGTGCCAAGCATGACACGCAACCACGCATGCGTGGCGAACTCAGCAGGGATGGCACCGCCCAGTGCCCACTGGCCGGCACACTGCATGCATGGGCACGCCAAAGGAATGGCAGGCGGCAGGCACACATGACATGCCCAGAACCGAAGCATGCTGGCTGGACGAGCATTGAGCTGCTCACACGTTACGTCCACTGCACTGCAGGTTGTGGCACCTCATGCCCACCTTGAATGCATGCTCATATGACAGCAAGGTGCCTTCAGTAGGGTCTTTGGAGTCCCCGGGAGGCAGCATAGCACTCAAACCCCATGGCAGCGGTGCGCCAGCACTGGGCGCAGCCCCTGGTACCCCTCCTGGCCCAGCCTCTATGTCACCCTGGCCTGCTTGACCGGGCTGCTGCTGTTGGCCGCCTGCATGGCGACATCACAGCATGCGAGTGTTGACCAGTGCCTGCACGGCATGCAGGTTGTGCAGGCTGCATGCGGCCCTCTGGAATGCACAATTGGCACAGCTGAATCTTTGTATGCGTAGCTTCAGCATGTGCACACATGCGCTGTGGCTCCTGGTGGCACCGCACCTCTCCCAAACAGACGGGCAAAGAAGCCCCGCTTTGGCGGGTCCTGCGGGGCAGCAGGCTGCTCCGGCTGCAGCGGCTGCTGCTGTGGCTGTTCTGGCCGCATCTGGCCCTGGGGCTGCTGGTCCTGTGGAGCCTGCGGCTGTGCCTGAGCCCCTGGACTGCCTGGCACAGGCTGTTGCACCTGCTGAGCCTGCTGGGCACCATACTGCTGTGGGTCAACGGCTGGTGCTTGCTGCTGCGGATAGTAGCCCTGCGCCTGTGGATATGCTACGCCGGCCTGCTGGTATGCGTACGCAGCAGGGTCGAAGTATTGGGGCTGTTGTTGCCCTTGGTAATATTGTGGGTCATACTGCGGCTGTGGCGCAGCGACATATTGTGTGGGCTGCTGCGCATAGTACCCCGCTTGCTGGGGGTCCATTGTGCAGCAGCGTCAAAGGTCAAGGGTCAATGGAGCTTTTGGTCAATTCATCATGGTCAGATGCATCAACTGGCGCGGCAATGCGCCTGCCCAAAGAATGAAACAATGCACCCAGCGATGTGGGGCGAATCCAGTCGGGGCACCATGCTGGTGTGACACAGCATGTGAGATTCATGGCCTGCTGCTGCTGCCAAGCACAGCCGACAGAGCTCCGACACCACCATGGCGCTGTTACCATCAAAGTTCGTGCTCCAGGTGGGTTTTCATGGCAACCCATGCACCCCGTGGCCCTTGGCGTGCCCATCATGATTCTGGCACCTGTGTTGCTGGTACATACTCCTCATAAATCCTATGCGATCCCATACCCTAGATCGCATCGCCACCCACCTCCCTTGCACATACATCTCAAACACCCACAGGCACTTGGCAGCAGCGGAACCCATACGGCGCTCTTTCAGACTGCTCGCGTTCTTGGCGCATCAGGCTCACGGTAGGCGAACTGCTCAACTTGTCGTTGGTTCGCTGAGTCGTCACTGTTTCTGCGCCTACCCCTGATCTGTGCGCTGTTCGCGTTGCAGGTTACTGCACACCAGCTCGCAGTTGCTGGCACAGCCCCAGCGAGCAGAGGTGGGTGCATGCCATGATCACATGCGTACATGGGGAAGTGTGCCATGCCACACTCTGCATGGCCGTTGTGGCACGCCACTGCTGGGCCTGCCGCCGTCGCACTCGCCTGTGCCTGTGCCTGCACCTCGTGATGTGCCCCCTGTCACTGCCACAGCAGCCCTGTGCAGCCTGTGGGCGATTCTCCAGCCTGTGACGAACGCAACATGGCGCACGTCCTTGGTGTCTGCACCATGCTACTGCCCTGTCCCCTGTGCATCACCCACCTAGGCCTGCAGGAACCCACATCACAGTTTCCTGCAGTTTCCTGCAGCACACAGCCCTGCAGCGCACATCCCCTCGCACCCATCCACACACGCACCAATGCCCTCTCTTACACAGGCACCCCGTGAGGAGCCCTCACCACAGGCAGACCAGGCATCCAGCAGCCAAGCCAGCAGCAGCAGCCCCCCTCAGCCAGATGGGGCAGGGCCATCAGTCAGCCAGCCACAGGGCCCCAGTGTAGAGGATCTGAAGGAGAAGGTATTTGAAACCTTCAAGACAGGGTTTGAGAACATCAAGCAGAACATTGGGAGCAGCATTGGTGGGGGTGCAGGGGGCTCAGGGGGCGATGCTTCGGGGGCAGGGCCCAGTGGCAGTGGGGCAGCAGGGCATGCAGAGATGCTGGCGAGCTGGGCACATGAGGTTCGGGCGGTCTTCCAACCATCTGGCAACATCCGGTCGGCGACACGCAAGTACACAGGTGCGTGAGTGCATGGGCACATGGTTGCATGGGACCTGTCTCTGAGGCTGCGTTCAAGATGCGAACGGCGGCTGGCATGTTCCTGGTGTGCTGCGCGAGCGGCATGGGCAATCGGGCATGTGCTCGCAGCAGGCGAACCCTCGCTGCGTTTTTCCTGCCACTGTGCCCAGCAGTGCTCAGCTCAGCAGTGTGCTGACGCAACACGACCCGCGATGTTTGATGTGCACGCACCACCTCTCAGCCATCCAGTTGCATCGCCTCATTCTTTTGCTTTGTTTGTGATGACCAGCACCGTGTGCAATGCCAGTCAGGCCCTGAGACGGTTGCCGCCCTACGGGGTACCTCCAATATCAGTCAGGCCCCGTGGTGGATGTATACCAAGGATGTATCCACGGAGTATGGTGATCCTTTCGCTCACTGGTGTCATTCTTCTCACCGTTTTATCCTCATTCTTGTATCATGCTTATCTGGATGCAGGCCCAGTGATGGAGGCCAAGGAGTATGACGGCACGACAGCCATCGCAGTGGTCAAGCAGCAGCAGGGCACTTGGGAGAAGCTGAGCGAAAAGGTGCGCATGTATGCGTGTGGTGTTGGCGTGGGTTGGGCTTGGGCTTGGGCTCTGGGCAAGGTCCCACCTGCTGCAGGGCATGGGGTGGGGTGGATAATCGCTCGGGGGGGTGGGGTGGGGTGGGGTGGGGTTTTATATGGATATATTTAGGGACACATACCCTTATCTATGATGACCGTAGATAAGGGTCCTTATTTATTATATCCATAAGGGGATGGGGGGGTCTCATCTCACAGCTCATACCTGGCTCGGGCTTACACCATGTGCATTCAGAACTTTGTATGTGGTGCCTGGGCACCCTTCTTTCAACAATTTCCTGCCACAGCCTGGCGGCCTGCTTGCTGGCAGCCCTTGTCCAAGGTGCATGACCCTGCAGCTGGACAAGCTTGAAGACCTGCACTGGACTTGTTTGTTTCAATTGGTGCCAACCACAGATCTCCTCCATCCCATTTTTCTCCAAGCTGCGGGGTGTGCGTGTGGAGGAAACGACAGCCTTCAAGAAGGGGCAGGAGGTGTGGGGCAAGCATGCTGATGTGGGCTGCGGCATGGGTGCGGCTGTGATATGCCGTGTTGTCAAATGTTGTTGTCGATATTATCAGTCAAGTAATGTAAAACAAAGCCATCATTGTTATTGGTGCTGCTGTCTGCGCATGGGGAGTGCTGCATGGGCATTAGGATTGCTGCATGGGCGTGGGGAGTGCTGCATGGAGCGGCTGCACAGTGCTGTTCCACGGGGGCTGCAGTATGTGTGCAGGCAGGCCGATGTTGTGAGAGGTGTGACTGGGTGTGACTGGTCACCTGCATCGCCTGTACTGCCGCCAGGTGCTGGAGGACCTGAAGGACAAGTATGAGACGAGTGACCACCCGGCAGTACACAAGGTGGAGGAGGTCAAGGAGCGCATGTTTTCAGGCAGCGAGTCAAGCCGTGCAATGCGCGAGATTCGAACTCGTGACCCCGCCTTTGACCTCAACACTTTTGTGCGTGCGATCAAGGTGAGTGGCTGGGGGCCTGGAGGGCAGGAGGGTCCCGGGAGGGGACTAATTGTTCTGCCTTTCGTTCATGGTGAAGGCAAGACGTAGAGGCGCGGCCTGGTTTGGAGCTGTGGGGTGTTGTGGACGACACGCCATCCCACAACCTGGCCCTTGCTCCTGCACCTGAAGATGGACGCTGGAACGTAGAACTCAGGCCCTGGACCTTCATTGTTTAACCCCCAAGGTCCAGACCTCCAAAACGCGTGCGCCCCGCCTGCCCTGTCCGCCCTCCCCCACCTCCAGATGGACGCACCGGTAGTTGTGGGCGCGTTCCTACGTCATGACCTGGAGGCGCTGAAGCTGCACTGTGGCCCTGAGCTGCTGGAGCGA
>BDCZ01000014.1:127201-204761 GCA_001662365.1 Chlamydomonas applanata | reverse complement strand
GGGGGGGGGGGGGGGGGGGGGGGCGGGCGTGCACGCAGGAGGGCGTGCACGTGATGCATGGGGCAGGTGGGGCGCAGCGCGGTGTTTGTGGGGTATTGCTTTGTGTTTTTGTTTTTGTTTTTGGGGGGGAGCTTGAGGTGGGGCCAGGGGCTGCATGAGGCATGGAGTGGCATGTGGCATGGGTTGATGGCATGGGGCTCAGGTCCATGCGGTCGGGGACATGGGATAGTATGGGGTCTGAGGTCTGGTGTCTTGCGGCACCTGGGCTGTGGCACCAGAGTGTGCTAAAGCTACCACCACATCATATCACGCAGCATCTCGTTCTTAAATATCTGTCGCTCTGCGCAGGGCGCGTTTGAGGACCCCACCATCCTGTTTGTTGGTGATGTGGAGATCGTGGAGGTGAGTTGCTGGTGGCTGGTGGATGGTGATGGACTGGGCCTGATTCTGTTATCGGTTGTGTTGTGGGATAGGTTTGTGCTGGGTGGTGTGGTGGGTAGAGTGGTTGGTGCTGCCGCTGCAGTGTCTCTGTAAGTGCCCCTGTGAATAGGATGGGTGGGGGGATGAGGTCAGAAGGTCAGGTGGCCAGGAGCGGTGAGGATCAGATCTGAACGGTTTGCATCGCGTGGATTGCAACACCGCAGGTGCGCCAGATGGACGACGACCCGTTCATCATCGCGCAGTTCCACTGCCAGCAGCTGAAGTGCACGCGTGACAAGTTTGGCAATGTCGTGGACGGCTCGCCCCACTCCATTCAGCGTGTGTACTACTTCTGGGGCCTGCAGCAGGTGCGCGCTGTTGAACATGCTGGGGGTTAAGTGTTCAATAGGGAATAGCATTACTGAGTCATAGTAAGGTTTCTGCCCAGTGTTGTTAGTCCCTACGCTTGTTCGTGTAACACTTCTGGGGCCTGCAGCAGGTGTGTGCAGCACTCTACGCAGTATATTCGAGGCTGTACCGTAGTTCAATGGTTGTTATTTACAACATCCCACTCGAGTGTTATGCCTGTGCGGTTTTCACCCTTTTTGATTGCTATTGCTCGCAAACCCGTGCCCAACCCAAACCAACCCAACCCGCCCAACCCACCCAACCGCAACCACCCTACTCAACCACCTCAACCACCCAACTGCAGGAGAAGGCGGGTGTGGTGACTGCGGAGGGTGAGGTACTGCCGCCCCGCTGGGTCATCAAGGACATGATGTGGCAGAGCATGCTGGCGCTGGTGTGAGCAAGCTGGCGACATGCAGATGCTGGTGCCAGCGCCACTGGCAGACTGAGAGCTAGTGAGAGCATGCTGTGTCGTGCTACGGCCTGAATCCTGAAGGGATTCTCAACACGGAGTGTGCCTGGCACGGTATCAGGCACACCGCATAGTGTGGCGGGAGCTGCAGGTGTGGTGCAGCTGCTATTGGCGGCTGGGATGTAAAGATCTGCCTACAAGGGGTATCCACTCTCAATAGTCGTAGCGCACACACTAAGTAGCGGCAGCAGTGAAAGCAGCGGCGTGCTTGGCAATTCAATGTGCACAAGAAAAGCTACGAAACGCAGCGTGCTGCCTGTAACACTGAACAGGCAAGACACTGAACAGGCAAGCTGCTGCAGAGTGCACCTCACGGGGCACAGGATTCCAGCCTTGTTTTGTTTCAAAAGACGCACGTTGTGAACACACAATGTATGATCAAGTCGCAGTGCAGCTTGCAGCTTGTCTGCACAGTGCCATGAGCTTGCCAGGTCCTGAAGCTGGCAGTTCTACACTTGCCTGCCTTGGGGCGGCAGTGCCATGCTACGTGTTCGCTGTTGCCCTTGCTTCTTCTTCAAACAGGTAGGTGAACGGACCATGCCTGTGAAATGGACAATGGTGCCATATTGGCAAGCACTGGATTGGTGCACGTATCCCAAATGTTATCTTTCAAGATATAGCTATCAAATGCAGCTCAATTGCCGGCGGCCCCTACTGTTGTTGTGTGCAGTGGTGCTGCTGTGCGCCACCAGCGCATCTGCAGCAGTACCCAACAGATCAAAGCCGACCAAGAAGAATAGTAAGGGCAAGATGGGGAACCTGGATCGGGAATTCTCGCGCATGCGCACGCAGTGTGGCAGCGACAACGCCGTGGTGCAACCCTGCATCGATGGCCAGATTGATGTCGACAACTGCATCATGAAGTAAGTGCTGCATGCTTGGTCTTTGCTTCAGGGTTTCCAGATCGATGTTTGCCTCTGTTGGTGGCATACATTGCAGGTGCGTGTCACAGAAATGCTTCGATCAAACCTTCAGTGAGCCGCTGGAGCTTGGGGAAATCGCCTTTGACAAGAGCAACAAGTTCAAGCGGTGTGCCAAGGAGGACATCAGGCTTGCCAAGCTCAAGCAGCGTTCAGAACAGTTGTGATGGTGGTGCATGCAGCGCACCGCATGTACCCACAGTGTGCCAGCTGCACATAATGTACACAAGAGCAACCATTGGAGAAGGGAGGCTTTGTGCCAGCCTGCCATGCTGTCATATGCCACGCACGGAGCAGGCCTCTAGCCGTCTAGGGCATGAACTGGCATAGGCTTGTCCATCTATTTCATCTGTTCACCAGGTGGTCAGACATGAGATACATTCTTTCATTCAATAGCCGTCTGGACTGGGATCCAGCGCCAGCATACAGACAGGCTCCAGCGGTCACCGATGTGGGCATGTGCTCACGCATGCATTAGTGATGCAGAAGCTGCGTTCTGTCATGTGTGCACAAGCTACCGAGCTGTAAAGTACGCAACAGGTTGATGGCTCCAGCCTCCTGCTTCTGGTGCCCCAGGGCTGAGTCGTGACAGCTGCATACCGGGTCAATCCATGCACTAGGGCATGGACAGGCAAGTAGCTCAGCTTGCATGCAAGAAGCAGCCTGTGCAGTGGTCCAGTTTTTCAGACAGCAGCTATGCATGAATATGCAGTTGTTTGGAGCTGGAAGCGAACGTGCACCCTAAACCGCACACACTGCATGCATGCTGCACCAGTTGCTGCATGGACACACAGACAGCGCCAGGCTGCAACGTACAGGGTTTCTCAGCTCAGCACAGGTTTCTCAGGGTTTTCTTGTTTACACACATCAGTATGTAGAGTGGTCCTGGGACGGCACCGAGCTACCAAAACAGGAGGCCCCACAACTTCTCCAAAATGTGGTGCGACAACGGCTGTGGCTGTGGGCGCGGGTGCACGCCAAGCCCGCCCTTACCCTCCACCTGAGAGCACATGCAACAAACCAACCACGCCAAACTACTGCGTGGCGGGCAACTTGCACAGCCCTCGTGGTCTCGGCCGCGTACCGGCGCATGTGCACGCATGGGCGCGTGCACAGCCCCACTCAAACCCCCTGCTGCCAGCGCACTGCCTGGGCACCAGGCAGGCCTGCTCTGCCTTGGCGCCTCTGATTCTTTGCTTTTCAATTGGCTTAGTAAAAACCCACTACGCCCTGTCGCCAGAGCCCCAAAACCTCCCGCCCCAAACCCCCACCCCAACCATGCACGCGCACTCAGCCGTTCATTTGCCACCGTGCCAGTGCCGATGCGAGCTGCGTTCCCACCGCCAACACACCCCCAGCTAGTTCCGCGAAGGGAACCGACCTTGCAGTCTGCTACTGACCTTGCAGCCAGCACCAAAAGAGCCACCAGTGCACACAGCGTACCCCTCAGGGCCCAATGCAGCCCCTAGGTCACTGCCAGTGCCGGCAACGCACTGCCGCAGGCTGCACCAGCCCCACGCTGTGCACGCTGCATCCCTCAGCCACAGAACACTGGAGCACCTCGTTCGCCGCCTCCTCACAGCGCTGGTGCGCGCGGCCGCTGCACAGCGTGGAGCTGCTCACTCCAGAGACTCGCTGTGGCTGCAGGGGCAGAGCTGCGCCAGATGTGGGCTGTGTTGAGGTGTCAGGCGCCGCTGCAAAGCTTGGGCGAGCTTACGCGAGCTGCAGCAGCTGCGACATGGGCACGCCGCGGGCCTTGCTCACATCCTCCAGCGTCTGCACCGAGCTGAGCGCCTTGACGGTCGCGCGCGCCGTGTTGAGCGGCGAGCGGGAGCCCAGGCGCTTGGACAGGCAGTTCTTCACGCCGGCCAGCTCCAGCACAGAGCGCACCACACCACCAGCAATGCAACCGGTGCCGCCGGACGCGGGCACCAGCACCACGCGGCCCGCATGGAACTTGGACTCGGCACGGTGGGGGATGGTGTTCTCGCCCACCAGGGGCACGCGCACCACATTCTTCTTGGCATCCACCAGCGTGCGCTTGACAGCGACCGCAATCTCACGGCCCGCCGCGCAGCCCACACCCACCAGGCCCTTCTGGTTGCCGACAATGGCGACGCAGCGGAAGCCCATGATCTTGCCACCCTTGACCACCTTGGTCACGCGCGTCATCTCGATGATACGCTCCACCCACGCCTCGCCGTCGTCCTCCTCGTCACCAATCACCGCGTCCTCAGCGTCAGCGTTGTCTGCAGGGAGAGAGTGAAATGTGTGAGCAGGGGCGGGGAGTGGGTGGGAGGATGGTATTGCCAGGCATTGTCAGGTGCTGCAGCAGGGCAGAGCATGCAGGCACATGGCGAGGGCTAGGTGAGCCGCTGCCTCCCCATGTGTGCGCAAGCACAGCCCCGATGCCACACTGCACGTTGTGAATTGCAGTCCCATGTCAGTGATCCCACTATGTGCCTGTCACGGTCCATGGGCCACTGGCAGTTGCTCTGCCCCTAAGGCCGGCCTCGTGCGCCACTGCTGCAAGCGCTGCCTGCGCACGTGGTGTTGGCGCAGTGCACCTGCCGCGCGCCATCCTGGACCCCTCCGCCCCCGGCCTCATCCCTAGGCCCCCTTGCTTGCTATCGCTCCTGAACCCCCAGCACCCTGCACCCCCAATGCTCACCCTCCATGGCCAGCAGCTCGGCCTCGGCATCAGCCACAGCCTCCAGCTCCTCAGCCAGGCTGTCAGGAGACAGCTCGCCGCGCGCCACGGCGGCAGCGATCTGCGCCTTGCGTGACTCCTCCTGTAGTGGCGGAGCAGGCAAATGACAGGCAGGTGTGAGAGAGAGGGATGAGCAGTGGCCGCGAAGCCGCCATGCTGCGCGTTCCCACAACGGCCGTGTACCGACCACATGCACTTTCGCGCCGCAAGGTCATGACAGCCCCTGCTGCCCGCTCCCGGCCCCCACCTGCATGCTTGCGCGCCACCCTGCTGCAGAGCCTCCCACCACATCATTCTTTACCTAGCCGACCCACCCGCCCGCATGCACCTCCCGATCCCCTGCCAGCCGCCACTGTGCTGTGTCCGCTTGGCTGCCTGTGAGAACATCATCAACTAAATCATCTATGCTGTTGGCTGCATCGTCTGCGTGATGCTTCCTCGCACAAGCCCGCACCTGCGCGACGTAGTCCACTGCGGTGGCCAGGTACTGGTCAGCCAGCTCCAGCTCCTCAGCAGTGGGCAGGTCCTCAGGGCGGAACACCTGTGCAGTGGCGTGCAGAGCCATGGCACCCCCACGTCAGCGCACACATGCACGCACGGGGAGCAGCCTGCTGCACATTCAACAACAAGGGGGCGCATGCCCACCGGTGCGCATGTGCCCACATGCGCACACATCAGCAATTCGCAGGTCCCGCAGCCTAGCCGTGCCTGGGTGTGCGTACATGAACCTAACCCTGAGCCAGCGCCAGCACGCCTCTCTGGCTTCACTGCTGCCAATCCTGCTGTGCTGGCTCCGCAGCTGCCACTGCTGGCTGAACGCTTGCCCCCCCTGCTGCTGCCATTGATGGCTGCACGCTGCCCATGCTTCACTGCCTCGCACCTCGACAGCAGCCAGAGAGCGCAGCTCGGCCTCGAAGCCCTCGTCATCATCCTCCTCCTCAGCAGCAGCCAAAACCGCGTCAACCTGCATGCATGCATCACGCCATGCATGGGGGAGGTCAGCACATGCACCGCAAGCATGCACGCTTTACATCGCATGCATGGGATGCACACTGCGGTGCACACTGCGGTGCACACTGCTGGTTGCTGTGGGCGCCATGCTCGTGGTCACTGCAGCCACCAAGCACAGTTGTCCGCTGGTTCATGCTGCAAGTCTGTTCCGTGCACATGCTGCATGCGCCAGCTGCAGAACTCTTCCCATGCAATGCAGCTTCCAGCTGCCAACCACAGCGCTGCCACCGCCTGCATGCAACACCCAGCTCTCAAGGCCCCCTGTTGAGCGCCATTTGACTGCCACTTCCAGCATCCCATTGCTTTATCGTGCAGGGCCAGATGCTGCCCCAGGTGTGCCGCCTTCGCTTGCAGCATTCTCCAGCATTCGCTGGCAGTTGCAGCCTTCCCGCTGGCATGCACTGCTGTCCCCCGTGTGCTGCTCCGCTGTGCACCGCTCTTTCCGCATGCATGCTTGCACGAGCAGTGCGCCTCCAGCTGTTGCATAGCTGCCGATCTGCGCTGGTTTGCTGCGCACCTCAGCGAAGTCCAGCTCCACAGCAGGCATGTCCTCAGCCTTGAAGGCCAGCAGCTCCTGGTACTCCTTGCTCTTGTCCAGGGCCTCGATGGCCTCCTCGGTCAAGGGCTCAGAGCCGAACAGGGCCTTCACCTCGTCCTCGGTGTTGCCACCCTTGAAGGCGGTACGCAGGGACTCGATGTAGTTGTCGACGGTGGCAGCGTCCAGCTCGCCATCGTCGCCCAGCAGGGGCACGTTGTTGACGGGCAGCTCGTTGACAACGGGCTCGGGCACCTGTAGAATCCGCCATCAGACCCCAACGTCAGCCCCAGCTGCACCACCCAAAACCCTGGACGCCAGATCTGTTGTGCCAAAAGACAACCCCAAGTCGATCCAGGCATCCTACGGTAGTTCCCAGCACCTCCCAGAACTCAAGCAGTACGTGTATTGTGTTTGATCCTTTCGACTACTCACCGCAGCCTTCAGCACCGCGTCCAGCTTGGCCATATCCGCGTCCGTGATGGTGGAGGTGGGGTACTGCCCATCGTCGGCAGCCCCGGCGGTGGCCAGCACCTCCTCGGACAGGTCGTCATTTGCGAACAGCTCCAGGTACTCGCGCACCTCGGGCTGCTCAAACACCTCCGGGTTCACGCGGGCCATGTCGGCAGCCACCTCGCTGTCGCTGACCAGGGGCACGGAGGAGCGGGAGACGCTCTGCACAAGGCATCATGAGGTGCATGGTCAGAGCCAGGCACAGCCAGGCATGGGACCTTGCATGCAGCATGGTGCACATGGTGCATGGTGCCCTATCCTCAGCCAACCCGGGTTCTGACGCACCATGGCAGCCTGCGCCTCCTCCAGGCCCTCGGCATCGCCGCCGTCCAGCAGCCAGTCCCACACACCCTTCGCCTTGGCGTCGGCACCAGTGGACGCGGAAGAGGCATTGCCATACTCCTCCTCCAGGGCAGCCTCCAGGACCATGCGGTCCTCCATGGCCTTGACCTTATCCAGGGCCTTGGCCTGCTCCAGGTCGTCGTCGCCCTCATCAGCAGCACCCTGTGGCACAGAAACAGGCAGGTCAGGTCAGGGATCCCCAAGCGCCATGGACACGCTGCAGCCGCACGCATGAAGCCCCCAAATGCACGGCACAGTGCCTGTGCAATTCAATTGCAATGTGGGCTGGCTGATGGGGTCATGGCCACATGCTGCCGGCTGGGGTTGTACCTGGCCACGACGCCCATCGCGGCGCTTCTTGGGCGCAGCCTCAGGGATACCGGCTATCAGGTACTCGTCTTCCTCGTAGCCATCGTTGTTGTCAATGTCATCAAAGAAGCTTGCGTCCTCCATGCCCAGGTTGTTGGTCACGAAATCGGCGTCGTGGATGGGAGCAGAGCCCTCGCCATCAATGTAGAAGCGCAGGGCTGCCTCCACATCGGTGGTCGAGTACTCGTTGTTCTTCTTGGCATCTGAGTAGCTGAACTGGAAGTCCAAATCCTCAGCTGCGTCCACCTCCGCAGCACGCACACGCACAGCAGCACGGCTGGACGCGGGGCGAGCGATGGGGGTGAATGGCTTCTGCCGCAGAGCAGCAGAGCTGCTAATGGCCCTAGCGGCCTTGATGGTGGCCATTTTGATTGGCCAATTAACCTGGGCTAGAAGGACCGGGGCACGGGCAGCATGGCCACCAAGTCGACGACCATGGGCAGTGAGAGTGAGGCAGTGGCGCGTTCAAATTGAGCCTGCAGCCGACGAATATCGCATTTCAGATTCACGGCTTCGGCCAATGTGCAGCCGCCTGGGTACTCCGGCCGATGCAAGCGGCTGGCTAACCACAAAAATCTCCTGACGTGGCGCGCCACCCCCCTGGTCTTTGTACGCGGCAGCTCTGCGTGCTGCTGCACCTCGTATATGCTCCCACTGCACAAGCATACTTGAGCTCAGCAGCACAGCTGCACTGCGTATGTGCAGCGGGCGCGCCTGTGGGGCCTGTGCAAGCACAGCCGAGGTGGATCCGCCCGGATCCCAGCACCTCCTGACAAGCCTCTGACTACACATTTGTCCAACATCCATCCTGCATTGCTCATGGCCCCGGATCCAGTGACGCCCTCCTCAGCCTGCTTGCTCATCCTGCTGTACTGCTTCTCTTTTCATGCACGTCATGTTTGCTACATCAAGGACGCGTTCTGCAGGCTCGACCCCTGCTCCACCTGCAACATCAATTGTGGGAGTGCCTGCCCTGCGCTGCTGCTTTATTACTCTCCTGGGCCCCTTTGTCCTCCATGCCACCCTCACCTGCACCCCCACCCCCCACACCACCATGACCACCGCACATGCCCAGGCTACCACGCCCCCTGCTTATGAGCCTCATACCCTCCTCCTGCCCCTACCCTAGGCCCCCCAGGCGTCGCCGGCACCCCCCTCTCTCACGCGCTACTGCTTGCTTGTGCTGCAGCAGCCGCCTCAGCCTCGCACGAAACGTCCGCCTTAGCTGCTGCACCCATTTCCGGCCCGCTCGCCGCCTTGTGAAGTGTGGCCAGCCATGGCAGCAGCTCAGCATGCACAAGCTCAGGCTTGTCATCATGCAGGCAGTGGCCCACATCTGGCAGGAACTTGAAGGTAGACGCTGGCCGGCTGGCTGGCAGCGCCTGCGGGGTGCAGCAGGGCATTCAAAGTGGGGGTGGGCAGGTGGGCGCCGGGGCGGCCTGCGCATTCAGGCATGGCATCATTCGCTGCCATTCCAGCCGGTGCCGGGTGCAGCACGGCGTGGAAGGACTGCTCGCTGGTGGTGATCCCTTGAAGCCCAAGAGCCCCCAGAGTTTATTAAGGATAGCAAGGTAGGCAGGCTGCCTGGCCCCAGCAGGTCCCTGCCCTGCCCGCACCTGGAAGAACTTGCCCACTGGCCCATCTGCAGGTGTGAGCGTGTCCTTGTCACCCCACAGCACCAGCAGCGGCAGTGAGGCTGGCAGTGCGCGCACGAGGCCGAATGGCTTGGGGCCGGGCGGGCCTGCGGCGTGTACCGGTGAGGGGATGAAGGGTTGGTCAAAAATCAGGGAGAGCACGATGGGAGCCATCAAGCAACTGCCCCACAGCAACCCCCCTGAGACAAGCAAGCAGGCCGGGGGCGGTGATTTGGAGTTTGGCATACGGTGCATTGGCATGCGGTGGGCGGCAGTGCGTAACAGCTGTGCAGGTGAGCGTGCATGCAGGCTGAGCAAGGGCAGGCAGGCGCGCAAGCTGGCGGCAGGTGTATGCGAAGCTGGCACGATCTCCCATCGCGAGCAGCGCCAGTGGCATCACGCACGGCTGCAGCAGCGGCAGCAGCGGCAGCAGTGGCAGTCATGGTGGCAGCGGCAGCGGCAGCAGTAGCAGTGGTGGTGGCAGCGGCAGCGGCAACAGCGGATGCGGAAGCGGCGCCGTCCCATGTGTGGAAACAGCACGACAGAGCGCACCAGTGATGACGGATACAAACACGTCGCGCGCGCCCTCATCCAGTGAGGGGCCGTGCACCAGGGCCACCAGCTCGTCATCCACGCTCGCCGTGTTGCTGCGTGTGCAGACCATGCGTCATGCAACAGCACACAGCAGTCTGCAAAGCAGCACTCGCCCCATCAGTTCAGAGCCCCATAACCCACTAGACCCTGCACCCTTGTGTGAAAACAGCCGGGGAGAAAACCTGACCCTGACACTCAACACCCCAGGAACAAAGCGCGCAGGGTAAGGACCGGTGTATGTGGACATGTCGGACAGCGCCCCACCCTGAATCATCAAACACTACAGCCTAAGCCCTCGAGCACGATACCCTTCGCCCCATGACCCTTGGCAAACGCAGGGCGCACACCTGTACACATTGGACAGCGCCTGCCGGATGTTGTCTGGCTTGGCCACACCATCAAAGATGGACTTGGCGACGGAAGGGATGGAGAGGAGGAAGTCAATGAGGAGCAGGATGGGGTACACGAGCACGATTCGCCAGTCGGCCACAACACCCTGTGGTGTGCGCACACATGCATGCATGCACGCGTGGTTGTATTGTGCATGTGAACGCATCAGGCGCAGTGTTACCGCCCCGTGCAGCAGCTAGGGCCCGAGGGCACTGCCCAGCCGGAGGTGCACTGGCCCGGTGGCAGCATCAAAACAACACGAATCTCCACGAGGCGCTGCCACCAGCGGCAGGCAGCACACGAATGAGGCGCACGATACACAACACACAGCACCTGACTTCCCACACCTCGAACTTTGTGAGGAAGCACCCTCCCTCAGCCACACCAGCCCGGCCCTGGTGGCGCAACCGCACGCAACCGGCTGACGCACATTGCCCAACCAGCCCAGTAAACCTACAAGGCCAGGACGCCTGCCTGTATTTGTACTCCATCCCGTCCCCCGCAATGGGTTTGGGCCCGCCTGCGGCCCTGGGTTATTGGGAGTGACGCGTAGTTAAACATGTGAACTTCCCTGCCGTAGAGCTGTACCACAAACTGCCTCAATGCATGCCCTGGTCACCCTGTCCCCCCCACCCGCTCACACCTTGTTATTCATCGCGCCTGCTGCGTTGAGCAGTACGATGCCACGTACTGCCTCAGGCGGCATCTGTACCGCCGCCTGTGCAGCAGATGCATGTGCCGCAAGTGCATGCTGTGCATTCGGTACATGTGCGGTTGGGCGCAAACACTCAATAAACAGAGACACATACATCCATGCACCACACGTTTCAACACACAGCCCGCCACAGCTGCCTGGCATGCGTTGTGGGACCATATCCACGTGACTACTGAACCAAAACCACTTTCAATGCAGGGTTCAGATTTAAGGGTCCAGAGATGCGGGTCCACAAGTAGAAGTATAGGGTTGGTTTGCAAGTGCTTGGGACGCACCTGTAGCGCCACCAGAGACCCGATGGAGTTGCCCACGAGTGTGGCAGGCGTGCCCGCCGTGAACTCTGCGCAGAAATCACGCACCTGCTCGGCCCACCTGCGCCACCACATCAAGCCGCCATGACAAGCCACCATGTCAAGCAGCCACATCAAGCTGCAAGCCGCCGAATGAAGCCGGCATAGCAAAGAAGCAGGCACATCATGTCACATTAAGCAGCCATCCAGCCAGGCAGGTAGCTGCAAGTCATGTGTGATCCATCTGTGCATTTGTCATAATAGCATTGTAGTTACCTGACCCAGGACAATGTCCCGGGTAGGTATTCGGTTGGCGGAAAAGTATACAACACAATGTACAACTATTCCCCTGTGCCTGCATCAACCCACAGCTCAATAGAGTACTCAAGGGCTGGCTTGGAAGAGTCCCCAAAGCCGAGCAGGTCGAGGGCATACACCTGCGCCCACCAGCACAGAGCCCAGGTAGTGAGCACAGGCGCATGTGGCATGGCATGAGGGATTGCGAGCAGTATGAGGCCCTCCCGCGATGTTGTTTTCCAAAGCTTTCTCAAGGGCTGCACAGTTGTGCAGCAGCAGGCCGTGCTCCCCTGATGAAGCTAAGCTTTCAGCCTTTCACTGTCTCAACACGCACGCGCTAGCTTGTGACAGACAGTGCTGTCGGTGTGTGTTTGTGGCTGTTTAAGCGGAACTCTGACATGGCCACCTGCCATGGGCCGGAGCGACCTGTGCTGGTGCGTATCAGTCACATGGCTTTTATGCATGTTTAAATTGCATGCCCTACTTTGCACTGGTGCAGCCTGGCTAACGTACCGCCCACCGACCCAGCGCAACTGAATGAAGACAGTATGCTCATAGCCTCACATGGTACATACCTTGTAGCTCTTGGACAGCTCCTTGATCATGCGCCGGTAGTGGCCCGCACTCAGCCCAAACCCATGCACCAGCACGATGGGCGCTCCGCACCCGGCAGCCTGCATGGGCGCACACCATGATGGTGTGCATGGTGTGCATGGCGGGGGCGCCCCAATGCAGCACGTCCCTCGTGCCCCATAGCAGTGTGGTGCGGCGCGCGCAGACTGTGCATCGGAGGTTTGCAAAGAGCCCGTACTGATATGCTGCACGCTGCACGTCCACATTGAGCAAACAAGCTGGGGGGTGCTGTGGGCGGGCCCGACTGGCCTCATGCACGCATGCCCCATGCTGTGCTCACATACAATCTCACCATGTAGTTAATCTTTTTGTTGCGCCAGATCCACGTCTTCGACTGCGCGTAAGGCAGCTCGAACTTCTTGCGCTGGCTGGGACCATCTGTGCTTGAGGTAGGCTTGGCAGTAGCGGCGTTTCCCGATGATGTACCGAAGGGATCAACAGCAGCCTGCACAGCACGCCAGGATCTGGAAGTGCGGCGTGCAGCCAACGTGAGCCCCAGCGCCACGGGCGAGCGCTGCTTGCACCCTGATGCAGCAGTACTGCACAGTGTCCGTGATTGAAGCATCATCATTGCGTTATGACCCGTCTCCATCTGGCACGGTGAACGAGACCCTGCAGTACAACCCGAGTGTGGTGCCCCGTGACCATTGGCAAAGCGAACGGCGAGCCGAGCGTTGCACCAGGATTCTCGCTGACATGTACCGCACGCACTCGCGGGGTAGGAGCACATCCACCCCAAAGCCCAGGGGGAGGACGCCCACGCCCAAGCGCAGTACCAAGGACCCTGAGTCGCGACCAGCTTGGGATGTAAGGAGGCGCTGAAAGAACATGGTCAACTGTCAATCGGCTTCATCTTGGGTTTGACTTTTGTACGCCTCCTTGTCACTTGCAGGACACAAATGGCGACCTCGGCAAATACAAGCTGACGCCGGAGCAAATTGTGCGTGGGGTGGAGCGATTTGCAACCCTTGGGGCTCCATGTCAGGTTTGCATGCTCATCATTTCTCGCCCACATGCACGTGCACCCTGCGCAGGCCCGGCGCAAGGCACAGCGCGTGTCCAAGCACTTTGTGGCTGACAGCCGCAGAAACAGCTTCATCAACGGTGAGGCACACAAGGTGACAGCTCTAGTCCAAGCCGCACAGCGCAGTGCCATCTGTCGGTGGCAGGCAGCACCCACGCAAGCACGTTTGCATGGGCGCACAGTGCGTACAAGAGGACTCACCCTTTACATGCTTGTTGTATGCGCTGCATGCATCGCGCACGCAGAATGGCCCCAGGGCAATGTGGATGCTGGCAGTGTGGATGCAGACGCAGCTGATGATGCCAAGTGGCGGCCAGACACTGCACCAGGGCTAGGCAGCACAGGCGCTGCAGCAGGCGCGCAGGCGCATGGTACACCCGAGCCTGCAGCCTCGCCCACTATTGATTACAGTGCAGTCCTGGCACTGCTGAATAAGCAGAGGAGCCCCACCCCTGGCTGTGGCTCCAGCCCCATGCCTCTGCCTGCCACATCCGTCCTGGTTGGCACCATGCAGATGAGCACTCCTTTCCCAGCTGCTGCCGCTCCCTCTGGCGCAGCCAGTGGTGCCACCAGCCCTGGCCCAGCCAGCTCTGGCCAGCCCTTTACCACCACCACCCCAGCTGCCATGACAAGCGTTGCGGCATCGCCTCAGCAGGCAATGCCCAGCCCCAGCCGTAGCCCTAGCCCTGGTAGCACATCCTATTTCCCAGCCTATGGGCGGCTAGACATCACGCTGGGCCAGCCAGGCAGCCTGGCAGCTGCATGGCAGGACACAGCGGGCCCCTCCTCATCCGCTGCTGCGGCAGCGGAAGCACTGCACGCTGCGGTGATCGACGCGACCGTGCCCCCGCGCGCAGCACACATCACGACTGCAGCGCCAGCACCTGCACATGCCACCCGCGGCGCAGGTACCTCCAGCAACGCTGCTGTGACCCATGCAACCTTCACCACCTCAGGGGCAGGCATGGCATCTGCCCAGCCCACCGGTATGTGGGCCCCGCTGTCCAGTGTGCAAGGCCTGACCGCGGCGGTGCGCCAGGTGGAGGACCACAGCACTGAGATTGAAGCTCGGCTGCGGCAGGTTGAGGCTGCAGTGGCTGCACCGCAGTCCCAGCAGCTCCAGCAGTTGAGCCATGAGGCATTAGCCCAGCTGCGTGGGGAGCTGTCAGCAGTGTCTGGCGAGCAGGCTCGGCTGCGGGCTGAGCTCTCCGAGTTCACCTCCCACACCACCACCCTGCTGTCCAAGCTCCAGACCCAGATCCACCAGCTGTTCCGTGTATCTGACCAGCAGGCGAGTCTCGCAGGCGGCAGTAGCGGCCGCAGCCAGCTGGCCAATGCATGGGGTAGCGCCCTGCCACCGCACGCCTCCTTGGACGCGAGTGCTGACGCGCCCCAGCGCATGTCCCTGTATGCACAGCCCCAGCAGCCCCAGCCCCAGCCCCAGCAGCGCCAGCCCCAGCAGCATCAGCCCCAGCAGCCATTCCAGCAGCAAGCCGCAGCCGCGCCCTTCGCACATACCGCAGCCGCATTCGGCCCTATTCTTCCAGGAGCAGGTACGCGCGCGCCGCCCGTGCGCATGCAGCCCAGCCGCAGCCTCTTCTCCGACCTGCCAACCTCAGCCCAGGCTGGCAGCACTGCTGCGGCGGGTGGGAGCTCTGGCACAGCGGCCACGCTGCGCATTCCCCCAGCATCCATCCCCGTCAGCACGTATGAGGACACGCTGGCACTGCCCTCTTATTCAGCCATGCGCCGCTCCTCCGCCTCCATCACCACATCCTTCACGCCGTCCTCAGCTGCGCCTTCAACAGCCACACACCACCGGCCAGGCAGCGCAGTCGCCTCAGCCCCCTCCGGCGTGCTGGGCACCGGCCCGACTGGGGGTTGGGGCGCCCCCGCCCCCATGACCGCTGGCACCGCCGCCGTCAGCACCATATCTCAATGTGACCCCGCCGCAGCGGGAGGGCCTGCTCCTGCATTTGGCCGCGCGCTGCCAGCAGCCTTTGAGCCGCGCACGCTGGGCACGTCACCACTGCTGGCGCAGGGGCTGGCAGGCGCTGTGGCAGCGGCTGGGGGAGATCTAGCATCCTTGGGCATCCACCTGCCTACCTCCAGGCTTGGAGGGGCCCATGTCGGCTCCCCAGCAGATTACCACACAGCCAGCAGCCCCAGCGCCGCTGCTGCTGGCAGCAGCCAGCCTGGCGGGGGCGGTTTTGGAGGCTCCGCTACTGCCTTTGGCGTGCTGCCTGAGCCCCTGAAGTACAACACGGCCGCGGACTTCAAGATTGTGCGCGTGGGCGGGGGCAGCGGCGTGGGGGACAGCGGGCTGTCACTTGCGGCCCAGACGGCAGCAGCGATGCGGGCACGTGCGTCTAAGGGCTCTTAAACGGGCTGGTTGATCAAAGGACGAGAGGACACATTTAAATGTTATCTTAGTAATCTGGCTGGATGAACAAACGTCAAACGAATAGGACTTGAACTGGGGCTTGAATGTATTGAAGTGCAGTGCTTCCTTGCGCGTTCGGCATTTGGTATGGATAGATCTGGTGTACCTTTAACTGTGACCACATCCACCCTACAGTGTGGATGCATGGGTGCCAGACATGCTGTGCAAGTGAGAAGCCTTGTTCACCATGTGACTACAGGGGCCCACCAGCCGTGTTATTTTGTGCTGTGGCGTGCAGTCGGCATTGCTGATGCAAGGATCACAGCTGCCTTTGCACCGAATGCGGAGTCAACCCAGCAAAGCCGTGGCGCAGTACTGCTCTGCCCTTATGCCACACTGGCGGACATGGGCGCCTGGTGATAAAGGCAGCCGGGCTGCACACCAGGCCGTGGGCAGCCTGCAGAGCTGCCTGTGGCGGCACGCCGCATGACCTCATGGCACAGGGACTTTACTAGGATGCATAACACGAAGCATACAGGAGGTGAGGCTCCCTGCTGCATCCGTGTGCCTGTGCTGGGCTTGGACCGTGTGCGGGACGCCAACGGGCCTCACACCAGATCCACGGAAATCCATGGGTGGTAGACTTTCTTGCCAGACGCCATGAAATTATTCCTCTGACTTGGACGGTGCATGTGCCAAGCATAATGAACGCCGCTTCTTACCTCCAGCACCGCCCACTGGCGCGCCTGACGGTCAGCGCCAAAATGGGGCGACCCGAGCCCCAGAGGCAACCAGATCCATTTGACAGGCATTCCTCCCCACGGGACAAACAGCGTGAGCAGGCGAAGCAGCAGCACGGCGCCACGTCCCGGAGCCAGAAGGGCAAAATGTTCGAGGAGAAGAACAGGAGGCGAGGGCGGCCCTCGCACCTCCGTTCTCCCAACGATTCGCCTATGCGTGATGGGAATCGCGGCAAGTGGAAACAGTGCTAGGGTTGTTTGTCGCTTAGATCCAGTATCCAAATGCTCTTACTACCTTGCGTACCTCTCCCTACAGCGCAGATCGTCTGGTGGGGCTGCTGACTGAGAGGTGAGTGGAAGGAAGGCAGAAGCAGCTCCCTGAGAGCGGACAGAGCAGATACAGGTGGCATCCCGGCAGGAAGCACGTCAAGCACAACCGCATGCGCATTGGCGCCCTGTGTGTTGGCGTGTTCAAAATGCATGGCAGCATGACAGCTTCCGGAGGTTCACCAATGCGCGGTCGGGCAGAGGAATCGCGTGCATCAGACGCCGCCTGCTTCTTCTAGTGATCCTGGCGCACGCGTCGCGGCCATGTGCATACATGTGACAGTTACTGCACACATGCGCCATCACTGGCATCCTAGAACAGCACTGATGACAGCAGGGTTGCATGGGGATGCACATTAGGGCTGCAGCACTGTATGTGGCAGCAGACGCAGCACAACTGAAGGGTGCATGCAGGCATCAAGCGCTGCATAGCCTCACGACCATCGCATGGACGAGCACTGACCCCGCAGCGTGCGCCGCGCTGCCGAACAGGGCTGCCAAGACCCTGATGGTGTACCTAGGCGAAACAAACCCCACCATGTACCACTGGCTGGTGCGCGCATGCAACTGCGGCCACTGTGTGGCTTTGGGGCAGGGGTTGGATTCTCGAGTCAGGTGGTGACGAAGTGCAGCTTGCTGCACGCTGCATGCGCAGCCATGTGCAGGTGTGCAGTGGCCACCTGGGTACACTTCAACATTTCTCACCTGGTTCAGAATCAGGGTGGCATCCAGTTGGTTTACCCACAATCAATCGCGATGCTTGCACTTGATGGCTGCAGTTCAACTACTACGTCCAGAACCCAATCCCCCTGCAAGGCAACTGGGACGAGGTCAGCGGGGAAGCTTTCCTGCGCAAGATGCTGTCCACCCCCATGGAGGTGGCCAAGATGGACCTGGTGCGTGGGGGCCTCTTTGCAGGGGTCTGGCTTTGGCTTGTTGACTGTTAGGACCGTGTTTGCTGTTGGAGGTACAAGCTCTGGGTGGCATGGCGCAAGGCCTGAAGAGCCAAAGGGGTGCTACTAAGAACCATCACCCTAACGTACACACGCTGACCGCAAAACACCATCAGCGGGTTTATTAGCGGCTGGTTTTGCCTTGCAGCTCTGGGCCCAGGCCAGCAGTGCGCTGGGTGCATGGTACATGGGGCGCTTCTACCGCTCTTATGTCGGATGACAAACTGTAAACGGATTGCAACACACGCATGTACCTGCCATGCATGCCGTGATCGCGTCACAGGGCCGCGAGCAGCTGTTTGACAACATCGCGGCGACCGGTGTGGACCCCCGTGAGATGGCGCAGCGCATCATGGACGTGAGTGCTGCTAGCTGTGATAGTGCAGGGCAGGGCAGGTAGCCAGATCTTGCAGTGGGGGTGCGTGCAGCTGAGCAGGGTGCAACCTTAAATGCTGCTGCGGGTCTGGTTGAGGCCAACTGCTTGTGCTATGGTGTGGGTGCTGTACTCTGATCCCTGCAGATCCGGGTGCAGCTGTCCAAGGAGTTCATCCAGGACCTGAGCCTCATCGCAGACGAGAACCAGGTGGGATGCTAGCAGATTGGTATGGGTTTTGCTAGCGGTTGCTGCATGGCGTTTGCTGCAGGCTGCACTTTGAGGCGCCGTGGTGCTGAAACACCTTGCACATGGTGTGCCAGTCATGTGCAGCAGGTGCAACTGCGCAGACAGCCACCTCCATCTTCAACCTTGCCCCCAACCTTCCAGCCCTCCTGCATAAGCCGGCCCTGTCGCCGTGTGCTACGTGCGTGCTGTTTATTACAAATGCGCTGTGTTGGCATGTCATGCATCGTGTGTGCACTGTGTAGGTGCTGCTGCGCGAGACGCTGCAGGCATCGCTGGACAATGCGCTCAAGACAGAGCCCGTTGAGGCGCTGCCCCCTGGCCCCAAGAAGCAGGTAAGGTGGCTCCGCAGCTGATTCTCGAGCCACTTTGTTGCTGGTTCGAACAAGAACGGCATGTGCTGTTCATAAATACAGACAGGACTGCAAGTGTCAGAGCCTCGATCCTGCAAAAAGCTGGGGCCTCAATCCTGCCAGAGCTTGATCCTTGCAGTCAGCCTCGCCCTTTTCACCGGCAATTGCTGCACAGGTGTTTGTGCACCCTGAGCTGCTGACTGTCAACGGCACGCTGCACCCGGAGGTCGCGCGCACGCACCCAGAGCTGCTCAAGGCCATGTCCCCTCCCCCTACAGACCCCACGCCTGCCACCACCTCAGTGCCCACCGCGTCTGCTGCCCCATCTGACACCAGCAAGCCCGTGCCTGCTGCCAGCACGCCCGCCCCTGCTGCTCCTGCTGCTGCCGCTGCTCCTGCTGCGCCTTCGCCAGTGGCTGAGGCCGCTGCTAAGAAGAGCATCCGTGTGGGCAAAGACAGCATGGACCTGGAGGACCTTCCTGACCCGGTTTCGGAGGCCACTGCCCCCACTGCACCCTCCACACCCACCGCCACCGCTGCCGGTGCTGCCGCGCCTGCAGCTGCGCCGGCGTCAGGCGATATGCCCCCTGCTAAGCTGGTGGTGCAACAACCGGCAGGGCAGCCGCAGACGCCCCAGCAGCCCGGCGGCACCGTCGCTTAAGGCACGGACGCCCAGCACCTTCTTGGCATGCAGATCGGCTTGTGTGTACAGTACAATACAGTTGGGTGGCGCAGAAGCAGTCAGATGGCATGGAGGGTGGAGGATCATCAGTTGCATGGTGGATATGGCCCATATGAACGAGGATATTATTCCTTTTGCTGAAGCAGAGGCGTTGCAGAGCAGTGTGAAATCAGAGGTCAATTCACAGGCGGTTGGCGTGCCGATCTGTGCGCCAGCAGGCCAGCATTTGATGCCGGATGCATTTCATTGCCAGGAATGGGTGAGGCGTGTGCATGTGCGCCATGCGCACTTGCAGAGCTGTACTATTAATACCTGTGGCCCGGCGGGGCGCGCGCCCTGCGCGCTTGCATGGCGCATGCATGCTGGCACACATGGTGCAGGCCGTCTAGGCATGTCTTCCGATGGCCTGTGGCCAGGCATTTGAGGCACCAAGTGGTGCATGCCTCTTGTGCTGGCTGATTGTCCTGTTGTGACACGCTGCATGTGGCAGTCAGCGGCCAGAAACATGGCCTGCACGCATGTGAGAGGTGTGGAGGAGGGGCTGCATTCGACGTGCAGCATGCAGTTGTTTGAGAGGAAGCGCCAGCGGTATTTGTTCACTGTGATGGTGCGTGGCTGAAACCAGCGGCCAGCATGTGCTAGTTCCCATGTTCAGACCTGTGGCTGCATGGGCACATGGCCTGGCGACTGCTGCTGTTGGCTGCTGCCTGGTCGTGCCTACAGTAGCATCTTCGTTGTGTTGTTGCTGTTGTTGTATGCGAAGAGGGGGCGTGGCGACGGTGGCGTGAGGGAGATTGTGCGGGGAGAAGGGACTGCTTCTCTTGACAGGAGCACCCTTTCGCTTGCGCTGTTCCCTCCCTACAACGCCCGGACGCGTGCTGCCCATGGTTCATCTGTGCATGCGACACCTGCATGAGTTGTGCATGCAGTGTTGGTTCGTGGATTACTGGAGGGATGTGTGATGCTAAGGCAGAACCGGATTGGCGGGAGGTGGGATGGTTTCACATGCACGCATACACGGTGTGCACAGTGCCCTGCAGCGTGGTGGGGTGGGGCCGCTCCAATGCCGCCGCCCTCCTCACCAGCTTGCTCGCTGCAGCTGGGGGACGATGGATGCGCAAGCAACAGCCCCAAAGCCACTCGCCAGGGCCCAGGCCTGTGCCAGGGATTGCGGGGCAGTGGCGGGGACTGCTGATGCAAACCGGGCGACTGTTGAGTGTGTACCATCATACGCTCCAACTGGCATTACTGGAGTGTGACTTATCAGCCCAGAAGTGTGCTGTGCTATCTGCTGCGTGTATAAACTAGGACCATTTGTTTGGGGGGCAAGGGTGGTGCTTGCCCCGGCCGGGCTTCACCCAACAGTGAGTGAGGGGCACGTGAGGAGCGTGATTTGGTTGCAACGTGCACATGGGCAAAGCCAGTGTTGGATCAGGCAGGCTACGTGTATACCAGGATTGGTTGAATGAGAGGGGGTGGCTGGTGCCACCGGGTGCCATGTTGGCTGTGTCAGCGTCTGCATCGGCATGTTCCTATGCTGAAGCTTGGGCACACCGCAGAGCACACACGCCCCTGCTGTGCGGTCCTGGGGTTGGCTTGTGGTGTGTGAGGCGCGCGAGGGCAAGAGGTGTGGCCAGGTGTGGGCGTGCGTGAGGGTGAGGACAGCAGTGGTCATGAGAGGTGGCAAGGTGAGGGCATGGGGCAGGTGCACGGAACGCTCAGGCCAGCTGCGTGTCAAGGGGTCAGCCACCCTGCTCTTCCCACAAGCGACCCAACGTGGAGCTGTGTGGGTGGCAGGGCATGGCCTGGGTGACCAGCTCCCAGTTGCAGGAGAGGAAACCCCAGATGTAACAGTACATCGACTGAAGACGGGACTGGCGAGCTGTGTCCTCCCTGCTGCATACAGACCAGCATGCGGAGAGCACGTATAACCGCGTGTGTCACCCAAAAGAGCATTGGTATTCATGAACATGAAGGGGATCTGCTCTCGTCTGCTTCCGGGCCCCTTCGGCAATACCAGAATGCTGTTCTGCAGGTGTCCGCGGCCATGATACCACATATATGACGCAGGTCTGGTGCATATATGACGCAGGTCCGGTGGCCTGTCATGTGCCTCCTTTTCTGCTTGCAGGAAAATGGGGTGAGGTCACTGCGTCCCTTTACGCGTTTTGGCATCTCATCTTAAGTGCAAAGCTGTCGTAAGACATGTCTGTGGTGTGAGGATGCCAAGCAGCGTGGGGGCTTGCTTGACTGTGCGAGGTAATCATACATTCCAGCTGTGCCTGAACAAACTGGCTTATCCTGCACATGCGTGCTTAAGGCTGCAGCTTCTTCTGCAATAGTAGTACGCATACACAAAATCTTCCTTGGGGGATGAACGGGCAAAGCAGCTGAGGCGTGCCATTGCACATTTGGCCTCCACTCACGTCAATCCCTGTTTGGATTTGTCGCCGCTCAGGTGAATCCAGGAAAAAGTTACTATTGACTGCAGCACGCTGCTGGACCAGGGGCAATGGGAGCCTGCGCGTCCTTACCCGTCGTTAATCAGTGCGGGGCTGGGGGTGCGCCAGTCGGTTTTGACGGACTCCAACACACTTGTCGGCTCTCACCAGCACCAGACCACGCACCAACCGAGGACGTGACGCACGGAGCATGCAATGCAGCCGTGGAGGAGCTCCATCAATTTGGTTCATCCAGCGACCATGTGGCTGGTGCCCACAATCAAGGGCTGATAACTACTACACCGGTGGAAGACGAACCTGGTGATTATAAGCTGACACTCAGGATGCTGGCTGACGTGATGGGCTCTGGCGCTGGTACTACACCAGCAATGCCAGCAGGGTCAGAAAGAACACTTGAGACGGAGGCGATGGACTCGGAGATGACCTTCGTTAGCCTTCGCAGGTGGGCCTGCAGCTGTGCATCGTGCGCTGTTGTGGCACACAGCTCCAAACATGCAGCTGCGTTTGCGTGCTGCATACGCCGTGCTGCATGCATGGGATGCAAGCATACACGTGCGCCCGCGCACGCACACACATGGCATGTGCCTTCCCCTGCTCACACAACCATAAGCCCCAGAGCTTGCTGTTATGGCCACCGCCGTGCCTCATCTCAGCCCGGCCTCGCTGCTGTGCCTGTCCAGCTGCCTGTGCACCTGTCCTGCGTGCTGCCTGCCCCCATCGGCATGTCACGGTACTCAACCTTGATATCATGGTTGCCATGCAGGAGCCTGCTCGCACCACCAGCCCCTGCGACCTCCTTCAATGGCATGCCATTCGCCTTCCTGATGGGCCCTTGTGATGATGGCAACGGCCCATTCAGAACAGATGGAGGACAAGAGGGTCGCCTGGCCGCAGCGCTGTCTGCACCCCATGTGGCAGCCAACCACCAGCGGCCTATTTTGGATGTCCGCGCGCCTCCCTTGTCAGCGGCCGTGTATGAGGTGACGGCCGGTTTCACGACCAACAAGCCTGTGGCCACCTCGGGGGTAGCGGTGAGCATCCGGTGTGCCCACACCCCCAGCATCCATGACGTCATCATGGCTGGCGCGGTGGCGCTGGACCCTTCATATTCTGTTGGGCAGGCAGCGCCAGATGAAGCTGCGCACACCACTGGCACCAGCCACAGTCATGATGGTGGCGACGAGCCACAGGCTAGTGATGCCCCCGGATCCGGACAGCTGCTACCCGACGACGATGCTGCCTGTACCAATCACGGCCTCCCGCCACTCGCCTTCCATGACGTTGCGCGTGACCTGGCGCTACTGCTGGCGGTGGGTGGTGAGACGTGACCTCACTCCATACAATGCCACTAGCTCTCGCATAGCCTGATGCCGTCCCATGTACATGCGGCCACCTTGGAAAACCGGCCGCTGGCGGCCGGAGGTTCGAACTGCTGCGCACCAGCGGCAGGGCAGGCCCCTCCAGAACCTTGATACAGCAGTATCACAGGGCAGTACGCACACAATGCACCTTCCAAGCAGCAGTACATTCTGATTGGTGCCAGGTTACTGCTGCATTTCACTTCTACTACCGGGACGCTCGGTATGTGTATGCGCTCGTGCACGCGTGGCTTGCGCAGTAATGCACTGGATGATATGTGCCCCGTTTTACTGAACCAGAGGATGCGTGACCCAGGTTAATACACATGACAATGTGGGCATTAGCACGCTCGACGAGGTGTGTCCACGATGGGTGACCCCATGTGGACCCCTGGCGACAGCTGCCCAACGTGGCCATTGCGAGTGATGCCAGCGCTCTTTCGTTGTGCTTCCTTGACAAGCCCCAGTGAGGTGGATACATGGCTGGCCTGGGCTGCACGGCCTGGTGTGTAGTTCCCCACATCACAATTGAAGTGGTGGGTGCATGGGGATGTGGAGGCTGCTGCACCTGGCTAGACAGCTGGTACTTTTGAGTGCGGCAGCTGCCCTGCTGGCAAGCTTGCCTTGTGCTAGGGCAGTACAATGTGGATTGCTGCCAGCACGGACATCGTTGCTATGACCCTGTTTGCCATGACCTGGCCTGTTGGCTGGTTTTGAATTCCGAACCTGCTGCATTTGGCTGCATTTCGATTAGAGCCGATGCGGGAGTCATGGAGCACGCCTCAGTTTGGGCTGCCATGGTATCTGACGAACTTGCGACAGGACTTGCAATTGAACAACGTGGATATATTTGCCGCATTTGTGGTTTTTGCGTTCATACCATCAGTCTGGTCGACTGTAACCAGCAGGGGATATGTCTGGTAGTGCTCTGATTGCATATATTAAGGCAAGGGTCAAGGAGGCTGGGTTCCTGCGAATGCCAACATGGTTGATACTCCTGCTGTGCACTGGATTCTGCATGCTATCTGCTGCGACTGCTTGGAGACTGCCAGCGTTTGCGAGGAAGGGAAGGCTGCATTGTTCAACCTACGGGCTGTTTGGGCAAAGCTGTCAGGATGGCATTGGGCGAATCAGGGTGAGGGGTGCGTGCGGGCGGTTTGATAAAATCTTTGGCAGTTTTGGCACTCTAATGTCAAAGGTACAAGGTACTCGATGGCGGCCTTTCACTTGGAGGAAAATCCAGATGTACGGAGAGGCATGACCGCACCCACGTCAGTGAAGACGGATCAAGTTGAGGCGCCATGGCCGCCGTGTGTGCTGGCCTGGCTGCTGGGCTGGGCTGGACTGGGCTGGGCTGAGCTTGCTGCAGGCCTGGCCTGGCTGGGCTGGTCCTGTTTCAGCGGGAGGCATGTATTGAAGTTTACAGATGGGATGATACTTGGGCGTGAGAGGTGGCCGGCTCACAAGGCATAGCTGCTGTGGGCCCTACTTGCTTCCATGCGTCTTCCCCTACCTGCCCTGTGTGCATGCTGGATCGCTGGTGCTTGCGTTGTGGTCATCTGGTCAATGCCAGGACCCAGGGGGACACGTATGCACAGGAGGCGGGGGTGGTTAAGGTTAAGGTTAAGGTTACACAGGGAAGAGCACGACGCACAACGAAAAAACATTAAATTGCTTGAATCTGATGCCATCGCATCGGCGAAGATCTCTCTCCCTGCGCTCCCTACCTCTACCTCTGGCTCTTAAGTACTGAGTAACAGCTGGTGGTGGTGAGAGTGCGTGTTACATGAACTCCATGACGAGTGAGGTCGCACGGATAAGCACGCACCGGCCTGTTGCTGGGCTGGAGCTTGCAGGACTTAAATTGCTGTGGGCAGTGACTTTAAATTGTTCATGGGATGTGACCAGGCGTGCTCTGCCTCCATATCCATGGGGTAACCTTGAGTTTTGTAGCCTCACAACCGTTAGGTGCTGCGGTAGCAGTGCTGCACATGGGATTGTCTGCACATGCACAGTGCTACGTGGTGCTATAATGTGCAGCCATTCCCTGCACGTATGGAGCAGGAGAGCAACTCAGAACAGGGCGTGTAAGCATGCGTCAATTGATGGGTGTGCTGTACAACAGCACAGGCTGCAGAGTGCATGTAGCAGAGGCGATGATTGCAAGGCGTGGGTGCACGTGGTGTTCAAGCCATTCATGCATGCCTGTCTTGGTTTGCGCACGTGGCGACGGGTGCGCGGTCAGCGCCCTCCTGGTCGCGGATGCAGCAGCAGGCCCTGGTATGCCACTATGACGCACAGCAAGTTGTCACAGAGATTGCAGACAACGGTGCGCGGCTGCGCGCAAACCACCAGCTCATGCTTGCAACCACCCTATGGCATCACGCGTATGCAACGGCATGCCAACCACCTCCAGCAATACCATGTCACATGGCTTTGACGGCAAGAATGCGTGAGGTGCACTTGCACGCACAGTTTAGCTAATGGCACTCCATCAAGGAAGCGACAGGTCCTTGACATCCGATGCTTGATGCCGGAATCTACCCGCCACCTGGATGGAAACTCCAGGAAACTGAGTAGCCGAGTACCAGGCAGTGCTTAAAGCAGTCTTCGGGATCGGAAGCGCGGGTCCTTGCAGTGTCTGAGTGCCATCAGGCAAGCCATACACCGTGCTGCCATGAACTGTGCTGCCTGACCTGCTGTGCCGATTGCACAGCATTGCTGCTCAATTGTCGCAATTGACAGGGTGGAACCCTTGCAAACTGTACAAATGCCGCAGGGTTTAAGAATAAGTGCATGCAGCCATGTCAAGGGCAAAAGATTCAGTTAATGCTGATGTACGCAGGTGCTGATATACGCCTATTAGTCTTCTGTCAAATCGAGTCCACGGCGAACATGGGGCTGTGCGTATCAGCTCCGGACACAGGCCATTATGGAGCAGTATGCAGCGCTGCCTGGCCCGTAGCAGAAAAAGGGGGCGCCTGCAAAACGAACATGGAGCGAATCCAAACCCCACGTGCCAGAAGCACTACTGCACAACAGCCAGAGGCAAACACAGATACGCCAGCCGTAGGCGGACGAATTAAGCAGCTACACTGTGCTGATGAGACAGACCTGATACCTGCAGCTGCAGCCCACGTGATAAACACGGGAGTACAAGTGCAGCAGCACGACGACGCATCGGGCGACTCTGGTGCCGCGATGCTGGTGCTGCACAGCCATGGCGTGGCCCAGCATTGCAGACTGTGGCAGGCCAGGATCGAGGATGACACGCCGCAGCACCTGAGCCTCTTCATGAGCAGGTGATGATGCTGTGTCATGCCACACGCTCGCACGGTGTGAAGGCCGTCGGTTGGGGGGTGCACGCTGAGGCATCTGATCAGTGGCGAATTCAAACAATCCAAGCATCCTGCCCAGCATCAGCATGCACTTTTGTCAGACCTGTTCCCAGAGCCGGCGCATCGACACGTACTCTTGCCCTGGCTTGCTTGCATGTGGTGCGCAGGCGTGTGCCGACCCCACCGATTGCAGCTGCAAGCAGCAGTGCGCGACACCACGACTTGAAAGCGTTGCTCACGGCTGGTGACATCAGTGTGCAGGCCAGCAGCATGGTGCACGCCGCCACACCCTTGTCCCTGCAACATCCGCTCCATCGCATCACCCGCAGCGGCCTCTGCACGCCGCTTGACTTGCCGCCCAAGCCCCATTCAGCTGCCGCAGTACAGATGGTGCAGGGCACCCCCCCGCACCTTACCGCACGCTCAGGGGACCCAGCGGGAGGCCCCTACCACCCATTCGCATGGGCTCCAGCCACATCAGCGGGATGCGTCTCTGTGGCTGTCCTGCGTGATATGCCTGGCCTGGAGCACCTCGTGACAGCAGGCGCCATGCGGCTGGACCCTTCGTCTACCACGCGCATGGACCCTTTGCCTTCCACGCGCCCGGACCACTCATCTTCCACTCGGCTGAACCCTTCATCTTCCACACGCCTGGACCCTGCGCCTTCCACGTGCCTGGACCTGTCATCTTCCGGGATCCTCCATGCGTGCGCATGCACTGATGGCACACCAGCCGCCACCTCTCCCGTACCATGCGGCAGCCAGAAGTGCACAGGCCAGGTATACATGCGTCAGTGCAACCCAGTTGCTGTTGGCGGTGTTCCCCACAGCTGCAGTGCCACCCTGTGTGCCGGCTATGATGCCACACACACCCCTAAAGCTGACGAGCAGCTTCTTGACAGCGGTGCTCGCAGTGCCGACAGCAGCGGCTGCCCCCTGTCTCAACTGCCTTCGCCCTTGCCCCTGCACGATTTGGCACACGATCTGGCGCTGCTGTTGGCGGTGGGCGGGGACCCCCTCTCCGATCCTCTGCAGCCATCTCAACTGCAGTCCCCAGCTGCGAGAATTCCAGCGGACACGGCCTGCAGCTGATGCAGGTCCTCCCTTGCTCAAGTTACTCTACAATGCAGCTGACAGTGACCACAGTGGATCAAACCTTTGAGCATCACACGTGACAGGATGAGTGAGCTGCCTATTGGTGGCCTTGCAAGAGATACGTTTACATTCATGAGCTGGTGAAAGCAGCATAGAATGCAATATGGTCGGGTGCATTGTTATCTGAGCTCCAAGGCATTCTCATCGGCATGCATGAGGCATCATGTACTGGAAGAACTGCTGCTGCTCAGGCCAGATTATACTAGGGAGCCGCGAGGTTGTTGAACATGCAGTTCACATGCGCCTGCCACCGGTGGCCGCCTGCCGCTGTGGTTATAGCCTGCTGTTGACTGGACTGTATTGTACTGCCTGTACTGCCTGTGTTTTTACTGCCATGCGGCACTGTTGAATGTGCGCAAGCAGGATGGGCTCAAGCCAAGCATCAATCTGGGGAGTACGGCGAGCGTTGCGAACTCTGTATACCGTATGAAAGGCTCTGCTGTGCATTGATGGTTCCTGTTGTGCCTGGATGCTGCTCAGCATCTGCACTGCATTGCGTGACACATTTCTTGTGTTTGTCAAACAGCACAGTTGTGTGTGTGCATGTGTGTGTTGGTTACATCGTATTGTGTGACACAAGGCTTTTGTTCTTTACAAAACAGCACACTTGAAGAAGGCATGCCGAATGATGGAGCACTGCTGGGGCATTGAGGATTTCTCACCCAGACAACAAACATCTGGCGATGGTTTGTGGGACGTGGGGGGCATCTTGAAGTCACATATCCACAGTGGAAGGTTTCGTGCTTGTTTTGTGTGATTGCAAGCCGCGTGTCAGCTGGCTGCTGATACACACATGACCTACACCTCTTCGTGTGCAGCGCGGCAATGCATTATCAGATGTCGGTGTGCTTTCCTCTTGGTTCCTGTTTGCTGTGTGCATCTGTGGTATGTGGCAATGCAAGACAGCCAGGCTGCGGCAATGCAGAGGTTTCTGTGTGTCGCCACGTGCTTATAGTTGTGCATGCCAATGCATGTGCCTGCAACAGTGGGTCATGCACCCAATGCAGGGCCCGCACGTGCAAGGGTCTGGGATGCAGACAGAGTAGTTGTTTTTGTTTAGAGTCCGGTGCGAGGATGCTGTTTCATGAAGACCGCTGCTGCCGCTACTGCCCGTGCCGCTGCTGCTGCCGCTGCCGCTGCTGCTGCTGCGGCTGCTGCGGCTGCCAGCACCGCGCTGCTCCTGGCATACACAATGTCATTTGCATGCAACAGACACGTTCAGGCGCTGCTGTGCCCCAAAGTGCTTCTCACCTTCAGTGTTACAGCTTTTGTTTCCCAGCACACGCACCTCTCTCTAGTCCAGCAGTGCTAACATAGTACCACTCGTCCCATATGTCTGGATTGTCTTCTTGCCTAGGTCTCAGACCTGATGCATACTCTCTCTGGTGGTCACGTTTCTCCATCCCAAACCCTGCAGCTAACCTCATCTCATCGCCCCTCTCAAATAAAAAAGCCTCTCAAGCCTCTGCCAGCCCACGGTTCGACCCTGCGTTGGTGCCATGCTGCCCGAGCTCTCCGACCTTGGTGACCTCAGTCCCGCCCGAGTCTTCACTGGCTGTAGTGTCCAACCATCTCACCAGCCACACACCGCCTGCAAGCTCCCAGCCCTCCAAAAACCAGCGCGCAGGCACAACCCGCTCCACACAAACCACACGCCCCAGCCGTTGTCACCCCAACGCAACCACCAGCAACCACCTGCATCTCCCAGCAGTGGCGGCCCCGTGGTGTGACCTTACTGGTGTGACTTTACTTCTCTCTTGTGTGACTCGTGTGACCTTAATGGTGTGACCTCACTTCTCCTGGCGGGGCTTCAGGCCAGGCAGCAGTGGGGGCAGCACATCCTTCTTGTCGGCGCCGCCCCGCCCAGCCCCTGTCCCGTCTGACACCAGCTGGATGTCTGCGCCCTGGCTCGTCTGCAGGTCACATGAGACCAACAGGAGACCAACCGACCATGAGGAAGAGTGAGGCCACATGATCACAGGACAGGATGAAAGAACACGAGGGAAGAGCCTGGGAAGAGGTGCGGGCTGTCATGGCAGTGGCAGGAATCAGTGCCCCATCATGTCGCCTGCCCGTCCCTGCTCCTGCACCGTCCCTCACTGCCAAATCTGGAGCCAATCGAATGCAGGCGTGTCCAAGCAGGGTCAGTCAACGTCCACCGAGCGAACCGCAGTCCGATACAGTCAAGCATGGTCAACTTGGTGCACACCTGCACCAGCTTGGCTACAATGCCTGGTCCAAAGAAGGACTGGAACTTGGGCAGGCGCTCATCCCACTTCTCCAGCTCAAGGTTGGACTGTAATGCGAGCAACAACAAAGGTAATGTGAGTAACAACAAGGAATAGATAAATTCAAGCCAAGCCGATGGGGAGGAAGAGGTACACGTGCATGCTGACCATGATGAGCGTGCTAAGCAGGCGGCCGAATGCTGTGGTGGGGAGAAGGACTGAGCGCTCTGTCGGAGAAACAGAGAAACATGCCTGTCTCGTGCGTGTACTATAACAACACTGTGGCACGCGCGCAGCTGTTCTGGCTTCATACAGCACCGGTGCTTGAATCTACAACTACAACAACTACCACTGATGCTGCTTGGCGAGCTGCCTCCCCTGCCGCTGGCCATGTAACACAAACCCTGACAGGGCTGGCCTGGTGGTGATATGGTCTGCGGGCGTGCAGCTGTACAGGTGTGCTGTGCTCCTGCTGGGCTGCCGTGCTGTGCTGTGCCGTGCTGTGCTGTGCCGTGTTGCTCTGTGCTGCTGTGTTCCCCTGTGCTGCTGTGCATGGCAACCCTGACCTCCCAGATCTGTTCCAGCTTCCAGCCGTTGCGGCATTATTGGGCTTGGGCATGGGACAGCTGATGGGTGCTTCAAGAACACTGCAGAAAGCCTGATGGCAGACGCACCTCGAATTCCAACACCAGTGCGTACATGTTGTCGATGACCTCCTCCCTCAGGCCTGTGTGCACACAAAAGCAGGCCACCCACAAAAGCGTTGGCCCATGCACCACGCATGGCTGCATGCCATGCCTGCATTCTTGGAGCTCAATGTGCTCGCCGTGGCTCAAAGCACCACATGCCACAGCTGAAAGCTGTCGTATCAGATCCCTCATCCATGCCCCCCTCCCCACAGCCTACACACACGCTGAATTTGGAATTGAACCACGGGTGACGGTTCCCAGCAACTGCTGGGAGGCTCATGCACCCATGAGGTGTATGGCTATACCACCCAACCCACACACACACACACACACCAGGTCCTTCGCCTGGTGAGGGCTCCGCTGTACCTAGCCTTGCTTCCCAACCAAAGCAACCCCTGAGCAGACAGCAACCCGGCTGTCTTGCGGTCAGCTGGCGGATCCTCTGGCCCATGCAAGATTAGGCGACATGTGGGCATGGGCACGCATGTGGGTAAAGGGTTCACCGGTCAGGCGGGGGCACTGGTTGCGGCGCAGGCCACCACTCTTGCCAATACGGAAGATCTTGTCCAGGGCCTCATCCAGATGCTGCTCGTCACCATACCTGCGGCAGGAGCAGCAGCAGCAGTATCAGCAGCAGCGTCTGGGCCCCGCAAAGCCACATGCCGGACGCGGCGATGGTCTCTGTACGGGCTGCAGCTGCTGACTGCCCGCATGGCGCAGTTTGTGCAGACGATGCAGCTGCATGCACCCAGCCACACTAGCATTAGTAGCTGTCAGCAGCAGTATGGCCACAGGGCACCGGTACATCTGTTGGTTGGAGCTGTACCGCCCCCAGCTGCCCACTGCTGCCAGCTGCGAGTACAGTCAACAGTCCTGGGCGCTGGGCCCTTGTAACAGCTCCGGGGTGTCGGGCTGTGTCCACACAACACACATACATGCTCAACTGCAAGCGCAACTACAGAATGCGCTGTCATATGCTGTGCTGTGCTGTGCTGCACTGTGCGCACCTGTAGCGGGTCACGTCCTCGCGGACCTGCTTCTGGATGTCAGTCATCTGGCTCGCCCGCAGGTCAAATGCTGCACGCGTTGTCTTGCAGGGCACAGGAGACAGCTGCAAAGGGGCACGGCAAAGCATGGCATCGGGGGCGTGTGGGGTGGCGTCCCTTCGCTGCATGCAGCCTCGCAGCGTGCACCGTTGGCATGGTAGCGGGGCCGCATGTGCGAGGCGTGGACGGGCAAGGCAGTCGCAGCATGGAGGTGTCTTTGGAACGCTAGCGTGCTTGCAGGGCTGCGTGCGGCTCGCGTGTGCACAGTGACGCTGGCACAGCGACTGCCATTGGCAGTGTGTGCGCAGTGCATCCCCCCTGCCCCCCGCACCTGGGCATATGACAGAGCGAAGCCCAGCACTGAGATGGGAAAGCCATAAATGAGCATGAGCGACGACAGATCTGCACCGGGCAGCATTTGGAAGAAGGCGCCGAAGCCGTAGGTCAGCAGGCCCACGCCAATGGGCGTCAGGATGGAGCCATAGGAGACCTTGGTAATCGAAAACTCCGTGTCCTGCACCAGCTCAGTGCTGCCAGTAGCGGGAGCCGCGGCAGCTGGAGCAGGCTTTGTCTCGGTAGACGCACGCACGGCCACAGAGACCGCCCTGCATGTGGTGCAGGGTTTGATGCGGGTGTGTGGTTGGGGGCCAGTTTGCGATGCAAACCTCACAGAACATAAGGCGTTCTGCCTCTTGTGGTTCAATTCGTTCTATCCATGCCAGACCGTCAAAAGATAGCATGGCGGATGCTGCCACACAGCTCTGTTGCTCAACCCGAGCCAGCAGATCCCATATATTATCCATATGCATTGACCGCAAGTACGCCGTCTACCTGCTGGGCTTCAGCGAGCCACTGAACGCCACAGGGCGGCGAGCTGAACGGGTCACAGCAGCCTGCTTATGTGCGAGCAGCATTTTTGCAAATCTGTGCAGTGCTGCACTGAGAAACTTGACAGTACGAGGTCCTCACCTGCTCACTCATACACACACCACGTGCACGCAACACATGTGCTCTCAAGTCTGCTTCGCTGTGCATGCTCTACCATGCATGATGCAGCTGCCTGGTCAGCAGAAGTGTGCGAAGTCGAATGGTGCCGTTACCATCCTGTGTACATTTGCAGCACAGCAGCTGTCCTCCAGCGCTGCAACTGTGCAGGCATGATGGGATCAAACACTGATTGCTGATGTTCTTCCGAACGCAAGAACCCAAAGCAGCGGCACTGACCTGCCGCTCAGTACAGGGCCCAATCATTCCCACCCTGCACCCCACATCGGCATGCATCAAATTAGAAAAGCAGTGAGCGCTACCTCATTGTGCTGCCTCATGCTGCAAGTATTTGCACGACGCCTGGGTTACAACCATGGTGGTGCGTGCATGCACCACAAAGGAACCATGCCAGCTATCCAACTGCACCACGCCGCTTGTAGGCATACCCATGACATCTTGAATGATCATTCCAAGGGCCGGTGCTCTGCCAGCCCCCCTGCTCAGCGCATACTCGATAATGTATCATGGTATCTGAATTTCCCGATGCCCCAGTCCATCCCAGCAGCCTTCATGGCCATGCAACGACACTGCTCACTCAGCCTGTGCTCCTGGGCCGCTGATGTTACAGGCATTTCTCACACGCTGCCATGCCAGCCGTAGCACTGCCAATCATGCTGTACAGCAGCGCCCTGTTTGTCAGCTCTCTTGCTAGCCCAGTTGCTCAGCTGTGCACTGAGCCATGCAGCCGCTTGTCACGCGGCCATGCTGGGGGCAGGCCGGTGCTTGTTCAGGCCCAAGCCAAGCACTCCCAACACAGCTGCAGCTTCAGACCGCCACGCCTGCGCTGACCTCCCATGCCGCAGCCTCCATAACTGACACTGTGCACTACCAGACGTGCGGCTGTTAGCGCACGTGTGCGAGCATGAGCTTGGCTGGCGCTGCTTGCTGCAGTGATGCAGCGTGTTACCGCGGCCCACGCCCACGCCCACGGCCACGCCCACGCCCACGTCCGCGGCCACCTGCAGCCAGCATAAACAAGCTACATTTGAGCATGTGCCGCTACCCTGCTGTGGGCTAATAGTAATACGGTATAGTAAACATAACAGCTGAAAAACGCGCACATGCATTTGCGTGCCCAGCACGACATGTCCACAATGCCAGCAGCGGTGGATCCGTGCATAACAGCATGCATTCGCATCGATGACAGCGTGTAAGAGTGCAGGTAATGCATGTAACAGCGGATGTTGCACGCTAGCCCTGATCACGAGCTGCGGCATGGTTTGCATGGGATGGCATGGCTCGCATGGCTCGCATGGGATAATCACCTGGCCCTGCAACCTTGGCTGGCCGCGTGGGCCGCTGCTTGGGCTTGTCGATGTCTACCAGGAGCGTGTCCAGGTTTAGGCTGTCTGGGAGGATGTAATAGCGAATCATATTGCCGCGAACGCTCAAGTGGTCCAAGCTGACTGGGTTCCGACCCTTTGCAGTCAGCTTGACAGCTTTCAAATGCGTGTTCATTGCGATGTCCACACCTGCACGAATGCCATGACCATCGATCGGGGTTCAGACACAACCCAGCCGACGCAAGCCCAGCCCCGCAACTCAGACGTACCTGTGATGGTGCCCTGGATTACAGATCCGTTCTTCAGCTCTATCTGCACTGTCTCATTCGCCAGCTTCATCAAGAACCTGTGTATGCATGCGTCCACATGGAGGGTTTGATCCAGCATGCAAGCCGATGTGGGCTGCCAACGCCACTTGCATGGTCCCCACCTGACTAGCTTCACCATTCTTGCTGAGGTTCTGCACCAAGTCTGGTACTGACTGTGTGCTCAGATCAGTGCCTCATAAACAGCGGGTATGCTATGTAACAATAAAGGGATGAAAGTAGCTTGCCGGCAGCATGCTCCTGAACGGCCCCTCACCTCCTCTCCTCCCTCATTTTCGTCTCATTGCAGCATTGAAATCGACCGAAACTACGAGATCAGGGCCATACGTTGTGCTTTCAAAGCCATATGCAGCTGTGAGTAAGAGCTGCAAGCCAGGTGCGCATGGGAAGACTCCGCAAGGTCGCTCCTCTCTGGGCGCGCAACTCGCACAGCCCGCAGCTTGGGCGCAGGGCACAGCATGAGAACGCCTGGGTGGAGTTTGCAGCGGTTGTGCCCTCGCGGTCCCGAGGTTTTACGCCAGCTGAAACTGCCGGGGAGCACAGTTCGGTGGTGCTGGCCGCCCGTATCTCAAACTGTATGCAATGCCCTGGCAACGCAGGTTGCTGAAGACACAACCCTAGCGCGCTTCAAAATGCCAGTCATGGTCTGCTCAGGGCCAGCGGCCCTGGGCTCCTTCGCGGGACTTGGCCTGAAGGACCATGCCGTTGCTGCGTCGTTCCCCTCTGCGTCGTCGTCGTCGCAAGTGAGCCTGAGCTCATCAGACTCTGCGCGGAGGAGGCTTTCGTCAGGCTCGGGCGCCAGCACTTCGGGGTCGGTGATAGTGGCGATGGCGGGGGGCCTTGCACCGCCTCCCACCAGGAGGAGATCTGCGGCCACAGCTGGGGCCACACGGTACGTGTAAGAGGTGTTGAGCCATGCACCAGCGTGCTTGCATCATGCTGTTCGTGATCCACAGAAGCACCTTGCGTCCACGGTGTGCTGCACAGCTTGATGGGTGTCGTGTGTGTAGGCCGCGTGCACCTCATGCCATGTGTGCGGCTCTGTGCCGACATGGTCATGCAACCCTGTCCATATGCATGTGCTGACAGGGCGGCTCCTTGTGCCTGGTGCCGCATGTGCCTGCGCAGGCAGTTTGAGGCGGTCGCGATCCGTGCGCGTGTGCGCCGGCGCGGTCGGCGCGGCGGCAGCAACGGCGGTGGCAGCGATGACAGCTCCGGGTTCTCTTCCGGAGACGATGGCAGCGACTTTGGGGATGGATACGGGTCAGGCGGCTCCTACTGGGGGGGCTCTGGCAGCGGCTACGGTGGCGGCTGGTACAACAGCAATGGGGGTGGCTGGAGCTTTGGGGGTGGCCATGGCAGCGGGGGATACTCGGAGGGCTTCTTCCTCTCATCCCTGCTGTACGAATCTATGTGGTTTTGGCAGCTCGTGTGTGCGGCCTCGCTGCTGCAGGGCCTCCACTTTGTATTTGTGGGGGAGCGGGCCAAGGAGGCGGACGCAGGCACGGGCTCTGCTGCGTCAGCTGTCACCATGGCGGCTGTTGCAGCTGCCAGCGTCATGCAGTCCACAGCAGCCGCCGCGGGGCCCATGCACATGGTCACCCCCATGGCCGCAGCTGACGAGGCACCCGCTGCTTGAGCCAGCAGGACTCGGCCACATGGGCCCACAGAACATGCCGAGGGCCTGCAGGATCCACACAGAGTGACGCCCCAGCCACAGGCGCGCGTGCGCAGGCAGGTGTGCCTGCGGCCATGTATCAACAGCATTATCAGCCCTATACGCACCCCAAGGCGCATCAGGGTTCTGCAGTAGCATACACATACAAAAGCAGCACGGCTAGGCGGCCGCAGTCAGCCGTGTTGGCATCAGGCCGTTCTCTTGGGAGTTGGTGGTGGATTGGATCTCCCATGTGAGTTGGGGTTGCGGCCTGGGCCGGTTGTAGTTTAGGCATTTCTATGTGAGCAAGCTTCGAGCCCCAGGACCAATACACGGGGGCTGTGATTGGGAAGTGGGCAGCAGTGGCAAAGGGGCTGCTGCCCTTGTAGCACGCATCCCTCTGGTGGGCATGCTGCGCCCGTGTACAACGCATCAGACTGGTTTGCCCTTCCTTGTACCATTCCACATGCGCGGGGCCTCTTGCGCTGGTTGTGTTTTTGATAGCGAGCGCGCACGTGGCATGCACGGCTGAAGATCTTAACATGCGTGTGTGCACCTGCGCTCTGTTCGGGGCTGGTGATCAATGAGCTGTGCGGCCGGTGGTCAAATACAGCAGGCTCCGGGCACATGCTTGCGCTGTGTGCGAGTGGTATGTGGGGTGCGCACTTTGTATCACCGGATGTTTGAATTCTGCCCCCTCAAATGGGCTGTGTATGCATGAAGCATGATGCTGATATCTCCCCGTGTCCAACGTGGCACATAGGCTTCTGAAGGCGCTCGCCTGTGTACTCTACTCCTTTCAACAGCTCCATGACACACTCACATGTTGTTGTTTGATGCGTGCCCTGAGGGTGGCTGCGCTTCGTGGCTGCGCCGCACGCCTCGAGCGGGTAGGCACTGTTCGGTTTTATCGATTGATCGGTGGTGGTGATGGTGGTGGTGGTTGGATTCTGGTCTTGCTCTGGTCTGGCTCAATGAGACCTTGGATGGAGGACAGCATTGGCTCCTGGGACCTGAGAGTGGCATGAGCGGGAAAGGTGCACGTCTGCATGGGCAACTGCCTAGCTGGCACGCGCGTGTGCAGCAAGGTTTGAACACCTGATTGCTTGCCTTCGCCCCTTCCCGAGAGCTAGCCACAACATATGGAAACGGGTCCCATTATGAACCCTGGCTGGCGGTTGTTTGATGACTTGCCACGACATTCTTTGGCCTTAGTTTTAGAACATAGATGGCCTCGTGAGGGATGTTTTGTGGAGAGGAGTGACGAGGAGCCTCAGGACTTATTGGCAGCAATCATGACTTTGAACTGTAGAGCAGGAAGAGCCGATGCGCATGCCTTGGCCGCACCCCTGGGTGCTACCTGCTGCGTTTTTATTTCATTATGGCTGTTCGTGTAATGGACAAGAGCTGCTGCAGACCCTGGCCTGCCTTGAGTGAGTCCTGAGAATGAGCTGGTCCGAAAAAGCTCATGGCTCCATCACGGCTCTACAGCCCGCATCACAAATGCCTGCACCCTTCAGCCGCTTACATCCAACAGCACATACACAGCAGCACCAAAGCCCCTGCTGTGTCTCAATACAAACATATCCAAATGCTGCCAAATGTGCCAACGAGCTCGTGAACCTAGGCAACACGCATGTGTTGATACCTGGCAGCATGCGGCGTGCACAGATACACGACGGACCTGTTGTTACTGTTACTGTTAGGTTACATGGCCTGTTGCAGTGCTGCATCTGCAAAGCCTTGGCTGCTGCATGCGCGGTAACAACCAAATAAAAAATGCAGCATCCCGATCATGCACGTTTGCCCCGCCAGCATGCTGTGCAGCCCACACCAGCTAGGCCGCTTTTCCTTGGCCGCGTTCGCTGTTTCAGTGTGCGTTGCGCCTCAGCCTGTGTAACCATAACCATAACCAGCCCCTTAGCAACCACATGACGCACATCACACACCCTGTGCAGCATGCAACATGCTCAAGCTACTGGGAAATATCATCTACCACAACCCTGTGGTTGAGTTTTCATCGCCTTTACGAGGTGGCTAGCCGCTGCTTGATGGGTATGCCCCTGCACACAGCAGCGCATTGAAGCAGGGGAAGCATGTTCATGGCTGTGATCATTACGACGCAATGTTGTTGTTATGTTCCTGGTGGCGCTCAGGTCACTGCTGGCACCCTTGCAAACGATTGCTTGCATGTCAATGGCGCTGCGTGCTCAGCTAAACTGGTAGAGTGCCTGGATGGTGGGTAAGACGAACCAACTTGTTATGCAGCCATCCAGGTCTCCTGTCCCACCTTGTTGGTGCTGCGCGTCTAGGTTGAGCTGAGTGTGGATGGCATATCAGATGGAGAAATCAGGTCGAGGGTGGGTGCTGGTGCAACCGTGATCGGGGCTGCACGCTGCGGGGTAGGTGCGACAGGGCTTGCAGGCTGTTGCGCAAGCTGTGGCGGCCTCAATGGCTGCCAGTGCTGGGGATGCTTCTGTGCAGCGCGCTCTGTGCCGCACGCACTTGTGCTGCCACCTGCTGTGCAAGCTGCAGTGCGGACTGCAGCTGTGCTGGCATCTCTGCCACCGTCCCAGCAGGCGGTGGCGTGGGACCTGGCGGCAGCCCTGCCTGTGGGTGCTGCTGGTGGTGTGCACTGTGTGCCGCGCGCACCTGCCTAGCCACCCGGTGTGCAAGTTCCATTGCCGATTGCAGCTGCGCTGCGAAGCCATGGGTGCCACGCTTTGCAGCATGCAACCAGGCTAAGTCTGCTGCCTGTGATGCCTCAGCCTGTGAGGGCTTGTACTGCATACCCTCCTTTGTAGGCTGCTGGTGTCCTGGGGCCTTGGAAAGTTCCCATGCGAGCTCTGAACCAGCAACACCGGAGGTTCTGGTTCCCGCCAGCCGCGCACGCTTGGTACGGAGCTGTCTGGTCCATGCCTGCCCTGGGTGCATCTCATGCGGCTCTAATACCCTGCAGCTGGCCTGCCAGCTTGCATCCCCTCCACACGCAGTGACACCAGTGCAGGTTGCGCCCCGGCTGCAGCCGTCGCCGTGCGCGGTATTGAGGACAGACTCCCCACGAGCAGCTGCTGAGCTGGTGGCTGCAGCAGCCATTGGGGCAGCAGCGGCATGTGTAGTGCTGGAGGTTGCAGCCCGTGGCGAGGTACTGCTGGGCTGAGGTACACGCAGGGGGTACTCAGTGTGCATGACCAGATCACCCACGGACCAACCTGTAAGCTGTGTGTCCCCTGCCTGGTCGTGCGTTGCATGCGCCAGCATGCCAGTCGCCCCCATGACACCGGACGTGATGTCACCTGGGCGCGGCAGCCTGTTATAATGCCCACATGCTTCATGTGATGGAGCACCCCCTACCAGTGCAGCTGGAGCGCCCTGTTGCTGCCCTGGTAGACATCCACGCCCCTCGTGCCTGGCAGGCCGCTGCAGGTTGCACCTGAGTTGCGGCTCAAGGCACACCCATGCAGCAGATAGCTCCTCCCAGTTTTCTGCCACGAGTCGGCGCGCCCGAGCCACCAAGTGGGGGGGCACGTCCAGGGGCGGTGCATGGAGGCTGTGCAGGGCCATCACCTCCTCAATGCTTGTGTGCCCCGTGCTGTTTATCGTGCCTGTGGAGCTGGTCTAAATGCGGGACGCGTCACCCACTCCTGTGAAAACTGGGTACTTGATCAGTACACTGTTTTTGAGCCAAACAAATTGTTGTGTCTGGCAGTGCTGGACACCAAAGTGCGATCTGATGTACTGCAGTTGATGGCAACAGGCTGCAGTGGCCACAACAGCGCAGTATGATGCGCGATAGATTCAAACTCGCGCAGGTGGCTGCCCCATTTCCATCCACGATCAGTCCAGGTTTCAGGGTTTAGGAGTCATTGATGACATCTTTCATGCAGATTGCATTCAAAAAACTGATTCCTTCGTATGCTACCTTCTTGATTGAAAGCATATGTATGTCGATGATGCCGTAAGACGTACTTGTTAAAACCGGCAGGACACACGTAGCATGCAATGCTTGTAAGAAGCTGACTTTTTGCGGAACATTGCTCGCGTGAGGAGATCTGGCGCCTGTGCTGCCATCGTGCTGTGCCTCAGAGCAGGCGACCGTGTGGCTCTCAGCCGCTGCGACTCCACCGGTAGGATGATTCAGGTTGTTGCCGAGTTGCCGCTGTCCTTGCAGAGGGAGACTGCTGTTTTGCTGCTGCACATGGACTTGGCATGCACTAGGCCTGCAACTCATCATGCGGCTTGCTCCTCATCAGCGCGTTGTGAGCACATCAGCTTGGCATGCATGTTACGATTATGCGTGGGCCTGCATGCTAGTATCACGCCTGTGCAGGTATGGGGAATACTGTGCCACCGCCTCCACGCTGTGAGCTGCCTGGCTGTTCCATATAATGGGGGGTTCAAGGGAGGAGGCGTGCAAGGATAGAGCTGCCTGGCTGTCGTCACTGCCGAGGCGAAGGTCCGAGGCGGACACTGCACTTGTGCACGCAGGACGACAGCCACATGGACCTTTTCTTGGCATTGAACGAGGACCCCCGGATCCTAGCGCAGGCGCGGCATCTCGTGGAGACGGAGGGTGCAGTGTTCGCGCGCGCGCTGCAGGTGCTGCAGCAGGCCTTGCATGCCGAGGCGGCAGCAGGCAGTGGTGAGAGGAGCAGCGCAGTGCACACTGCACAAGGGACCACTTCTACTACACCCATTGAACAAGATCCTGATGATAAGGGGCCTGGGGGCGGCATAGTGGCTACTAATACAGATGGCCTGCAGGGTACCACAGACACATGCATGCCAGCAGCTCCTTCTGCAGCTGATGGACGTAGTGGTGGCGAGGTACCTGCTGCTGCATGCCATCAAGCTGCATGGCAGCATCATGGGCAGGACGAGGCGCCCTGCGGTACAGGCAGTACAGCGGCTGACGCAAAGGCAGCGCCAGCCCCACTGGGAGGTACGCTCAGTACAGCTGCAGGTGCCGGCTTCGCAGCAGCTGCCGCGGACGCTGCCCTGCATTCAGATGCCGACTTAGGCAAGCGTATCCTCAGTGCAGAGGACGACACAGATGGTGAGGACAGCTGGCTTGGGAGTCCTGCGCGCCTCACACCACTGCTGCTTGCTTCTGACCATACTGCAGCCAAGGCAACAGCTGGTGCTCCTGACACATCACTTGTGGGTGCCAGCCGCAGCTGCCTTCTTGCAGACGACTGGCGCGTGGGAGTGCGCGGCATGGCGGGCGCAAAGCAGGAGGGACACGTCTTGGCCCCAGGCGCTGCCAAGCCACAACCAGACATGCCTACCACATGCATAAGTGCAATCACAACGCCGCAGGCACCTAGCACACGTGGAGCACCAGCGGCGGCGACACCTTCAATTGCAGTGCCAGAATCAGAGTCAACAGCGGGCGGGACACATCTGCCTCTTAAGGTAGGCCGTGTATTTGACACACTCTCACGGGCAGCGAAGCGGAAGGCGGCTGAGCGCATCGCCGGCATTGCTGACGGCGGCAGCAGGCGCCACAAGCGTGCAAGGGAGACAGGCACTTCGAATACTCAAGGTCTGGCAGCAGGGATTGCCACAGGTAGGCAGCAGGAAGAATCTGGTAACGCAGCGGCTGGCCAGCAACAGCAACCTGACACACAGCCGGGCAGCCGACCCGACCAGGAGGCCCCTGCTTGGAAGCGTGCGGCAGCAGCTGACGGCGCAGGTCCCTCGGGGGTTGCGGCTCCAGTAGGGGCCGGCATGGAACAAGGTGAAGACCAGGGTGCTGGCCAGGGTGCTGGCCAGATGATGGACAGGCCAGATGAGATACAGCAGGAGTACAACCTGGCTATCAGGTGTGGAGAGAAGACAGGCGTGCTGAGGCTGCCAGCAGCTTTGAGGGGGGAATACCTCAGCATCAAACCCCAGGTGCGTGCACCCTCCTGTGCGTGGCCTTTTTCCACAAGGATTTGTTTGGCAGCTTGCCAGGCAACATGCGACATGCTGTTTAGGCAGCATGTGGCATGCCTGCTGGTACGGTCCCAGCAGCAGGTCCAAGGTGCAGGTGCAGGTGCTGGCTAAGAAGATTGCCCATGCTTTCTGCCTCAATGCCTCATGCTGCCTCACACATGCTGCCTCCATGCATCATCCCCTCCCTCCCCCTCCCATCTGCCCAGCCCCTTCCCTTTGATGCTTTGTATTGTGCGCAGGTGTGGTGCACCTGCTCTGACTGCAAACGTGACAAGGACGCGGAGGTGGTACCGGGTATGTCTCGCAAGACACGCGGCCTGCTCCTGGCCAGCCCCACCGCCATGGAGGCGCATGGAGACCTGGCATCGGCGCGGAAATGGGTGCAAAGCATAAAGTGAGCTTGCATGCCGTGGCTGGGCTTGTGTCTTTGTTGTTTCAATGCTAACTGTGCAGTGGGACGGAGGTCGCACATGCTGAGTTGCTGACATGGATGGGCGTGGATAGGTGTGCATGAGCTTGTTGTGTGCCGTTGCGCTTGCTAGGTGCCAGCGTGCATGCCCCCGTGTCACCCGTATGTGCATGTCCTCACAGCTTGCTGTTCATGTGCCGTGGGAGTCCAGGCATGTGTATGGCTCTTGATGCAACACCATGCTCATCTGCACCAACCGCTCTCACACGCTCATCCCTTGTATGCTCATGCCTCAGACGTGCATGCCTCGCACCTCACACCACATATGCATGCACACCGTGCAGGGTGGACGTGCCAGGTCAGAGGTTGCGGTCCATCCTGATTTGGGCCCAAGACTCAGGTGTCCTGCTGCCTATCAAGAAACGGGCAAACAGCGGCCCTAGGCCGCCTGAGACTAAACGGCGGCGTACGGTGGGCGACAATGGGGGTGAGTGCGGCCGCCACAAGCAGAGGTCACGGGGAGCAAGGAGTGAGGTGCGGCCGGGCATCCCTGGCCACTCTAGAGTGGCATGCCGCCCAGCGGAAGAGATCGCGCAGCACATCCTGGGCCAGGTGAGGTGTGAGAGCTTGACGAGCATCAGAGCACAAGCCAAAGGGTGTGAGGCTGTGAAAAGGGTGCCGTAGCAATGCGCATGTATTGTAATTCACTTTACAGCATGATTGCGCACGGCTGCCTGCTGCAAGCTATACAACCTCAACAAGAACCTACGCCCAAGTACAGCCCTCCGGCCGCCGCCTGCGCCAGATCTTGATGGGTGCATGTTCCACTGTGCAGCAGCAGCACGACCTCTTGGCACCTTGTGACCTGCTTCACATACCCCCTCTCACTATTGCTTTTGCCCCTTGTGGTTGTCTAGGTGGGTCCCGGCCTCTTCAAACGCTCTAATTGGTTCATCAACCCTGCGCGGCCAGACCCACCACCAGACGCGCCCCCTGATGCGCCCACGCGCACCAACCTCATATGCGTCCACCTGCCAACCAACACCCAGCTGCGGGGCCTGGGCAATGTGCTGGCGCTATGCTGGGGGGAGGTTGTGGGTGAAGGGGGGAAGGGCGGCGGTCAGGGCATGGGTGGGCGCCAGAGGCGCAAGGGGGGCAAAGATGGGAGAGAGGAGGAGGAAGGCAGCGGGGATGGGCAGGGAAGCAGGGGGGCCATGGAGGAAAACAGTGGGGATGGGGAGGAGAGCAGTGAGGATGGGGAGGAGGGGAGCAAAGGGAGTGGTACCACATCATCTGATGGGTCAGGTGATGAGAATGAGGAGCAGGAGTGATGAGCTGTTGCTGCATGATGATCGCAGCGGCACATGGGGTTTCTAGACGGTGCAGCCACCTGTGCCCTCGCAGCTCATGCTACAGCAGAGGTTGCGAGCCCATGAAGCGCTTTATGCACACACATAGGGCGCTGTGCAAGAGCTACACAAGGGCCAGCAGGGAACCAGAGCACTTGATCCCACACTACAAATGACCGAAGAAGTGGAGACGCAGCGTCAAATGCGCCCAAAGTCCAAAGGTGCAGCCACCCGCTCATCATTCAACCGCGCCATGAAGGCGCTGGGAGAATGCACGAAGGGGGGGGGGGCGCAGGGGGGCACAAGGTAACGTACGCCATGGCCCTGGGCAACTGTGCTACATTCTTCAAGCCGCATATGATCCTTGCGAAGGGCATGTGGCATGTGCATGCATACCGTAGAGGGGGGGAGTCACAATTGAACACTTGTGCGCCTTCAAGCCGAAGGCTCGGGCCCCTGGTGTGTCAGCTTGGCGGCACTGGGGCAAGCAGTGTGTGCCTGCGCACATTGCTGTCGTACGTTCTCGTGGTGGACACAGCCTATACGTTACAGCCTCTGGCATGCGGAAATACTTTGAAAGCCGACAATGACACTTCAAAAATAGTCTTGAGTCCCTATCACGGCCACGATGAAACAAGCTGGATCAGGCTGAGCCCCCCTGTTGAAGCAGCACCTATGGGCATTTCATCCCCCATTACCTGTGCTCTGGTTTGTTAAACACAGCTCCCTGTCATGCTCTGTGGGTTCGCTGAGAGAAGGTGGGTAAGCCATGTGCAATGCCGTTATGGCTGCTGCATACGCAGCCAGGAGCACTTGATCCCGGTGCACAGCCTCTGCACACGCACTGCGCAGTCGAGTGGTACATACAGGTGCGCGGTCGTGCCACGAGCTGATGGGCCATGAGCTGCTGCTGTGGGCATGAATAGACTTGCTCACATGGGACACCTGGGCCCAGGTGCGTGTGTGCTGTTCTCTCTGCAGAGACCCGTCGCATAGTGAGTACTGCCGCGCTTTTGCCTATCCAGCAGGCAGGACAGCGACGAGGCCTTTAAGCTGGGAGGCTGCGAAGGCTGCTACGCATTCAGTTCCTGAGCCGTGGTTCATTGGAAGGTGCTCCAGGCCAATACAGCTGGGTATGCACCAGAAGCGCATGTCAACGTAGAAACACCTTCACAGCTTAGCAGTGCAGAGATCAGGGGCTCGTTTTGCTTGATGGCAACATGCATGTCGTCACAGGTTGCGATCAAGTGTTGCCAAACTGTCAGCGTCACAAAGCGTCACATCGTCGAAGAAAGGTTTTAGAAATATATATTAACGCTACGGACCACGCTTGCGTGGTTTGGCAGCATGATCAGCAGTTGCTGATAAAGATGGGCAAGATGCAGTGCGTAACCAGGTGCGTCTGGCGTATATGACCCGCTTCACCATTCCTCGCCCATGACCTGGACATTTGCAACCAACATTTCAATCAAATTCCAAAGTTATTGGCCCAGCAGCGCAGACCATAAATTACTTTCTTTGATAAAACTGCTTTCAATGCGGTGATGCTAACTTGGCACTTGCAGGTGCTTAGCATTCCTATAGCTGACGCAGCTTGGAGCAGCAGCACAACAAAGCAGCGGGATGGCGCATCAGGACGTATATGGCGCGCCTCGCTTCGCTTGTGGGGCATCGCAACTGATGAGCGATGGCTCACTAGGGGGGCACAGCAATCAACACAACCTCTTGGCGCCGCGTAGGCACGCCCATGAAATGCATCCCGATGCCGCTGTGGACTTCCCAGGACATGTGCAGTGGACACAAAACCCCATGTTTGCAAATGGCGCTGCTCATGGCACAGGGCCCAGCGGCCGTGGGCCACAGCCTGCGGCACCAGTACATGAGCTGCACCATGCAGCACCATACCAGCAGGTCAAGCCTGGCCATGGCTACATGCACACCCGCAGCATGCCAGCACATGCAAGCGCGCATGCCAGCCATGAAGGCTTCGGGCATGGCCGCGTGCATGGCCATGGCATGAAGAGCATGGACTACTTCGATGCTGCAGCTGAGAGCATGGCTGTGGAGCGCACACTGCGCCTGGAGGAAATGGATCCTATGCTGCTGCGGCCAGGCTCTTCTGGAAGCTATGACCACAGGCCTTTGTCTGCGGGTAGAGAGATGGATTCATCCATGGCCAGGCGCCATGGGCTCATGGACGTCACACGGTGAGCAGTCAAGCAGGCCGGCAGCACAAGGGTCTGAACACTGAAACTGTGAAAGGATCAACGTTCTTCAAGACATCTGGGGCACTGACAAGCTGGCATGCAAGGCCTGCTGCGCCCTGCTGCGCTGCTTCGCCTGCATGATGGGTTGGGCTGCATGGTACACGGGCACGCACTGCACGGGCTCTGTACGTTGTGACCGGGTGCAGATCAAGACTGTGTGCACCATGCATTTCTTGCATCACGCACACGCACATGCGCATGCACCACAGCATGTCAGGCTGCGTTTCTCTGCCGCCATGCTTGCCACGCGCGCAGCGCGTACGGGTTTGATGATGCAGCCGACGAGGCGGAGGCATCACCTGACTGGAGCCTCGGCTCACTACACCCTTCCCAGCTGTACGCAACGGCAGGGAGGCCACCTAGCGGTCGCCAGGCCATGTATGACCCTCCCCAGCTGCAGGCATTTGGCCCTCGGTCAACCCTGGCAGTAGGCTCGGACCCACTGGTGCAGGACCTCATGACAATCTTGCAGGCGGCGGTGGATGTGCTGGCACAGGCACAGGCCAGTGGCAGGCCCGGGATGGCGGGTGCTTACGCGGCAGCACCTGCAGCTGTGCAGCAGCCCGGGAAAGGAGCAGCGCCCCACGTGCAGCCCCTGCAGCCCCAGGGCTTGGCACCCCACCACCCCAGCCTGCAGCACAGGGGTTTGCCGCACGCTGGCGTGTCACCTACTGGGGTCCACCAGACGTACACCTTCAGCTGGCATGACAGCGATGCGTCGGACCTTTCACCTCCCAGCACCAGCGGCATCTCTGGCGCCACGGTACGGAGCTCTAACGGCGCTCATGTGTCGCCTCCTGGGCTGACCAGGACAGGCAACAGTGCAGCTGGTTCAGCTGTAAGCCCTACCACCCCACTGGCTACTGCCTCAGTGACCACAGAGCAGGTGCTAAGGGCTCTTGCATCACTAGCCACAGGGCGGCCCCACGTCCTACCCTTGCTCCTCGATGCTGCCATTGCTGGCGTCAGTGAGAGCACCCCGCCCCAGGCGCACGCCGGCGCCAGCTGCGCCGCCTCAAACGCCGTGGCCGTGCAAACCGTAGGCCCGGCTGGCAACGGCAGCGGCCCAAACGCTCGTGCCAGGGTGCAGCGCCACGCTGCCTTTCAGGGCCCTGACTACTCCCCGGCCAAGCCCAGGCTGGCGGTCTCGAGGATCGCACATGAAGGTACTGAAACAGCACCCCAGGACAGCTCAAACTCAACTTACTTCAACACCCCGCCCACGCAGCTGTCTGCAGCATCACTGTCCCTGCTGGCCCGCAATCTCGCGACCGCATTCGAAGCCGCAGCCGCATCTTGTGCGCATACCAGCAGTGCCGAGCCACAGCTTGACCACACGCTGGCAGCGGCCCCAGCAGCTGCCCGGCTACGCCAGGAGGAGTCACGAGACCACTCGCCGCTAGTCCCGCGCCGGCTGGATTCACAGCTAGCTGGCATGCTGCTACACACGCCGGAGGATCAGCCTGTGCATGATGGCATGGTTACGCGCGCGGAAGCTGACGAGAAGCTGCTGGCATCGCCTGCTAAGGACGACGCCGTCGCGGCCGCGCACCACCGTGCGGCCAGGGCGCTGCATGGGGAGGAGCTGGTGGCTGCTGCCAAATCTCTACGCCGCATGTTCTCCCTCGTCAAAAACGGGGCAGCAGCCGGCGGCAGCGACAGCGGTAGCACAGCAGGCCAGGACGGGAATGGTGGCGCCACTGAGCTGTGCTCGGCGCTCGAGGCGGCGCTCGCAGCTGCACTGGCCATGCCTGCTGGCAGTGGTGGCGTGGATGCCACGGCTAACTGCCACGGCAGTGCTGGCCCTGGGGGCGCTGCAGCTGGCAGCAATGCAAGTGGTGGCGGCAATGCAAGCGGTGGCGCCACGGCCCCTGCAGCCGATCTGCTCCGTTGGGGCTCCTTGGCAGGGCACCCACACATCCTGCCGGCCCAGGCCCCTGCACCCCCTCCACTGCCTGCGCACCGACATCAGGTGCGCGCCCCCGCTTACCTGCCTGCTGCCTGCCAGCTGCTCCAACCGGACCTGAACTGCATCACTTCATCGTGTTGGAACAATGCTGTGATGGCATGCAGCCTCGTTTGCATCGAGTCTTCAAGGTCGCTCGCACCTCATTGAGTGGTTCATGATGGTATGCACCGTGCATCGAGTCTCCCTACCAGGCCGGCACCCTAGGACAAAATCAGTGTACCACGCGCCTGCCCACCGCTGCCTCTGGCTGTTGCTGTGTTGGTGTGCATACAGGCTCCACATGCCTGTGATGATGGGGTGGCAGCCGTCGCCAAATCGCTCACACGCGTCTTCTCCCTCGCCAAGGACCGGCAGAGCTCAGGTACGGGGTATGCCATCATGGCAGATTGGGCTTGCGTCTGGGGGTTCACACAACCGATCACTGCGGCGGTGACTGCATCCATGACACCGATGCATTGCAGATGGCTCAGACATTGATGCGGCGGTGGAGGCAGCGCTGGTCACACTCAACGGCCAGCAGAATGCCACTACAGCTGCCGGTGATGCGGCAGCTGAGGACGCCAACAGTGGTAGTGGCAGCGGGAACAGTGGCAGTGGCAGTGGCTTCGACGCTCTGGCTGTCGCCGGTCCCAGCCACGCACCAGCGGCAGGCACAGCCCCACCAGCTGCAGTCCAGCTCCTGCGCCGAGGCTCACTGGCCGCGGACTTGCAGCTGCTGCCTGCAGCATCCGCCGCGCCGCCGCCGCTGCTACACAGCCACAAGGCACCACAGCCGCTCCAGAAGCGGCCGGCGCCGCTACACCCAGACTCCCACATCGTGCGCGCACTGAAAGCGACGTTTGATGCGCTGCTGGGCGCGGTCCCAGCTGCTGGAGGAGATGGGGCCAGCCCATGGTCCACGGACACTTGGGGGGCGGAGGCTTCTGGGTGGTCTGCAGCCGCAACACCCACACAGACGATGACGGGCGTGGCAGCGTCAGCAGCAACAGCAGCATCGGGTGGTGCATCAGCGATGTCAGCAGTGTATGCAGGACGCGGCACACAACAGGAGCAGCAGCAGGAGGGCGTGTCTCCAGAGGGCGTGCCGCACGTCTTTGCACCAGGCACACTGCTCACGGAGCTCTTCTACTCAGGGGGGAAGGATGAGCCGCGCGCGGCCACACATGACATCGGGCCTGCGCGTCATGCGGCCCGGCTGTGGGGCGATGGGCTGGCTGCCACAGCTGGCGCCGGGCCTGGCCTTGCAGGTGGTACCGTGCAAAACCTGGAGTCGCGGTTCCTGGATGTGGCGGGGGATGTGCGTTTCCCGCGGAGGCAGCACGAGCTGGCGATGGACCTGAACATGACCCAGTACCCACGCAGTGGGCCAGCTGCAGCTGCTGGCGCGAGCCTCGCTCACCACACAGACACTGAGGCGGCACGGTACTTGTGGAATCCATCAGAGGAGGAGGTACCGGCCACAGCCCCACCTACGCACAGGCTAGGGCTCGGGCGGCGCGTAGCGTGCTGCTCGGTGCTGGATACCGCCACTGGCGCTGGCCGTGCCACTGCAGCACCAGCAGCAGCACCAGCAGCAGCACCAGCAGCAGCAGCAGCAGCGCGGGTGGGAGCAGCAGCAGCAGCAGCAGCAGCAGCAGCAGCACCACTAGCAGCAGCAGCAGCAGCAGCAGCGCGGGTGGGAGCAGAAGCAGCAGCAGCAGCAGCACCACCACTAGCAGCAGCAGCAGCAGCAGCAGCAGCGCGGGTGGGAGCAGTCACGCAGGCCAGCGCGTTTGTTCCCGCCAGCGCGTTTGTTCCCGTGTCGCCCCTGCGTGATGGCGAAGCTGAGCCTTACTCAGCTGCCAGTGTGGAGGCCAAGGTGCAGCGGTTTGAAGCGGCCATTGCCGCGGTGGCTGCGGCTGCGGGGCCGTCCCCGCCCCTACCACGCACAGCATCCATGGCGCCTGACTCTCCGGCAAAGCCTGCCCCGCCTGCCCGCCACCGGCACGGCATGGTGGTAGCTCATGTGGTGCCACTGGCAGCAGCAGCAGCAGCAGCAGCAGGCACCAGCGCCAGGCCGCTGCCGCAGCCCACGCCTGCGCGCATTGAGCATGACACCGATTGCGACAGCGGCGTGTTTGAGCCGGCCAGCACGGCTGCACGTGACTTGACGGCGCGCTTTCAAGCGGTGGCAGACGAAGAGCAGGAGGCAGCAGTGGTGGGACACAGCACTGCACGTGCGGCCGCACCCCCGCACCACCTGTCCCCCGGCCATGCGGGCCAGCAGGCGCTGGGGGCGGACAACAGCACGGCCAGCATGGGCAACCACACTTGGGGCAGTGCCAGCCCTTCTCTTCCCGCCAGCACACCTTCACCTGTACGGGTACCAGCGGCAGGGGGTGCACAGCGGCCAGGGGCTGCTGACAGAGCCCCTCCCCTGGCGCTGCTGCCTGGTGCCGGAGATGAGCTCCAGCTAGGCACCCCCTCTCCCACGGTGCACATCGAAGGCCACCCTGCCGCCACCACGCCCACGGGGCCAGCTGCTCTCGCGACCACGGGCGGCAGGCCAGCAGTGACGGTGTCTGAACGCGTACATGAGTTGGCACGTGCGCTGCTGCTGGGGGTGAAGGATGAGGCCGCAGGATCGTTGCAACCCACGCCAGGTGCCACGCCACCAGCACCCCCCTCCAAGCTGCATGCCACACTGCACCGCTCACCGCAGCACCCCGGCTCCCCTGCAGTCCGCAGCCTGATGGGTGAGCTGGACAGTGCAGCACGCGCACTGCGCTCCCGCCTCCTGGCAGAGCGGTACGAGCGGCAGCAGTACGGTGGGCAGCAGTACGAGCCGCAGCAGTATGAGAGGCAGCAGTACGACCGCCCGCAGCAGCAGCAGCAACAGCAGCAGCAGCAGCACAGGGGGGCACATGTGGAGGTGGTGCCGTACGCCACCTGGGGTCCTGAGGTCGAGGTTGTGCCATATGGCTCTTGGGGTCCCGAGCGTGGGATCACTGCACGCACACTCCTCTCACCGCCCAACGCCCTTGCCGCTGTGCCCCCGGCAGTCCCCGCAACTACCTTTGCCACCGCCAATGGTATTGTTGCAGCTAATGCCCCTGCGCCATTAGTTGCAGGGGGCACAGCCCCACAGCCGCACCCCAGCAGCCAGCAGGCCACAGCCCCGGGTGTCGTGGTGGCCTCCTCTGTGCCCCCACCAGCCCCTACCACGATGCCAGCAGACTCAGCAGCAGCCACGCCGGTTGATGTGCTCGTGGGCCGTAGCGACGAGGCGGGGGGCCGAGGCGGCGCCCTGCAGCCGCAAGCAGTTCAGCGGCAGCAGCAGCAGCAGCAGCAGCAGCAGTTGAACAGCTCGCCGGCCTCCCCACCTGTGGCGGCGTCCCCCATGGCGGCTGCCATCGCTGCGTCGAGGGATGCCATGCTGGACCGGGTGGATGGCCTGCGCGCGTCACTGACTCACTTGAGCGGGTACGCCTGGAACAGTGGTGCTCATGGCAGCCCCACACAGTTGCCTGTGACGTGCACCCCTTCCCCAAAGTTCCTCAAGTGCTGACATCCAACACAACAGAGGTTGCTCGCGAGTGGTGCTGTTACTTTGTTCAGTTTTTGTTCCTTGCCTGCCTCCTCCCCGCAGGCTGCTCGCGCACATCTCCTCTCACTCTGCGTCCCTCTCCACCGACTTGGGAGCAATCGCCCCCGCAAGCTCTCTTCGCAGCGCCGGCCCGAACCCTTCGGCCGCAACAGCTGCGGTCCCGCCGCCCCTGCGCGCCGCAGCCGACAGGCCACAGGCATCAAGCACCACAGCTGGTGCTGCTGAAGCCGGCCGGCAGCATATGGCCAGCCCCAGGCCACTCTCACACGAGGCAGCCGCTTCAGGCCAGGGCACCTGGGCACTGCTGGATGGGGCAGCCGTGGACCCCGACCCCGACACCTTGTTTGAAATAGCAATCCCTGAGGAGCCAGCCCCAGGTATCAGCGTGGTCCCGCACGTACACCCAGCCGCTGCAGCTGCGTGCGGCCCGGCGGCAATCCTGCCGCTTGGGTTGGGCGGATCCCTCTCCCCAGCCCCTGGTGGTGCCAGTGGTCCTGGGGGCTCTTCCAGCAGCGCTGTGGCAGCACAGGCAGCTGCTCAGCAGCTGCTGCCCTCGCCGGATGCCCGCGGGTCCCGTAACAGCTCTCGTGGCGGTGCCCTACTGCAGCACACTGGCCCAGCCAGCAGCGGTGCAGGGATTCCATCCCAACCGGCGGTCCCGTCCCTGCCAGTGCCTCTCAGCCCTGCCTCCCTAGCAGCAGCTGCACGCGGCTTTGCTGCTGATGCGCGCGGCAGTGGTGGCGGTGCCAGCGGGGGCGTGGAGGGGGAGGGGGCTGACGGCCTGGCGTCTCCCAGGGCCCCCATGTTCCTTGTGAACAGGTACTTGGAGGACCAGCTGATGAGCCAGCGGCCACCTGAGGAGCAGGGGGGCTTGGAGGATGAGCGGGAGACACGGGCACGGCGGGAGGGCCTGGTCACCACGCCTGACACTCCTGAGGTCCAGCTGCTGGAGGCCGTTGCTGTTCAGCTGCCGCTGGTGCCGGGTGGCGGCGCGGTGAATGCCGCGCCTGGTGCTGCAGGCGCCGCAGGGGCGGGGGTGCATCTGGGGGAGGACCCAGCTGTTGTGCCGGCAGCAGCAGCAGTGAGCCCGTCGAGGTTGGCGGTGACGCCTTCCACGCCCATTTTCAGTCCTGCAGCTGGGGCGCTTGCCGGGCTGGCATCCGGCGCCAGCCCTCCGCATGCCGGCACCTCCCGGGCCGTGCCAGCAGGCGATACGAACGGCAGCCCCTCATCCCCTTCCCCTGCCACCTCCCCCTCGCGGGCTGCGCGCTTCAAGCCGCTGAGTGTGAGAACACAGGACCTGGTACCACCCCACTACCTGGGCACTATCACTCATTTGGGCACCACCATTGTGAGCCCGGGTGACCAGCTGCTGGCTGTGACCCCTGCGCCATCCCCTGCAGCAGCTGTTGCCAGCGCGGGTGCTGCAGCCAACGGAGCCAACGCCCATGGGTCTAGCACGCTGGAGGCATCGGCTACAGGAGCTGCAGCTCCCAACGCAACATTGGGGGCGCTAGCCAACCACGCGGCGGCGGCCGCAGGGACGATCGTCTCGGACGCCGCTGGGTTGGTCGCCGCAGCCCGCGAAGCCGCGGCAGGCGAAGCAGCAGCGGTGGTGGCGGTGGCAGTAGCGGCCGCGGTACAGCAGCAGCAGCAGCAGCAGCAGCAGCAGAGGGTTGTAGTGCCGCACCCACCTGGTGGTGCCGCCCCCCTGCAGCGTGCACCGTCCGCTCGCTCTCGGGGCTCGAGGCGGTAAGCGCAGGGTGCTGCCAGGCAGCTTGCAATTCTTGGCGAGGCCAGATTACCCTTTGATGCTGCACTGATTGGAAGCGTGTGAGCCCTGCGCCGACATGGCATACCCACCTGTTCTGCATTTCGTCCTTTCCTGTTGTTGCTGCTAGGCGTGTTGTTTTCTGGACCTGCTCCCATCGCAAGCAGGCAATAACATGTTCTCACGTCACTGCTGTGGCCCCTCGGCTTACCTTCACCTCGTGCCCAGCAGGAGCTCACAAGATCTGTCTGGGCCTCCTGAAGGGCTGCCAGACCCCTTCGCCCCGCCCACCGCCCAAGCCATCGCCCCAGTGCCTGTCACCTCCCCTGTGGGTGCTGAGGCTTGCATGGCAGACATGGATGACGCGGTGTCACAGACCACGTCATATGACACGGATATCACACGCACCGAGTCCTTCATGTCTGACCCGGCGCTGGTGAGTGAGGTTCACTGTGTGACTTGCGGAGTGTGGCTCACTTAGTGTGATGTTCAGAGTATGACTCACGGGACTTGGCTCGTAGCAAGGGGATCCACATGGCTGCATGCACGTAGCCAGTCTTGGTGGGAAGCTTCCAGCTCTCCCAGTCTGCACTGTCAGCTCCCACATGGCCCATGGCTCAGGGCCCAAGGAGCATGCATTAGATGCACACCTCGACTGCGTCAGCCATCAGTTGCGGTCTGAGCCTTGCCGTGTGCGTGCATTTGCCCTGCGTAGGTGCGTGTGGCACCCGCGGCGGGCCCGGGCGCCTCACGCCTGCGCGCGTCCTCATCCATGGCGGCTGTTCCTGCCACTGCTAACTACGATGACGGGGACTCAGAAGCAAGCAGTGGCTTGCCAGAGGGCCAGCTGCTGCACCCGCTAGAGCCCCACACCTCACACTTTCGCATGAGTGATGTACTGCCGCTGCCACAGCAGCAGGAGGGGCGGCAGGTGGGCCGTGGCGGAGCAGCCACGCATGCCAGTGCTGCAGGGGCATGGTCCCACCATGGCAGCAGCTCGAGCAGCACCAGCAGCACCAGCACAAGCGGTTTGGTGGCGCCAGGATTGAGGTGTGAGCCAAGTGAGCACTTCACACACACGCCACCCCCTGGGCAGTCAGCAGAGGGCAGTGGGCCTGTGTCGCCCACGGCCCTGGGGGCGGCTTCCATAGTGCCGTGCGCCACCACCCCTGAGGCACCTGTGACCATGCCAATGGGCGCGGATGGCGTGACCCCCCAGTCAGCGGCCACCCAGACAGGAGGCCTGTCAGTCTCTGGGCATGCGGCCCCAGCTGTGGCAGGGTTTCCCACTGCCAAGCTGTCCATGCTGAGTGCGTTTGCTGTGGCTCAGCAGCAACTGGGCGGCAGCTCGGGACCCAGTGGCGACACCACCTCCCCACCACCCCGCCTTCCTGCCGCTGGTACAAGCCATGCGCACCACCACACGGGCGCCCTGGGCCATCATGCGGTCTCATCACACCACGTTCACTCGTCACACGCCCACCCCAATGACCTCACTGGCGCAGACTGTGATTCATCCGTGTTCTCCGCGGACGACATGAGTGAGGTCAACTCGTCACTCTTCCAAAGTGTGGGCAACCCGGCCGCGCTCATGACCACCCTGGCGGCGGTCACCCCTCCTGAAGAGCTGCCAGCTGCAACACACACCTCACCCCTGCGGCAGTCGCCCCTTGTGGCGGTCAACACAGAGAGTGGGGACATCACTCATTTTGAGGCCCGTGAGAAGCCTCTGCCCCGGCAGGGGGCCTCTGTGGCTGGGGGCAATACTGGGGCCGGTGTGGCGTCAGTTGTCGGGGCTGTGCGTGAGCTGCCACCGCTGCCGCAACAGCCAGGGTCACAGATGCTCACACTCGCGTCCCTGAGTGCAGCGCTCGGGTCACACGACTCCTCGTCACGGGAGTTACACCTGGCGCATGAGATCAGCCTGGGCGCCGTGGTGGGGGAAGTGCAGCGGGCCGCGTCCGCGTCTAGCGACGGCAGCCTGCCCCTGCCAGGCCCAGGTCTCGTGGAGCAGGAGGGTGAGGAGGATGAGGACCAGAAAGGCGAGAGGCAGGCGCATGGCATGGTCCATGGGGGAACCTCCGCCCACCTCCTGCTGCATGTGCGTGCAGGCAGTGGGTCAGGCACGCCGTCGCCCAGCCCGGCCGCAGTTGATAGCCGGACGCCCTCCAACACACCTGCAGCTGCCTCCCTTTCAACCAGCCCAGGGGGCAGCCTGCAGCTGCCCACAGGTGCATCAGCTGGAGGCAGGCAGGTGGCTGAGAATGGCCCAGGCTCCAGCTCTGGCTCTGCCACCAACAGCCTGCACCAGCTAGCCACGTCTCCTGGTGGCTCGTGGTCTCTGCCAGGAACACCGCCCAACACCACCACCCCCACATCCCCCGACGCCGGCCACCTGATGCGGCGCAGTGACGGTGCAGGCGCAGATGATGCGTCAGGGACCGCCCAACGTGCCGCAGGCTTTGCTACGCCGCCCCACACCGCTGCCACACGCATGGCTGGATCACGCTCCCCTGGCTCTTCTCCTGAGCCCTCCCCTGAGCCCTCTCCCCCTTGGCCTGCCTGGATGCTTGGGGGCCCACGGGTGGGGGATGCAGAGCTGGGGATCACCACCTCTCCTGGGCCCGGGCCTGAGGCGGACACACTGAGGTATGCGCTGCAGGAGCAGCGGGCTGCGCGCGAGGCAGCTGCCCAGCAGCTGCCTGGTATCGGCCACGGCGCCGCACCAGTGGCGGATAAGGGGGGCGCGGGGATGCAGGGAGATGAGGGTGAGAATGGGCGTCTCTTGGACACGCCCACCCCTGTCTCTCTCCCCAGCGTTGGCATGGGTGTCAGCCCTGGCTCTACAGCTGTGGTGACTCACCAACAGCTGGTGGAGCTCCCTCAACTGCCGGCAGCAGCGGTGGCCGTCATAGGTGAGGCTGGACATGACCTGGGTGTGCTGCACATCGCGCACCAGCAGCAGGTCGCGTCTGGGCGCCGCAGCTTCAGCGGCACAAGCGTGGAGGTGGACGTGAGTGGCCTAGAACGGGTGCTGGATCCAGAGGAGCAAGGTGCGGATGATGAGATCGACACACCCACCTTGGTGCCCTCCGCCAGCATGAGCCGCCTCATCCCTGATGGCGCCACAAGCCCTGCCCCTGGCGGCTGCGAGCCCAATGGTAATGGACGCGGGCCTGACGCTGGTGCAGCTGTGGCGGTGCAGCCCCCAGCGGCTGCAGCCATCACCCCAGCGGCTGCCACCCTGCAGGCCTTCCTGGGTCCTGCAGGGGCGTCGGCCAGTGCGCATGGGGGCGGTAGCCCGGCGGCTTCTAGCACAGCAGGCGCAGGCGCAGGTGGGGGCGTGCCGCCTGCTGGGCACAGCGGTGCGGGGGGCACCGCATTACACATCGCGACGCACAGCAGCCACGGCCCTGGCCCCTCGCGCCTCTCCCGCTCCTCCTCTGCCTCCTCCACCTCCGCCACAGACATGGTGGGAGCAGCAGGCGCAGCACTGGGCCAAGGAAGCAGCGCTGGTGGCCCAGGCACGGCTGCCGCAGCCGCTGCCACTGCTGCTGCTTCCCTAGGTGTGGGTGGTGGTGCCATGCCCGGCTCCAAGACCCTAGCCAGCAGCAGCAGCCCCCGGGCACCGCCCCTGGCTGGCCCAGCAGTGGTGCCCCTGACAAGCCAGCAGGCCGCAGCCACCTCCAGCGGGGCCGCCTCACACCCCCACTTCACCGTGTTCAGGCCCAACCCGCTGCAGCTGTCGCCGTCCATGCACTTCTCAGCCTCCCTCTCCCCACCAAGCTCCCTGCTGCCCTCCAGCTTGAACAACCCCTCAGGGCCAAATCATGCAGCATCAAGCACTGGCAGTGCCGGGGCCAACACAGCGGACCGGCTCATCACGATCGCACCCCCGGTCTCACCAGCCATGACCCCGAGGGGCGGCACCGGCTACGGTAGCGTGCACAGCCCGCGCAACAGCACGGGCAGCAGCGGCACGTACAGCCCCCGCGGCAGCTTCAGCAACCAGGGGGCCGGCGGTGGAGGGTACAGCGGTGGCTACGGCGGTGGCTATGGCAGTGCCGGCTTCACCGGTGGTGGTGCCAGCCCACACTCCCCGTATGGCAGCTATGGGGGGTACGCGCCGTATGGGGGGGCGCCAATGGTGACGCGGGCTGGTGCGCCCCTGCGCTCGCCTGCAGCCGCTGCACCACCCCCTCACTTCTCACTCAACAAGCACCTGGGGGACACAGTGGGGTCCTTCCTGTTTGGGGGTGACAGCGACGGGGAGGATGATCAGTAGCTGGCTGTGAGTTGTTTGTTCTCTGATGAAAGCTGCCAATGATAGGTCATTCGTGACGACGCACATTTGACAGGTTAGTAGATGGCTTTTTGAGGCCAACCGTTGGACACATTAAACAGACACCTGGACAGACACCTTGAGGTATGGCAACCAGCCGCTGGTGCGGGGGGTTTACATGCATGTGCACTTGATGTGCGGCCTGCAGCTGCAGGCTTGCTGTCGGGAGGAGGAGAGTGTGGCTTGGACTCAGGTGTCTTGATTCATACTGCTGCTCTATCTAACGAGCACATATTTGCATTTTCTGCTGACTCTGCGGCTGGTGCGGAAAATGCAGGATGCCATGTGTGCAGTGCTGCCTTCAAATGAACATGTGCAAGTTGCCTGAATCAACGACTGGCACGTGGCAGCCAGGTGATTGGACATTGGACGCTGGAAGAGCTTTGTTTGGAAACTCGTTTTACAACATCTAGCTGGGCAGGTGCATTCGTTCAACTGCCGTGTGGAATTATGATGGAGGTGGTTTCGGCTCGGCCTGTGTGCTGGATGGTGCTGCTGCTGAGCAATGGGTGCCAGCAAGGGCGTGCTTGCACGGCTCGCAGCTGGTGCTCGTGCAGGATGTTTAGATCATGAGCAGCAGGTGGTCCGGCGGAAGAACGGTTGGTTGTGTGGCAGCAGATCACTCTGTTGCAGGTTTGGTTGTGAAGCAGTGGATGGACAGAAGGTGCAGGAGGTAGCGCATGCCGATGGGATCGAAGGCTGTTGCAGGCGTGTGTGATCAACATTAATAGTTTGCGATAGTTTGCCCTAGTTTGCCCTGTCTTCCCTATCTTGGGCAACCCTTTGCAAGCAGAAGAGGCCAGGCATGCATACATGGCAGCCAGATAGCAACGATTGATACTTCATTACAATCATTAGGTGTGTGTATGGCTGTACTGGCTGTGCTGTTAACATAAGGCAGCGGCTGTTGAAACCCTGGCAGAGCTAGCTACTGCAGAGTGCCTGGTGGGCATGCAGTCAGAACAATTGAAGCTACTTGATGAGCTGGCGGGGTCCCTCTTAAGTCCAGGTGTGTGGTGCCCCATCATGTTACACTGTTCTGAACCTCATAGCGTCGTGAGGCATCCAATACACGCGCATCCAATACATAACACTGGCAATGGAATTGGGGGTGGTAATGGCAAGCAAGATCCTTGGCACATCTCTGGTACGGTACGGTACGGTACGGTACGGTACAGTACGGTACGGGCCACATACACCAGAGCGATCGGATGTAAGCGTGCCCTCGGTGCATGTGCGCATCCTCTCAGGGACTCTTATCAGGCTTGCTTGCGCAGCAGGACAGAAGCTGCAGGTCTGGCTATAGGACCACGAACATGCAGCAATACGGCAGCTGCATGTGGGCTGAGCCCAGATCTAGGGTTTAGTGTTCCGGGCACCATGCATTAGGCACACGCCGTCGCACTCACCGGGTGCAGGGCCAGGACGTCCTGGATGCTCAGGCTGCAGGTGCGGCCCAGGCCCATGGCCTCCAGGTGGGTTGCGCGCGCGTCCAGGTACGCCACGAGCTCTCCAGGTAGTTACTGTTAGGGTACATGGCCTTCGACATGGGCCGCTCGCCGTCTGCAGCTAGATGTCAAAACATATATGTATGCTATGGCTGCTGGTTGAGCATTCTGTAGAGGTCAGACCTGATCTAACGAGGAGATATGTGCAAGCACAGCGACAGGTTTAGACCAGGTGCAGCATGTTTACACCGGGCGTGCGGCGGCTGAGTGTGTGCCCAGGGCGCGCATCAGACAGCTGCATCTCACAATGGGTAAGAAGCAGGTGTCTGGGCAGGCCGGAGGCACGTATCGGCAGTGGACACAAAGCGCTGCAGCCACTGGCCGCTTCAGCAGACTGTTGACCCCCCTGGTCCCACCATCTGCCCACGCACTTGCTGCTTGACTTTGGACGTCAACACCAAGAAAGAACGCATGCACAGGGCACCACCACATCAACATGCCATGCAGCGCGGCCGTGCCCGCCCAACCGACTGACCGTCAGCCTCACCCAGTAGAGCCCCATCCCAGCTGCTTGAAACCAACATGGCGTGCAAGACATGGTAAGGAACCAGCGATCCTGGACGACGCGGGTCGCAGGTACGTTCGTGCTCCTGCTGATGTGCGTCCCATGTGGCACTGGGAAGCTGCCTTGGAAGGGGGGCTTTGGGGATGCTTGGGCGGGATCTGATGTGCCGCAGTACATGCAAGGGTTATGCTACGTGCATCGACCGCCTCAGATGCAAGTCCGGACGCGGCCTTCCCTTCAACTTCAGCAGGGCAACTACCCCAACAGAACGAGCTTTCTTTACCATTGGACGCAGGGCGGCTTCTGCTGGACCGCACTGGTAGCTTCCTTCACCTGAGGCCCATTCTATTCACTAAACACCATCCACTGGTGAAACAAGCCGGGACACACGCACCAATGGAGATGGCGGTCCCGCAGATCTCTCTGCTCCTGTTCTTGGGCCTGCTGCTGAGGGCGCACGCCTGGAATGAGTACCCAGACAATTCTGTGTGGTGCGCACAGCTACCCTCGGAGGCCACGCTGCCCCGTGCTGCAATTGCGCCTTCAGGCTGCACTGCCTGCACTGCAGCTGTTGCTTTTTCAACCAGCAGGCTGGATCGGGTTTTACGCAAACACCCTATGCCTGATGCAAAAGGCAGCGCAAAAGACGCCTAGAAAATGTTTTGCCAACATGCGCAGCCCAAACGCTCGAGTTGCGGACCTCGCGCCTTTGTTGGAGTTTGTTCGCTTGAACGGCACGAAGTCGGGTGCCTACATCAGCCCCCCCACAGGTGCAATTCCAGGCTCCACGCCCTGCTGGATCTGCATATTCTGCAAGCTTTCCAATTGCAGCGTCAAAAGCGCGCTATTGTAATGCTGCATCACCCAAAAGCATTTGGTGTGGTATTCTGCTGCCACCCTTGGACATGCTAGTCAAACCACGCTATGTGTGTGTTGACTGCAACGGTGTGTGCACCACGGGGTTGCATGCAGGCGCCCTGGCCGCCCTCTTCAGGGTCGACACCAAGCTCAGCAAGTTTTCATGTGGGTATGAAAGCTGGGCCCTGGTGTGTGCAATCTGTGTGCAGCCACGTGTGAGCACCTCTAACACAGTCCGTACTGCTTTGCATGCATGCGCGCGCGTAGTGGCTGCATCCGGTGTGGATGGCCTGCGCCAATGGCCCAAGAAGACGACTTTCATCGAGCCGGAGGACAAGGCAAGTGTGATCTTGTTTGCTGCACCAAGGTGTATCACGGAGGCAGCCTGACTGCTGTCGTCATCTGTCAGAGCCACTCGCACACACCTTGGCCCCTGGTGGGGACATTCCAGGCTGTGAATGGCTGGCCTTGCATTTGGCTTTCATGCTCAGTGTCGACGTCTGGTGGTATGTTTTTGGGCCGCGCCCGCCTGCAACCCTGCAGGCACGCCCCGGCTCCTGCTCAAAGGCCTTCACCGGCGCCCTGATCGCCATGCTTGTCGAGTGTGGACTTGTCGCCTACAGTGACACCCTGTCCAAGCACTTCAAGCCCGCCAGCGACTACCCAAGCGCCAAACCGCTATGGATGGGTGTGACCATCCAACAGGTCCTGAGCCACAATGCAGGTGGGCTGTTAGGGAGTAGAGGGAGGAATTGAACCTCAACCATGAACCCTACCCCCGGATCTACACCCTCGATCCCTAGATCCCCAAGTTGCGCGCTGGCGCCATGGGTCGGCAAGTACAATACAGTGCAGTATAGTGCAGTACAGTACAGTACAGAACAGAACAGTACAGTACGTGCTTGATGTGCCATGGTCGCAGGCTTTGAGCGCGACTTCAATGGCGGTACCAACTATGGTGGCACTGGACCTCGTGAGTACTGCTGAATAGCAGTGCCGCTGCTGTTGTGCAGGCTGCTGTGTCCGCTGTAAGAAGCGGAGGGTCATGTCTGCAGTGAGTGCAATGGCTGTCATGCTTGCTTTGCTGATGGGGCACTGCACGTATAGGGTCCTCCGCCCAGCTGCCTTGCACTGCCGTTCCGCCTTCCGACTCACACGCTTTGCCTGTGTACTGCTTGTACTGCATGTGTACTGCTTGTACTGCAGAGGCACGGTACGACTTTACCAAGGACCTCCTGAAGCAAGACTTTGACTCCACAAAGAACTCGTGAGTCTGTTTTGCCTGCACTTGCACGCCACCACGCACTGCAAAGCACAAGCTGCAGCAGCAGCTTAACTCGCTGAACTCGCTGAACTCGGGCACGATTGGACCAGCTTGAACATGTATTTGCTGTGCGCATGACACAGGATGCCTGGCACGTTCATGAACTACTCCAACTCGGGCTTTGTGGTGCTGGCGCACCTGTTTGAGAAAAAGACGGGTGAGTACTTATAGCAGGTAGAGGTAGGCAGTGCAGCTAGCATGATGACCTGCTGCTGGCACAGCTGCGACGAGAGTTTTGTCATCTGCCTGCCGTGTTAGCGTCATTAGTTGATCAACAAAGCCACCACACTGCCCACATCCTTGCCCTTCTTCGCTACTTCCCTCCCTACCTGCTGTATCTTCAGGCTTATCTTGGGAGACTGGTGTGGAGACTTACATCAAGGGCCCTCTTGATCTATGGACGCTCGGTTTTGGTGCGGTGAGTCAGTGGACCAGCACACAGCTGGCTTCTGAATCAGCCCAGGCGGGTGTGCCGTGCCGGCTGAAAGGGCGGATTCATGTGCCATTGCTGCACGCCCTGGCCTGGCAACACACGGCATGACCCTCACTACTCCCTGCAAACTACACAGAACAGTGGCCTAAACACGGACTCGCTTCCTCCTTTGTAATGCTGCTGAGTCAATCTTGATTCGTCTTTCTCGTTATACCTGTGTACCTTGTGCACGGCAGCTGGGTTCATCCAACCTGTACAACAATGCAGCATACGCACACATGGCCAAGGATAACAACAACGCTGACTATGATGTGTTCTACGAGGAGAGCTGGACAGTGTTCAGATCTGCTGGTGGGTTGACTGCCGTGTTTCCAACATGGTTGAAGCAAGTCAACGCAATTGACTGCCCTGCACCTGGGCCTGCCGCCTGCTTGACCTGCTGCCGCTTGGGTATCCTCCTCAATGCATCTGCCTGTTGCAAGCCTTCAAGCACCTGACCCACCACCACCACCCTAACCTGATGGTCAGCATGCAAGCAGATAGGGACGTGTTCAGCACCAAGAACGCCCCTGGTTTCTGAGTACGTGCATGCCTGCGCTGATCTGGGACCACCTGACCATGATTTGCTTGCTGACTGATGCCTGCATGCAGGTGGTCTTCACTTGCGCATGGATCACTTAGCCAAGTGGGCGGGGTGGCACGCTTGGGGCCTCACCAACGCACCTGACTCGTGCAACGACGCCAACGGCAATGTGCGTTTGCCAGGGCCCCTATCATTTCGTGCACGATGCATGCCAGCCCATGCTATCAATGGCATGTTATCCTTGCTGCTTCCCCTTGCTGTTGACCTGCTGGCTGCTGGGCTGCCCTGCTCGCTTCAATCACCACTCACTACGAGCCCCTCACCGCACCCCCACCTCATCCCAACTCCCCCACCACCACCTATCACCCACCACCACCCTGTGGCTCTTGCCGCCATGTTGTAAAATGTACAACTACGCAGTGGATCGTTGGCTGCATCAGCAAGTCCGGGTTCCAGGCCATTCACACCGTCACCCAGCCAGGGCTGCCCAACACAGATACCTCATACGCCAAGGCCTGGAACCAGGGTACCAGCAACGCATACGGCCCCTTTGCAACCCACAACGGCGTTGTTGGGCATGGTGGGTTGGTTGCCCTTCACCTGGCTGGCTGGTGATGTCGACTCCCGTTGACTGTGAACTTTGAGCCCTTGGGTGCCGGTGATGTTGGTTTGGAGCGTTTTCAAGCAGCGATTGCCTGGCTCCACCACTGAAGACCAGGCTGCAGGTGTGGCCCTGCTCTGACAAGCCACTGCCTCACTGCTGATTCCGCCACTGTAGAACCAAAAGCTGGTTGTACTGCCTGCTGCTGCCCCTGCCTCTGCTGCCGCTACTGCCAAACTCATGCAGGCTGGTACACCGAGATGTGGTCCTATCCACAGGCTGGCCTTGCGCTGGCCATCTCCACCAACCACTTCAGGCGCAACCAGACCACAGACAAATGGATGATGCCTTCCAACTATGTCAGGGACATCCGGGTGGCCATGCTAGGCAACTACAGCCTACCCAAGTGGGTGGTATGAGTGGCTGTGCAGCGCACCGGGGGCACACACCCAGGCAGGCAGGCAGGGCAGATGAACCCTGCACTTTACACATCATTCCCTGAGGAGCGAGCAGCGTACAAGATATTTCACGCGCTTTGTGACCCTCTGGCAGTGTGTCGTACCAGCCTGGCAGCACGTCTCGTGGGAGTACTCCCCTCTAGCAGTATGTGTCAGTCTAACCCTTCGCTTCTCTCGTCATGTGCGCGTGTGGTGCCCCTGCTTTCTCAGCAATTATGTGCGACTACCCCTAGCTTCAAGCTGTCTGTTGATGTTACTTTACATCTGTCAATGCATCAACACGCTCCTGTCGATCTCACAGCATGGTGTGTTGGGACGTGCGCCATGCCTGTAGGTGCCCTCTCACCATCTCCATCGTCCCCTCGGCCCAGCACCAAGGCTTCTGCATGCACAGCTCCAAGCCAATCAAGGGGCGAGAATGCAAGGAGGGGGGCATGGGAGAGGAGTACAAGCCCCCAAAGCGTGAGTGCCCATAGGATATCATGGGGACTAAAGTGAGATGTGAGGTTAGCAAATGGTCTTGAACCTGATGACCAACATATATATGGGTTTATTTTGCACAGCAATGGCATGTGTTTGCACTTGGCCGCTGTCCTGCTACCACTGCTCCCCACTTATGCGGGCATGCATTTGCAAGCAGCTTACGGCTCGCAGCCTCACTTGCTGCACCTCATCTGATGTCACCGCACCTCACAATCCCTTGCTGACTGCTGATGGCACTTGCTGATGACGGATCACATGCTGCACATGCAGCTGTGTACAACCCATGGGACTGTGCGCAACAGTGTGTGGAGGATGAGATGTGTGAGGCGTGGCGTTTCACAAAGCCCTCCTCATGTGCCCTCATCAAGCTCGTCTGGGGTGGTGGTCACAAGCGTGCGCTGTCAGCTGCAAGCCATAGCAGTCGCGAAGATTTTGGGGCCAAGGTCCTCGGCAAGAGCCAGGTGGGGCCACACAGCTGTACAGCCCGTGGGGCTGCTGCTGTTCCGGGGGCAACAAGGAAGCTGTTGCAGGGTCAATGACTCGTGAAGTCCACGTGCACATGGTCCATGCGCATGGGTCGCGCAGTGTGGCAGCCGTTCTCAATCACGCATGCAATGCCACAGTACATCGCGAGAGTCTTAGCCTGCGACCAGCGAGTCATAATTTGCTGCATGTAGTGGGTGCATCATCGCTTGCAGGAGCGGGGTGTACGCCGGCTGCAGTCCAGCCGGCGGCTTGCGCAGGATGGCACCAACAGCGGTGACCTGTTTGTGGGGTATGACTGTGTAGACAAGGGGCCGGAGGAGGAGGTGTGGGGCAATACAGTGTACCGCGCCGCCACGTCAGCCCCCACCTCCCTGAAGGAGAACAGCGGATTCAGGGCAAACAAGAAGCCGATGGCGGCGGGCTGTACATCAGATGCAGCGGGCTGTGCTAACAGGTGAGAGTCATCCTGAGGGGGGTGCATGTGCATGTCACGGTGCATGCATCCATCTGCTGCTACTGCACGCCTGAACGCTGCTGCTTGAAGGATTGTATCTGAAGTATGCCGTACACTGTATGCAGGTGGGGAATGCTCGGAGGCCCTGCCGCTGTGCCTGCAATAGCAGCTGTCTGCGCCCTGCACACCCGCTTCTGTTGTTTGTTCTTCTGCCCCTGTTCCTCCTGCGTCTCATTTCCCCTGTTTGCAGGCTAGGCCGGTTTTCCTTAGCCACGTTCGCTGTTCCAGTGTGCGTCGCGCCTCAGCCTGTGTAACCATAACGATAACCCGCTCTCCCAGTCAACCCGTACCTATGCGTGCGACTGTGCCTGTCACTGCCCTCAGGTGCAAGCGCGCGCGCAGCTGCACTGCATGGACTTGGAACTGGTCCACGCTGCGCTGCTTCATGTACAAGGCGGCGGTCAAGGACCTGATCCAGGAGGTGGGGGCCAGAGCTCAGGGAGGGGGGCCGAGGGTATCAGATAGGCAGCAGGCTTGCTTCTTGCATGTTACAGCACGTTACAGCACGTTACAGCACGTTCTTACACGTTTCTACACATTTCAGCACGTTCTTACACGTTAGAGCACGTTGTTTCTTATGCATACAGCATGTCACTGCTTCTGGCCTAATCTGCTCTGCTCTCATCTTGTCTGGCCGGAGGCTGGTGCGCTTGCCTGCCCGACACCTGCTCCAGATGCCATATGTACGAAGCATGCGCCCCGCTCAACGCGTGCTGACCCCTGCGTGCGTCCATTGCCCCTACCTGCCCGCAGACCTACCCCGACCAGGCGCACTGCGCTATCACTTCCGGCCGCATCAACCCCTGCTCCTACACGGACACAGTCAGTGTGGAACCCGCCAAGGTGGTGCTGGATGTGGACGACTGGTCACTTGTAGCGCGCCCCTCGGACCGCGAGCCCGAACGTGCAGGCACCGGTGCGGGCGAGGGTGTCGACCTGATCACCGATTGGCACTCGTCCGTGATTGATGTGAGTGTGCTGGAGGCGCGTGCGGTGACCGAAGCGGAGGCAGCGGCGGCGGCAGTGGGGGCTGCTACGACAGCTGACCAGGAGGGCGACCGCGAGGATGCAACACGCGATGGCAGGGATGATGGGGCGTCTGAGCCACCGGCCCCAGAGCGGGAGGACCTGCGGGAGCTGTCCCATGTGGTCATTGAGGTCACGGAGCTGCCCCCCGGGCCATGCTTGCCTCCTGGCCCCTGCCGCGCCGACCCCCCTGATCCTGACCTGCCTATTGGCGGCGGCGCCGTGGGTGCTGATGGGGTGTATGAGCCCACCCGTTATGAGCGCGAGTCTGTGGCACGGCAGATCGCGGCAGCAGCCGCCATGACAACTGATGCTGCTTCCACGACCACCACTACTGAGCGTGGCTGAGTGTGTGCACCATGTGCTATGTCCTGCCTGCCTGAATTCTGGCACACAGCTCGTACATGCTGCGTGCTGGTAAAACCGCCGCACATTACTTGTGTTGGGCTGATACTTGGCTGGCTTGATGCTCAACATGCAGTGATGTATTGGGGCTGGTGCTGCTATGTGGCCTGCGCCAAAGTGTGGTGGCATCAGCAAACGGGTTCATGTGTACTTGCATCCACGCTTCGTCAGCAGGTGTTTGTAGCAGTGCAGTGGTGGCTCTGGTGCTGCACCCAACTCACGTTCATCATTGACTGCCTTTAGCTGAATGATAAGTGTGCTCTCTCTCGCACTTTATTTTGACACCAATAGCCCCACCTGCATCGTGCGGGTGAGCCAGGCAGGCCATTACGGTCGTTCGTTTGTTGAGTTGGTAACAGCCGTTGCCATGCGTTGGTGGTTACGGGTGTTGTGTGTGCGTGTGTGTGTGTGTGTATGTGTGTGTTGCAGCTGCTGCATCTATTCAGCAGCTCTGCAGCAGAGTCTCATGTGCGATGTCTTGCATCCATGGAGCCCACTGCCCCTGCAAGTTATGAATCTTTTGGAGCTGTGGGCTGGTGGTGCTTCCTCATCCTGTCCATATCTGTGTACATTCAACCAGGCATTTGATGGAAACATGTTAGGAATGTGAAGCGAAGAGAAGTCCTGCTGTGGGCATGACGATGAGGTATGAAGAATCCGGAAGAATACTGGAAGAATACGGGCTGAACATTGATTGTGGAAAGCCATCCTGGGGATGAAGAAGCCTTCGCCTGAGTTACAGATCTCCACACTTGCCAGCTTCTGCTCTTTTTGTAATCAGTGTAGGCCAAGCGATAGGCCGTGATTGCACCCAGGTGCATGCATGCGACTCGGGATGCATGCTTGCCGCACATGTCATCATCACAGATCATTGAACGAACTAAGCAGCTCTGTATGCAGTTAGCATATTTATACAGTGTTGTGAGCACGAAGACCGTGTCTCAAACAACAGGTGCAGACAGATCCAACATGCAAGCACAAGCTCATGACGCTTGTATAATTCCATGGGAGCACCAAAGCTCTGCGTCAAGCAGCATTATCGTGACGCGCAGTATCGCTACCAATCTGTCTTGGAATCCACGATGTGTGACCCAGGAATAATAAAAATCGAGGACCGCAACTACATTGAAAGATACCTGTGAGCATGCGGACGTAATTATACATTATTTGGCCGGCACCGTCCCTCAGGACATCCCAGGCACTGTCCCAAGACCACGTCAAAGGACAGAATGCTGGTGCAGAGATAGTCACATATCAAGCTTGGAAGGAGGGAGGGTCAAGAAGCAGCGGCATGGGCACAAGTGGGCAGGCCGTGCATGGAGGCGGCAGCAGCATTATGCTGCATGGGCCGCCACCAGGCAGTGCACAAGCACCAGTGGCTGTGACTGCAGCAGGGGCGCCTGTGCTAGCGGTCACCAGTGGGGCTGTGCGCCTAGATCCATGGACGCGCGAGCTGCTGTGTGGAGTGGTGGCAGGCGCAACAAATGTGGCTTCTGGCTTCCCCTTTGACACAGTCAAGGTATTCTTTCAATATCCTCGAGTACTTTCACAGCACATTCCAGGGTGGGGCAGGATCCGGCCTGTTAGCACTGTGATCAGCTCCAACTCGCTGGCTGCACCCGACAGCCACAGCATACGTGCAAGCCTGAAGCACAGAGCTGCATTTGCTGTGGGTATGTGATCACGCGCTCGCATCCTGCTGGCCTTCAACACCAACACTCAATCAAGCAAACCCATCCTCCCATGGGTCATCAAGCATTCGATTGCATTCCTACTGCTACTTTCTTCCTTCCTGCCGCCACGGCTACTGGCACCTTCTGTGCTTTTTAAACACAGCTGTTACTGCCCCACAGGTCCGGCTTCAGTCGGCAGAAGTTGGCACGTACCGGGGTGCCTTACACTGCCTACGCAGCATTCTGCGCACAGAGGGGGTGGGTGAGGATCTCATTGCTGCTCAGTAGCGCGCACGGCGCACACTGAGCACAATTATGTGCAGCACCTGTACTGCCCTCACTCCCCACTGTACTGCTATTGAGTACTCCCCACAAGCTGAACGCTGATGAGGGCTGATGGCCACCTCCCACTTACACCCCACTGGCCGCATTGCACCATTCACCATGCACCCTTCACCATGCACCGTGCACTTCGCTCGATGCACCATGCGCCGTGCATCACGCGCCATGCACCATGCGCCATGCGCCTCTGCACTGTAGACCCGTGGGCTGTTCCGCGGCCTCACACCTCCCCTCATGGGTGGCGCTCTTGAGACCGGGGTCAACTACCTAGTGTACTGCCGCGTCCTGTCAGCCATGCGGGAGCAGTATGCTACAGCGCAGCCGCAGCTGAGTCAGGCTGGCATTACGGGGCGTACCTCATGGGAGCTGCCCAGCAGGCATGTGCCTGTTGCGGGTGCAGTGGCTGGTGTGGCACTGTCCTTTGTGCTGGGGCCCACAGAGCTCATCAAGGTGCGGCATCCTCACTCATACTATCATTTATATCATGAAATGCGATTGCCTGTGGCTGCAATCGCTATGCACTTTGTTGAATCATGTGTCCAGCTGTATTCAAGCAGGATGGCTGGTGGGTCATGCTGCCCCAGTACCAACACACCAGAAATCCTCGCTGGCTCCAGAAACCCATAGCACAGACCAGGAAACACATGCCTGATGCGCTTCGTAGCTTATCAGAGTTTTAAACCCTCCTACTTTGGCCCGCAACCCTTGTACGCACCTCTCGGCGCTTTTCCCTCCACAAGTGCAGTGCCGCATGCAGGCCGCGGGCTCGCCCTACACCAGCCCCCTGCACTGCATCCGTGCCACGCTTGCGGCAGAGGGTGTGCGAGGGCTGAGTCGGGGCCTGGGAGCCACCATGGCGCGGGAGATGCCTGGCAATGCCATCTTCTTCACTGTGTACGAGGGGCTGAAGCACAACCTGAAGGGCGCCTGGGGCAGCGGCAGCTGCGGCCCGGCCAGCGGAAGCAACAGCAGCCAAGCCTGTGGCAGTGACGGCAGCAGTAGCAGTAGCGGCAGTGATGGCAGCAGCAGTAGCGGTGGCAGGAGCCAAGGCGGTGGCATCACAGCGCTGCTGCATGATGCAGGGCTGGCCATTTTTTGTGGCGGCTGTGCGGGCACAGTGGTGGGTGGGTGTGAGGTTGTCAATGATCTGGTGCGGACCTGCTCCTGTTCTAGATTGAATCAACACTGCCACCAGAAACATTGCGCATGCAAGCGGCACGTAGTGCCTGGCCTTGCATGCAACGTGCTTGTGCGCCGCAACTGTGACCTGCCTGCTTCACACACCCGCAGCAGACCCGCTTCTACCCTTCCCGGCTGCTGTGCTGTGCAGATGTGGGCCTGTGTGCTGCCACTGGACGTGGCCAAGACACGGCTTCAAACCGCGGTGCCAAGTTCAGCATGGGACGTGGGCATCACCAAGCATTTAGCAATGGTGTGTTGCGGTTGTAATGCTCCTGCTGATACTGTTGTGCTGTCTCTGTGCTGCCCACCTGCATGCATGCACACCGCAACATGCACTGCTGTGTACTGTTTGCGTCCTGCAACCCCAGCTGCATGCTTGCTGCGCCCAAACCCGGTATCCTTGCGAAGTTCTCTCCACCGCAATCACCGTGCTCCTTGTGGCTCCCCCTGGGCTTGGTTCGTGCAGCTGTGGCGCGAAGGTGGTGTGCGCGCACTGTGGTGCGGGCTGACTCCCACGCTGCTGCGTGCCTTCCCTGCCAACGCGGCACAGTGGCTGGCGTGGGAGGCAGCCATGACAGCACTTGGGGGTGGTGGGGCAAGCGCCGCTAGCCACTAGCTGGCTCTGCAGGCTCGACCCGTAATTAGCCATTCATACTAGAGTGTTCATGCGTCATGGTGCCCAGCTGACCACGTAAAGGCTTGTGGCATAGCACTGTAGCAGCATGCTAAATGGGTCGCTGGCTGGTGCCGTGCTATCTCAGACCTCATGCAGTGTACTGTCGTGTGGACTGGGGCCTGGGTTGAGAGCTCAAATGGTGTAGAGGAAGGCTCAGCTGCGATGGCGCTGATGCTGTGCCCCAGCGCAGGCTGCAGTCACTCACGCTGCTGGGTCTCATGGCATGAGGCAGCTATAGGTGGCCTGTGCACAGCGTAGAGAGTTATTTATAGTTATTCAACATCACCTACTAATGTGACAGAGTGTGACATTTGCCTGTACATGTAGCCATATACATGTAGCGTGTAGGGGTAGCTTTTGGGGTTCCAGGGGGAGTCGTGGGGATTCAGCCATCCAGTCAAGCGGATTGGGCAGCTGCCATTTCAGTACTGGCATGTAGCATTGTAGCAATGTAGAAGCGTGAACTTGGCTGAAATGCTGCAGGCACACTAGTCCTACTGCGGTGGAGTGCTGCAGCGCTTTTCGATTATTTCAGTGTTCACGTACTGTCAATCCATGGTCGGGCCATGATCTACAATGGGACGCTGCAACGGAAAATGAGTACAGTGGTATCTGGTATGGTGTGCGAGCAGGAACAGCAGCAGGTGTACAGTGCAGCTGCAGCGCTTCAGACCATACCATTCCGTATTGTGCAACAGCAGGTGTCACAGCCCGCTTTACAGATTAGTACTGGAGCATGTAACAGTCTCCCATTGCGCTCTTTTACTGCGCACGCCCCTGCCCACCTCCCCGTGCTTGTGACCCACCCTGCTTCTTTTTCTTCTTCTTCTTCTTCCCGCTGCCATCTTGCGCAGCAGGCGCGGCGAACAGCAAGGCCTCCCGCTGCGCTCTGCTCATGACCCCTGGCTTTGCCAGCGCCCCCACACCCACACTCCCACTCAGGCTGCAGCCTTCAGCCTGCATCCCACTGCCGCTGGCAGAGCTCAGTCCTACCCCCCTGCTGTTCAGCGTCTGTCCATCCTGTGGCCCTCCATCTGACATGCCAGCACCCACAGTGGGTGCTGCAGAGGAGCCAGCGCCATTGGCCACCACACGCGGCTGCTCCACCTGCTTGCGCTTGAAGGCAGCCGCCCGGCCCCTGTCCTCCTCATCGCTGTCTTCATCACTTCCATCTCGCCGATGGCCGCCAGCCCTGCTCACAGCCGCGGGCCGTGGCCCTGCGCGCGCGTGCGTTGCCTGCCGCTGCTGCAGGTGCTTCAGCGCCGCGCTCGAGCCCCCAGGCTGCTTGCCTTGGCCATTGGCCCCGGCCCCGGACGGCGAACCTGTGGTGAGGCCCGCGTGCTCCTCCTCCTCCGTCTCCCGAGCAGCTGCGCGCTTCCGGCCAGACTCCAGCCGGGACTTGAGTTTGGAGTCCAGTGCGGCGGCAAAGCCGACTTGCTTGTGGTGTGGCACGTACTTGGCGCCCAGCCCCAGGCTGTGGACACACGTCACACAAAACGGTGGTAGAGGTGTGAGATAGCTCGCACGGATCGCAATGTTGTGCATCTTACAGAATGGTGGGCATGTGAGGGCAGGTGTGGCTCGAAGCGCCTGCACTGCTCTGTATGCAGTGCCGAGACTTGAGGACGATCAAACATATGCAAGCATGCTCCACTCAGCAGGCATTACTAGACAGACACGACACATGCGCATGTTGGTACGAGGTACTGCACTGTATTTTACTGTAACCAGGCAGCCAGGCAACCAGCGCAGGCAACCAGGCTTATCGCAACTAGGCTGTGACAAAAAGACATACTCGTGACCACATGACACACTGATACTGCATGAGTATTGCATCCTGGGTATGCCTATACATCGTGCATCCGGTATACTGTACTCATGTGGTGTATATATATACAATATATACTGTACTCATATACAATCGTATACATGTCTCATGCGCACAATGCAGGCCGGCGTGCCAGCATGGACGCGGCTGCCTCCTCCTCCGCTGGGCCTGCTTCTTCAAGGGCCTCCTCTGCGCTGATCCCCAGCCATCCGGCGACCTGGAACCACAGTGCAGCCGCATGCGTGCAGCACCAGCATGCAACATCACTGCATGAGACGTGCCCTGCATGGTACCCAGCTGCAGACCAGCAACCCCTCTGGTTCCTGAAGGGAGCCAGGTCCATGCCATAGCCTGCACTGTGCGCATGGCCTGCCCCCACAAGGCTGGACACCCGCTGCGCTGCGTTGCATGCAGCTGCGGCCAAGTGATGTGCGAGAGCGGCAGTGGCATGCAAACTGACTGCCATGCAAGCCATGGGCCATTCACACCACCAGCCATGAATGCGCACCACTCCCAGTGCCGAGTTGGACGCTACAATGTCTTCAACATCGTCGGCTTTCTTCTTCTTGGGTTTGTCGCCAACCATGGACACAATCCTGCGCCCGCAATAGCTCAATAAGGCAGTGTTGCTACAGCGGAAGCGGAGCTAGCCACTGCCCTGCCAAAAGGCTCTTCCATCGACCACGGAACCCTGCCTAAACCCTTTCACGGTTCTTGCGGTATCGGTTCTCGGCACTTCAGCTGTGCTGCTGCACGCGCATCCCACCATCAGATCATTACAGCCACGTAATCCTTTATCAAGGCTTGTTGGTTCCTGGTTTGAAGACTTGATGCAAACGTCCTTAATGGTGTAAAATTATCAATTACTTGCAGTGATCAAGCATGTGAAGCTCTGGTCGTTGAAGCTGGGAGATCAGCAGAGATGAACAGGGACACGCCTGTTAAGCAGCAGGCGGGGCTACCCTCTGTGCCTGCATTGATAGCGCTGCTTAAGGAGGCACCTGCGAAGCAAACTGCCAAACAGGTCGCACAGGTACGCTTGGGGCCGTGATCGTCAGGCCAATGGCGAGCCAGGCACGGATGTGATCAAGCTGCACGTAGTAGAGCCTGGTCTAAGAAGGGCTGTCATGTTGAAAGCGCATGCTCGCATGGCACATATGCCTCTGCATGCAAGCTGGCAGTGCAGCGAGCGAGCGGCCACGGCTGGCCAGCAGAGCAGGCTGCCAATGTTGCACAGCACAATGGGCAAGTGCAGCTGTCGACCTCATTCCACTCGCACAGTGTATGCAGCGGGTGGTGTGTGCTTGGTGGTGATGGTGCTGCTGCACAGAGAGTGTGCACTGTGCTGCAGGCAAGCACAAGCGCAGCACAGCACAGCGCCCACCACCCTCTGCGCAACAAGCACTGCGCTCTGCGGCGGCACCCACACCACCATGCAGCCGCATGGCCATGTGCGCCACACACGCACCACACACTGTGCAACATACATTGCCTGCTCTGCACACGGCGTGGCATACTGCCTGCCCTGCAACATACTGCCAGCCCTGCAATGTGCTGCCTGCCCTGCAACGTGCTGCCTGCCCTGCAACGTGTGTGCTGCACGCAACAGGAGGCATCACTGCTGGAGGATGTGGCAATCCAGTGCAGCGGGCTGTATGACTTTGTGGGCCCTGCCAACCCTTCTGCCAAGCTCTTCTCAGACCTCTTTGAGACCCTGGTATGCAGCCAGTGACCGGCAGCCACACTGCTTGATTGAGTGCTGTTAAGCTATAACCAGCTGACTGCACAGCTGCTATCAGCAGCACACTATGGACTAGCAGCACTAGCCTTTGGCTGCACCACCCGTACACATGCCGCTGTGTAAGCACAGCGTGTGCTGTGTGCACGCTGGGGCACTGCAGGTTGATGGGCTTGCACGCATGCAGAGCCTTTCACTCACCACCATGTATCCCTGAATGGTGCGTGTGGTGCAGGTGGCATGCCGGCTGACGAATGCACAGTGGCGTGGGGCTCTCAAGAGGGACCACCTCATGCGTGTACTGCAGGTGGGCCGTTCGGCTTCCAGACCTGTTTCAAAAACTTAGCGCCACGCATGGGCATGACGTTGGACAGAGGATTCTGCATGCTGGCGCCTGCTGCAGCAGCTGTCGCCGTACTAGCCGGGGCAGATGCAGACTCAGCGGCAACCTGAGCGGGGTTGCATAAAGACATGGCGTGCGGCGCTCCGCCTCGCATTGCACCAACCACATCACATGCACCTCGTATCTTGCCCTGAAGGCCCCCCTGAACACCTGGATCTGCCATGCAGGTGTGCCGCCTGCTGTCACGTGACAACACGCTGCGGCGCCGCTTCGTGGACCTAGGCGGTGTGGAAGTGAGCCCACACACCGCTTGATCACAGTGCACAGTGCACCATTGAGAGTTCTGAATTTGATGCAACTTTTGTTAGTTAAGCCTTGATATCCTGTCGTGTGGGGGTGGGTGACGCATTGCTCGATCACAGCGTACAGTGCGCCTTGGGCAGCAGCGCAGCACACCAGCTGGACCTGGAGCTGATCCTCACGCAGATCATTGGTTAAATATCTTATCCTGAAGGCAGTTGCGTGCTGTGTGCCTGTACTTGTCGGCACGTGTCGTATGCATGTATTCAAATCTGCGTCCGATCCGCCTGCTCCGTCGTGCCGTTTGTCTGGCTGGGCCACAGGCGCTGGCCGTGGTGTTTGCGGCTGAGGCGGACGCGCACTTCCTGGGTAACATCACACCCTTCCAGGTTTGCTCAGCCCTGAATTGTTAGCTTGTCTCGACCGTCAGCGTTCTTGCCGTGAGCCACCACCAGCCGACAACTGCGCGGTGCCGTGCCGCCACACAGCCACACCATCACATCATCACACCATCACATCATCACACCATCACACCAGCACACCAGCACAGCATCACATCTTGGCACCATCACACCATCACACCAAGGAGCCATCACACACCACACACCACACACACACACCCAGGTGGAAATGCTGACTGAGGTGGCCTCAGTGGCCAAGCGCTTGGCAGCAGATGTGTGGGGGCTAGCGGCCATGGCGGACTGCGGCATGCAAGACGTGCTTACCCGCCTGCTGGGGTCCAGCGGTGAGTGAGCACTTACAGGCCATCCTGCAGGGGTTGTTTCTGTGGGTTCTTTCAGGATGTATGCGACTATGGCAGGCAGTTTGCACGTCTTTTAGCTGCCTGCTGGGCTCCAGAGGTGAAGCCCTTGGTTTACTGTTTTTCAAATCGACTGGCTGATTGGCTGATTGACTGACTGGCGCGCGCAGACCCGAGCGTACTGCCACTCGTGCTTGTGGCGCTGATTGGGTTTGCGGCGCACAAGGAGTTTGCGTCGCGCGTGGCCACGACTGCAGCGCTGGACACACTGCTGCGCATCGTGCAGCAGTACGACCTGCCCTTCAAGCGGCTGGCAGGTGCGGCTCATGGTACCAGTAGCCCTGGTTCTAGTTCATGTGAGGAAGATTAAGGAATCGCAGCACCTCGTCTAACGGGAAACGCTGTAACAAGTCAAGTCGACAAGTGATACTAGTTGCAGTAGCGGGAGATTATAAATCGCGGGAAACCACACCAGTGTTAAAGGGGTACAGGTGGTGCAAGTCACATAGTACGACCTGTATGCGGCTATTGATAGTGGTAGCCATTACTTAATGCGATGATGTAATACTTGTGGTAGTGGGAGGTATCAAATTGCGGTCATCACATTACTATACGGTATCAGAACTGTTGAAGGTGGTGCAAGTTCCATAGTACGACCTGTGCTCGTCGCGGCTGGCGGGTAAGGCCTGCAGCTCAGCTGAACGTTCCCAAGGGATATGTTACACAGAAAAGACACAAATTGACAAGACACCATGTTGAATGATATCTTCATCGTCCCCGGCCGCAGCTGACCTGCTGGCGCTGCTGGCTCGTCGTGAGGAGGTGGTGAGCGAGCTGCTGGCCATGAATGGTGTGGGGCGGCTGGTGGGGCAGCTGCAGACGGGCGACGGGCCGCTGACACAGTCGCTGCTGCGCGTGGTGTGCTACCTGGCAGCTGACGCTGCGGCGATGCAGGTATATATATATGGTATATAAATAAATAAATATATATATATATAATGTGCAGCAACTTTGGCTTGGACGGTGCATGCCCCACAGGGGGCTCGGGCGATGCATGCCACACAGGGCCATCAAGAAAACCGGCCGGTGCATGCAGCACAGCGGGTCAGCGATGCTTGGGCGGTGCACGCAGCTCACGACTGCCCAAGCCAAGTTGAAACGCCCCCTACTGCACGGCATGTACGCAAGGGAGCAGCACGACACGGTGTTGCTTCGTCATTCCTTCCCGCCTGCGCTGTGCAATGTATGTTGACAAAGCTGCGCACACCCCCCTGCAGGAGATTTACAATACCGGCACCATCCCGGTCCTGCTTCAGCTGGTGGCGCGTGTGGGGCGCGAGTACGTCACAGGGGGCGGCCTGCAAGCAGGGCCCCCACCCATTCCTGGCTCACGCATCACCGACATGCAGGTGCGTGGTGGGGATGTGAACAGTTCTTTGTGATGTCAAAAGGATGTGGACGGCTCATCACCACTATCCTGTCGATCCTAGCATGCGTGGTGCATCCAGACAGTATCATAACAAGTGTGCATATGAGGTTCATAGAGAGCAAAAGGATATGATCGGGGCCGCTTGAAGACACTGGGTCTGGTTATGATGGCCATCAATGGTATGTCTGTTTCCCTGTGTGCTGCTTGTTTGTGTTTGACTTAATGCGTGCAGCTGCCTCCATCCTGGAGCACCAAGAAGTCGGTTTAGGGGTAGGGTTTAGGGTTAGGGTTTAGGGTTTAGGATTTTAGGGTTCAGGGTTTAGGGTTGCTTGCGATGGTTCACCTCAACAATCTAAGTTCAGCTGTCTCTTCAACGCGTGCCATGCAGCTCGTGTGCACCGCGCTCACGCGCATCTCAGAAGATGATGAGCTGAGCCAGGTGAGGCATGGGCCGGATTTGGTATCAGTCACTCTAGTATGTACACACATATGGAGTATGTAGTATTCTGTCATAGACTCATAGTCTGTGCATAAGTGCACAGCTACACA